>JALBCR010002260.1:600000-1095407 GCA_030710515.1 Abscondita cerata
CAAAACAATCAAGCATTCGAAAAAAAAACAGGTTTTGGATTAATTTTCAACATTTGACCTTGATTTGACCATTTCATGGAAACTCTAAAAATGTATAAGCTGTTATTTTTAGACGTAAAATTCCCCGCTCTTTCCGAATCAGGTGTCAAAAGTAGGTGTTTTTATCGAAAAAATTACCCTTGAAATACCTTTCTAAAGGTCATTAAAAAAAAATTTGAAACACCATTTCGGACGTAAAATTTCCTGCTGTCAAAGGTAAGGGTTGCCATTTCAAAAAATTGTTTTAACCTTCAAACAACATTAATTAAAATGGCACATCGTATATACCAAAGTCACAGACCGCATAGGAAGAATTATATTTAGCTTATTATTTGAGATTTTTGGTTCTTCTTCTTGAAGTCGCATATCCGTTACCGGATGTTGCGCACCTCTCGCATGTATATGTGTTGTGCGTGACAGTAGACACATATACATGGGACCTACAGTTTAACGCCGATTCCGAACGGCTTAGTTGAGAGGTTTACTAGGCAAGTATACTCTCACTGGTTTGCCATTGCCTTGCGAGAGAGTACGGCCGAAAAATTCGATGTTTGCACCGGGAATTGAACCTGAGGTGCCTGCTTAACAGCTAACGCACTTAACTGCAGAGCTACGACCGCATTTTGGTTACATTCATTAAAATGACCCACCGTGTATAATGGTAGAGATGTGTGGGCGACAGTGAATCGACTCTCGGATTCCGGTGCTCTTGCTCTTTCGGATCGCATTGTTCTCTCGATCTCCTATCTTAATAAGCTTCTCTGGTTCACAAATCCTTCGATCTCGTTCCGTCAGGGTCTTGATTATACTATACTTTTGGCTTGGGCACATCCAAGAAGGTCAGTTGTCGTTAGAAAGAAATTCGAATGAACAACGCCCATTAGACTTGATTCTAGACCACACTAGTATGCAAACAGGCCGCGAAAGGCTCAACCAATATATTATCTGAACCTTTTCCAACAGCACTTATACTGTTAAAACGAAACTCTCTTCTGGGGTTAGGCCATGTCGAAATGGTAACCGAAAGTTTGAATTCTTAGCACAAATACTATCACAAGTTGCAGTTGTACCTGAATGATCACCAACAAGGGGTCAAACGTTTGTCTTGTAAATGGTAGCACCGTTATCAACATATATCATTTTCAAGACATGTGTTGACCTTACTTGAGGTGGTTTGACGTTTGTTCTTTGTCTAATTTAGGTCTTTAATCGATTGCTTTGCAATTTTGACACCAATCATAATTGGCTTTGCGGCAGGCAGATTTGTTTTGTTTGTAGGTACGAGTAACGAGGACTCCCAGAGAACTGTTTGACTTGCTGGATAATACCTTCTCGTGTCAACAAAGTTGAACCGTCAGATTTTCTAAAGTCCGTTCGGTTTTGTGCAACAGTAATCAACTTTATCTAAGACTAAGACCGAAGTAACTACTAAAAGAAACTATGGAAGTTCATAGGAATCTTCCTCAATAATCAAAAGCTATGGGCAATGTCCATGTTTTGACTTTTTATGCACGATTTATAATTCTTATCCTGAGACAAACCATTAAATAACCATAAGCAACTCTAACAGGGTTTTCACCTTTATCATCAGATTAATGTTTGCAGTTAGCATAACTAAAGCAATACTATCATTTTTTTAAATCACTTTCATCTTACATATAATCTGGATTTTTTTTTTTTTTATAAAACACTTTTTTTAAATTTTTTTTTTTTATTTTTTTGTAGTTTTTTTGGGAAGTATAAAAAAAAAATAAATTTTAAAAAAAGTGCTACAAAAAAAAAAAAGTTGTATCAGTGGTTAACGGATAATTAGTCAAAAGTTGCCCCCTAAAAATATGTACCGAAGGCAAATGATTTTTGAAGAAAAAACGATTTAACACTAACTTTTTGGTTTTCTTGATTAGAATGATCATTCATCCAACTGGAGCTGTTCTTCGTACTGATTTCATTATAAACGCTACAAGCTTAATTTCTTTCTTATATCTCAAGAAGCTTACGCTGAATCGTATGACTAAAAATTGTAAACACCTCCCTGCGATGATAACAAAATTTTACAATAATTTTGTTCATTTTGGTTGGGTCTTTTTACATCATGTTGGCATAACAGTTACACGTCCTATCACGTTGAGGAGAACATTCAAATACTATGTACACTTTGTAATTTTTTTTAGATCGATAAACCGTAAAAGAATTCCCGAAGACCTTTCAAGTAGACGTTCGTCTTGGCTACCGCCACCTCCAAGATCAACAAGAACACCACGTTCAAAAATCAAACGCCAGAAAACAATATCGTCGAGTACAACGTTAATGTTATCACCTTCGCCAACACCTTCAGACAGTTCGATGGATGAAGAAGATGCGGACGTACAAACTCTAATGAAAGCGGGGTTTTGAATTTTAGCGTAAGCATTACACGCAGAAACTTGCAATAGCTGTTTATTAGTTAGTTTAAGTAAATTTATAAAAGTGTAATATATATTTTATGAACAGAAATGATTGCTTACTAGATAGTTAATTGTACCGATTTAAAAGAAAAACTTGGGTTCTTACATCATTTCTGCAAATAACATTTAGTTGATTTTAGTTATAGCCGTTACTACTAACTACTACAGATCTAGAAATTGGTAGCCTAATAGTTAAATATAGTCATAATTTCGAGTATTTGTCACATGTACTTATATGTTAAACGGATTAGACCATTTCTTTCGTGAATTAGTTAATAAAATGCACGCCTGTAATTTCTAATGGTGCTCGCAATTTCGTAGTATTGTCTTAGTATTTTAAATGTTAATTTTAGGAATACTATACTTAGTCTGTATACATAACTGGTTCGATAGTACCCAATTTTTTATACCTTCAATTTTAAGTTTAGTCATTTCTTTCAGGTTGAAATCAACTTCTTCGACGCATACGTTCTATTACTGATAGTTTAAGACACACCGAGATCAAATTAATAATTATAATAGTAATAATTACGATGAAAAGTTGTTTCCCAACTGAAAATTCGATTATAAACTAAACAGATCTGAAACACTTATTAGCTCAATTTTTAGATAATCTTAATTAAAGAAAACAAAGGGTGTAGTAGAAATGATGAACCGTGCCTCATACACCATAATGGCGTACTTATTCCAAGCAAATGTTAGTAGTTAGTTATTTACCTCGTTGTTTTTATGTGCCATTTCGTTGGTATTGCTAGTATAGTATTAGCAGAATATTTTTTATTGTATCAATAACCATTTTTTACCAATTCAGTTTATCAACACGTGTATAAATTGTAAAAACAATTTAGTGATTCGTCTTTAAAGGCAATTTCGATAATTCTGACGTGGCTTGTTACAGGTTAATATCGTTTTCTAAGATGTTTCCAAAAATTGTAAATATTTACAGGTCAAATATGCCTGTTAAGATCCTCGTAGAGAATATTTTTGCAGCCTGACAATACCTTATGTATTTAAGCTCTGTGATTGTACATGTGAAGTCGGACTGAGTGGTAACTTGTTAAAACTTTAACCTTAATAAAAAAAATTGTTTTACTTCTATTTCGTCTTATAAATTACAAACAATCTAAACATAATTATAAGTTATCACTGAGGTAACTTATAATCAATATAGTGGTCTGGTATAATTTTATCCGGACAACTTGTTAAAAATATCGTTAGTGTAAAAAATAATTAAAATGTTAGTTTATACCTATGCATAAAAAATATTAAATTTTATAGCGTTTTGTTGTACAAATGATTGTTTTTTGTTATTTGTATCATTTGTAGGTCCGGATAACATTATGCCAGACATGGTGATGTAAAGAACAAACGCAGGAGTACGCCAACAGGGCTAATATGAAAAGAAGAAGAAATGGTTTACAATGATTGATTAAAATCAAAATTACCTACCATTTCTTAATCCTTAATTTAGTTGTCAACAATGCTGGGAAAGTAAATTGCACTACAATTACCTCTTTAGGTACTACAATACAAACAATTTATAAATGCGCTCTCTGTTCAATTATTATTATTACCTTAACCGACAGTCAAATGCTAAAAAAAATTTCCTGATGTTTTCCTAACTTTTAATGATCATTTGACCAAATTTCCCTGACATCCACATTTTTTTAAATTTTAGGATACGTTTTCCTTTTTGCCTTCGATTAACGGTTGAGGTCCACGGTCAAGATTAACACCAGTTTTCTCATAATCGTAATCAACATAATCTTGGATCTCAACAGTTAACCAAACACAAAAATTAATTTCTGAACACTTACTTAATGATGAGTGAATAAATCAAAATCAACTGCTGTGTTCACATTAATTTTCAGTAAGTAGATTGATCACTCCATTCCTAAGTTTGTTCTTTTAAAAACTCTCTCCTAATTATCGCCAGAGAAAAAATTCACTGTGTCGTCTACAAAAGACCATAACTACATTTTTTCTTCACAGCGTTTTGTCCCTTGATTTTCCGCCGCTTAGGTGAGGATAGACATTTCATGCAAGTTATTTTTTTCCCGGATGAAGCCTCTTTTTTAAGAGATAGAATAGTCAACCTTCATACTTCATCCTTGTGCGACTGTTTAAAGAAGATATAAAAACCTTCAGGCAGGGGCGTTCTAGGTATAATAGGCAACTGCCTAGATCCGTGAAACTCGAAACAAAATTAAAAAATTTAAGCTTTAATTAAAATAATTTTTTAGTAATAAATGTTTTTTTTATTATTTGTGCTCATTTGTTCATATTTGTGATTTTTTAAGTGCATTTATTATAGTATAGCTTATTTAATTATGTATTCGTGCTTAAAACTCGGTGGTCCATCAAGAGTAATAAGAAATATTTGTTAAATATTGTGGGGACCTCGGAATTATGTCCTTGCATAGAGCCCGAAAATTGTTTAGTCCGCCGCTGCCTTGGGACCATAAGGGAACGTGCCACCAAACAAAGTACTATAGAAAACGTCGTTTTTAACTTATTTTCAAACTGTAAAATCCAAATTTTAAATTTTCAGCAGAAATAATTTGTTTAGAAATATGCAATTAAAAAGCAACGAAAATGTTTTCGAGTTTATAAATATTTTTTGAAAAATCTGAAAATATTATATTCTAAATTATAGTAAAACCTCTAAACAGCGGTCACTAATATTTGCTGCAAAACTGACCGGTATATGGAGATGGCCGTTATTAGGAGGAAACAAAATTATTTCTAGGCGTTGTTTATTAAAATCTTTTAAGTATGGAACATAATACGGTTCGCTATAGGGTACTATATACAGGGTGTCCCACCGGGAACGCCAACAGTTAACTGTACCGACTGTGAGTGTTAAACTGCATATCGTTATCAAAGCGATAACTTATTATGCTTGAAACACACGTGTATCGATAAAGCCAAGTAATTACTTGTACAGTATTACACATATGCAACGAAAGAACACCTGGCTTTATCGACACACGTGTGTTTCAAGCATTTAAAGTTATCGCTTTAGTAACGATATGCACTTTATCACATTGTCCATAAATAATATATAAATTTAAGTAATCTTCGTTTGTATAATTTAAGCGTCCCGGCATGATTATTGAAAATTTTTAACAGTTTGACATATCCTTGACAGATGATTGTTTTCTAACGCCATCATGGCCAACTAGGAATAACCATTCATATTAAAAAGAATTCAATAGCATTTGTGCAACAAAAAAAATGTTAAATTGCCAATATTTCGAAAACCATGAATTTTTGAATAGACAACCTTGTACAAAGTCAACCTTATTTTGATGCTAAATAAGATAAAATTATAAAAACATGGTGCTTGCATTTAAAAAAATGACTTTTGACGTGTTTTTGAATTTAATTTTAATCCTTTTTTTGATCGCCCTGTATTAATTTATTATCAAAATATCGACATAACCCACTAAAATAGGTCCCTGCTACAAGAAAACCTATTCCAATTAAATAATAAAGGCATTAGTATAGGAAAATTTTATAATTTTGTTTAGGCCTGAAAACGTCATTTTTGACATAAAATTTAAAATAAGTCCAAAACAGTTAGACTTAGGTATAGGACATTATACACAAAATGTGTCTAGAATTTTGGGAAAAATTCAAAAATAGAATAATATATAGGGTGTTCCATTTAAAATAAGCAAGTTGACACATACTTCCGGTATAACCAAAAGTGTCACCATCTTGAAAATATTGTAGCGGAACTGCCCCCGTCGATGTTAGTATACTACCAAATTTTCAAATTTTTCCCATGTACAGTTTTTCTATAATCTATCGATGGCGTTCCCGGTGGGAAACCCTGTATCTCCATTAAAAAATAACTATAAATGTGCTGATGCAATATTAAATAATTAGACGATATAATAATGGAAGAGTTATAAATATTGAATACATAATACATACATTTACATAGTATGTATCTATTTTCTAATTTTCGTTATACCTATTACAATAATTAATTACATACATATACATACCATTAAATTAAATTTTTGTGAAATATTTTTCTATTGCGGTTTGTTTTACATTTTTAAGTTTAGTTTGTAAAACAGAAGATTCACATTTTGATAAAATTTGAAGTACTTCTACCGCTAGTTCACTCTCATCATTAGAAAATAGAAAACTTTGCACATCTCTTAGTTTTCACACAATTCACCCATATCTTTAATGTTTGACGTAAAAACTTCGGATTCTTTTGCACCACTTTCATTTTTCGAATCACAGCCTTATAGTCTAATTCACTGATTATATCTTGAATACTTAAATTGGGACTTTCAGTCAAAATATCACAATCAATAGATGCATAATTTTCAAGGCTTACATGTTGATTACCTTTTAGTAATACAGAAAAAACCTGAGCTAGTGGAATTTCGTCTTCTTCATCGAAATCTTCTTGCAAGACCTTTTCCGAGAATCCTGCTTTCGCAAAACATTTAGCAATTGTAATAGGCGAAACGTTTCTCCAGGCTACTGATATCCAAACTAAAGCGCTGGTTAAATTGATACTTTTTTCCGCATCTTCAAAAGGACGTTCGGTATTTGTGAATGTTAGCAGCCTTTTGATTAAAGCTTCCTGTAGGCCATCTTAAAGTTTTGGATAATTCCTAGATCTAGTGGCTGGCAAGATGTGGTGTTTAGGGGTAGAAAAACAATGTTCACATTTTCAAGAGTCACTTTGGGATGAGACGTGGCATTATCCAGAAATAATAAGAGTTTTCTATTTTTTTTTTTTTCATTTTTTTATCAAATTTTTTTACCCAGGAAGTCATAATCTCTACAGTCATCCAAGCTTTTTTATTAGATACCCATTCTAAGGGCAATTTGTTGATATGAGAGCAGGATTCCCAAAGTGGTCCAGGTGGACCCCAGGGGTCCACGGGAGCCCGATAGGGGTCTACGCTTGCGTGGAAAAAATGGGGTCCACAACTCGTTAACGGGGGTCTATAAAAATGTATTAGGTGACCCGACTTGACTTCTCCTATGAATAAGGGAGACAATAATATATATAGGCAGACAATATTATAAGAAGCTTGACTTCTCCTATGAATATAGGAAGACAATATTATAAAAGCTCAGCAATTGTTTTTGTAAGAACTTGCATATTCCATATTCAGAAAGAGCGTGTCAAGACTCGCCGATGCCGCGCCGCCCGCCCGCCTAGTTAAAGTCGTGTCTGAACTTGCATGAACTTGTTGGATTTTTCTTTAATATAAATACGAATGCGAATGATAAACATTACTCAGTTGTTTCCGGAATTTCAAAAAGAAAGTGTACCTATATAAGTGTTCACCAGTGACGGAAGTAGTTTTCAGACTTTTGAAAATTAAAGTGAATTGATATTATTGTTTGTCAGTGTTGGAAAAGTAAGTACCTACCTATCTATTTGTTAGCAACCACTTCTATTATGTTTGTTAAATCATTATTTTCATATTTACAGGTAAGTAATTGATACGAAACATGGCTGAATCTAAGAAGAAGTGTCGACAGTACAGTGTTGAATATTTGAAATTTGGTTTTCTTCCATCAAATACAGACAAGCGATTGCCCATGTGTCTTTTATGCAACAAAGTCTTGAGCAATGACTCTATGAAACCATCGAAGCTGGAAGATCATCTAAGAAGGTGTCATCCTGACAAAATAGGTAAGGATTTGAAATATTTCCAAACATTGAAGGAAAAGTATGAAAAGAGACCCACCGTGCATAGTATGTTCGCTTCAACGTCTGAAAGCAACGACGATGGCTTGTGGGCATCTTACAATATCTCATTACTTATAGCAAAATCTGGGAAACCGCATACCATTGGAGAGGAGTTAATTTTGCCTGCTGTTGAAGAGGTCTTAAAAACTGTCCTGCACAAATCTTCATTTGACATACTTAAAAGAATTCCTTTGAGTAACAACACTGTACAAAGACGTATTGATGAAATGAGCTCTGATGTTGAAAGTTTCTTGTGTAATTATCTGCAAACAACTCATTTTTCTATTCAACTGGACGAGTCAACTTTACCTGGCAATGAAGCATTATTATTGGCATATGTTCGATTTATCAAAGGCGAACAAATGTTTGAAGAGTTACTATTCGCGAAAACTTTGAAGACTGACACTAAAGGTGAATCAATTTTTAATGTTCTGAATGATTTTTTACGGAAAAATCAATCTTAAAAGGATTATACCAGAGGTAATTGCAATTCACTGTGTCATCCACCGACAACATCTAGTAGCGAAAAAATTGAGTGATACATTGCACCAAGCGCTTCAATTTGTGATTAATGCAGTTAACAAAATAAGAAGCAATGCATTAAATACGCGCTTATTTGCACAGTTGTGCGAAGAAAATGATGAGGACTTCCAACGATTGCTGCTACATACCGAAGTACGCTGGTTGTCGAAAGGTGCATGTCTATCAAGATTCTATTTGCTTTTCGACTCTGTTTTAGAGTTTCTGAACACTAAAGATCCTGTTTTAAAAGAAAACCTCATGAATTTCAAAGCAGACATTGCGTATTTGACAGATTTGTTCAAAAAATTCAATGACCTCAACCTACAGTTACAAGGGGACAGCCTCAATTTGATAAAAACAAAGAGTGAAATTTCAGCTTTTCTTGGTAAACTGAAACTTATGAAGCAAAATATTGGTCGACGTGAATTTTCCCAGTTTCCAAATTTATCGCAGGTAGAATGCCTCGACGAAGATATTTAGACGTATGTTCAACATTTGATTGCCCTGTATGATGATTTTAAAATCAGATTTGAAGACATTCTGTCAATGGATATACCACCATGGATAATAAATCCATATGATGAAACTGAAGTGGAAAATGTGGTACTGCAAGAAGAGCTACTCGAGCTTAGCACTAATGAGGAGCTCATAGCGTTTCCTTCGTCATATCTTGTCGAACGCAGTTTTAGTGCCGTAACAAACTTGTTGACAAAAAAACGGAGCAGATTAAATATTACAGAGCGAGGAGATTTACGGTTATACTTAACTAAACTCAAGCCAAATATTGATAATTTGCTGTCAATTCACCAAGTACATCCCTCCCATTAAAATTATCTTTTATCTCAGATTACAATGGTAATCAAAGTTTTGATTATATTGCGACTGTTTTAAAATAATAATCATTATTAGTTTTGATGTTAAATTTTGATTCTACTAAGACTGTTATAACAACATAATTAAAAGTGTAGTAATTTTTGTGTTTGAATAAATAGCTACAAAACAAAAAAATATTTATTTTTACTTTTACCACTCCGAAGTGGGAGATTATTGGTTTCTTGTACTGTGAGTCAATCTTAGAATACAAAAAGTAAAGTAGGAATCCAACTGTTGAATGAAGACGCTTTTAGACTGGCTTTGAAACTTAGCTTGAATGACAATACTCACAGCATAATCAAAGCAATATAAATTCTCACCTTTTTTCGAAAACTTTCAACTCATAGTTGATTGAAAAATAGCCACAACACAGATTTACATAGACATATACTTTTTCGGGTTTTGGAAGTAAGTTAGTAAATGTAATAGCTGCAGGGGGTCCACCAGATCCAGCAAAATGTTTAAAGTGGTCTATGAGAAAAGAAAGTATGGGAACCAATGCTTTAAAGCATCTTTTTCCAATAACTAACGGATTTTCGTTATCACCTTCCATATTTGTACAAAATAAAATTGTCAATCTTTGTTTTTCAGCTTTTTTACCACTACATTTATCGTTTTTAAAGAGAACGTTTTGTTTGGCATCGCAAGGTAAAAAAGTCCGGTCTCGTCAGCATTGTACACATTTTTGGGTGAATACTCCTTCAATATTACTGACAGCTTTGCTTTCTAAGCTTCAACAGTGTCCAGGTTAATATCAGTTGACTCCCCGCAAATTGTTTTAAAGGTTATGTTATGTCTTTGACAAAATTTCTCAAGCCACCCATTTGAAGCTTTAAAATCCGTCATTTTAAATTTTCCGCAACTTCAATGCTTTCTCTTTTATTGAAGGTCCAGGTAAAGGGATATTTTTATTCCTAGCTTTACAAAACCAATTGCTGGAACAATAAAAACCATAACTACCCAACAATCGTAATGCGTAGTTATTTAGTTCACTCAACCATGCACAATGGTCGGTCAGTTAATTTTCAGTAGATAAATCACTACATTCCTAAGTTTGTTTTCTTAAAAATCTCCTCCCATTCATCAGCAGAGAAAAAAGTCACTATGTTATCTACAAAAGAACAAATTTTTTGTCGCTCGATTTTATGCCGCTTACGTGAAAGGTACACATTTGGCGTAAATTATTCTTTTCGCGGATGAAGCCTTTGTTTTAAGAAGTAGAAGAGCCAACAAGTATAACTTCCATGAAGGCAAGAAAATCCTCGTGCGATTGTTCGAAAACTATATCAGCGAATAAGTATTTGGATAGGACTTATTGGAAGCCATTTAGTCTTGCATTTTACGAAATCGGCCTATTGGAAATATTAGGAATAGGGAAATACAGAATTTGACAAAATTTTCAAAGATAAATTTAAAATTTGCTTTCAGTGATAATCACAATATTCCATACTCAATATAATAATACAATATAGACCAATCAAAATGTACATTCGTGCTTGAAAAAAGTCTGGTTGTTCTGAATATTTTATATGTTGTCAGGACCTAAATTAATATTAAAAAACCAGATTGCAATTTCCAAAGTGCTGTGCGAGCGGCGGTATACCCAAAAAACAATGAATTTTTGGACTTTCTTAAGTTTTTCAGTCAAAAAAGGTTTGACTAACTTTGCTACAATTTGCGACCAAGGCGAAGCTCTATACAGTTATTGGTTCCTAGGATACAGTTTTTCGGAATTGTCACCATAGAATTGTCACTTATTTGTTAAAATATCTTCCAAAATACGGATCCCACGTCAAATATTATGTGAAATGAAGTTACAGTAAATTTAATTAACGTTCAGTTTGTCGGACAAAAACAGAAGAGTAGCTGTCGATCCGCTCAAATTTTCCAGCGTCTGACTATCACAAAGCAATCTGAACAGTATTTACAGGATGACTTCAAGTTGGCCCCATTTTCGATGGGACGCGCAAGGGAACAAAATCCACTCTGTACTCTGCTTTCACGCCGATAGATGCCTGGACTCACGTTGTTTTAAATGGTGGCCACCTCTTGCACAAGATCGTGCGGCAGTTGAAGAGCACAGTTCAACACTTTTGCCGCGAAACGACTCCGGCGCTACACAGCTCATTCAAGCTACAAATTGACGTTGGATGAATTCACAGTAACTCAAATTGCTCAAGAGCATGTATTGGGCAGCAAGACGCCTAATAACTTTTCTTTGTGACGTCTTTCAGAAGGAGTTAGTAGAAGTAACTGTTGCCAAAGAATATGTGCCGATTGAGTCGTCATAGTGAGAGAAAAAGTCGTCCTGCTCCTTCTACTCAATGCTTTAGACGATGAAAAGACTAACGTCTGCTTTCAGAAGAGCACGAAAGGCAAAGCTGGTTGCTGTCACTGCTCTACGATTTTCTACAACCACCAGGACTCCCAACGATCACTAGGTACATTACTATTCACCCAAGCGTTTACCGGGTGCTATATCACCTCACCCCACACTCCTGAACATAAATCAACGACTTGCTAAGCAAGTGGAGATGTTCCTTTGGCCAGATTCTACCCCTCAAGTCGTGAAAGAAACAGGCACCAAGTGCTTTGTGATTCTACATGGAGGGACATCGCGACGGATACTTTGGACATCTGAGGTAGTATAAGACATTTGCCACTTCCAAACGTATATAAACCTCCCCTTTTGCCATCGAGGAAGATGCCGCAGGTCACCATGCAGCAAGGTGCTACCTTCCAGTGCAGAAGTGGCGTGAAGTCAACTTGAATCACAGCCGTAGAAACACCATCTTGATGCAATCTAAGATAAAAAAGGCACGATTTGGTAACCAATACCATGTTGTTTGTACAATCATTTTAGTATGTAGGCATATAAAACAATGTTTGATGATGACATAATTCTCTATAGGTACATTATCTTTTCTTTTTCATCCAACAATTTTTAACAATAACAAAAATACATAAATTTTAACTGTTTGATAAATAAAACCATAAAAAGGCGCAAAAACAATTTATTTGTACTTCTCCCCAAAATCCACTTATTATTATTACTATTTTTGACAGAACTGATGGGCCTACAGGCACCAGTTTGATCTTACTAAATTAAACTAATTAAATTTGCTACGACTTCATCAATCAATCAATAGTTGACGTTGAATGCGTATTTTAGAAGATATTTCCCAATAAGTAACCAATTCGAAAAATTTCACTTTTGGAAAAAAATTGCCTATTTTTAAAGAACTGTATCTTGAGGAACCAATCGCTGTATAGAATCGCTATATAGAGCTCGCCCTAGTCTCAAATTGTAGCAAATTTAGTGTACTTTCAAAGTACTGTTAACATGTTTTGATTGCTTACTTATAGAGTGCATTTATTCAATGGTAAAAACTCAGGCATCCGGAAACTTTAACAGCCTTTCTCAAACATTAGTTGGAAATTAATCTAAGAAATCCAGTGTTTTCAGAAAACCAGAAATAAAAAGTTTAAATTTCTAAACCTTTCTTTTCAGGTTGTAACATCAAGAACTTAAGACTTCCTAAGACAAAACGGTGGGAAGTGGGGACATAGAAATAGTGTGTTTCTTTGAAAAAAATTGGAAATATTATTTGCTTCGTCATTCACCAATTGAAACTTTATATTTTTTTTTGCGTTATTGCATTTCTATTTGGGACATGCCTAAAAATTAAGTTACTGATTCCTTAGAAGAACGCCTTCATCACACCTCCCAGAAGAGATGGTGAATTGGAAATAAAAGAAAGACTGACTAATAAATTATTGTTAGCAAAATACAACAAATCAGAAATAAGTTTCAGTTTCGTAACCATGACTACATTTAGAAACCCGTCTTATAAGTATGTTGGGGCAAAACACAATTGAAATTAAATCAAAAAGTCCTACTTTCTGAAATCCTGGAAAATTCAGTTTGTTTGAGCCAACTAACATACGCGTTCACTTACGAATGTATTCGCGACGGCAACCAATATAAACTACTAATTGTTTAAATTTTGACGAAAAATGCTTACTCTACATTAAAAGTTTGTACGTGTTACGACTACCATTCAATTGTGTTCACGGAAGGTTAAGTAGAGATGACCTTTGGAAAAATTCCAATTCTAGTTAGAAATATTTTGGTAATCATTCTGCGTTCATGTAATTATTTAATAAGGAGAAAATGTTTGGATTTTTAAACGATTACGTCTATTGTTTCAAGTTGTTCAATTTTATGCTACATTGTTAAAACAATTGCTTCAATTCAATTACTTTTCGAATAAAACAAAATAATAATCTTTTTACACGATCAAGCGTAAAATTGACTTTTTTAACCCCATTTTTGGGCGTAAAGTAGAACATTTTGCCCGCGGGCTTAAAAGTGTTACTTTTGCTCCCGTGGGCTTTTGGTTTTAAATCGTTAAAATTGATCTAATGTTATTGCTGGATGCAACCAAATCGCCATTATTGGTGTATATTGTATTGACTATTCTGTAATCAACTTTAACAATATTGTAATGATTGATACGGTTGTTAAAAAAACTGTATTCTGTAAACGTTTATGTGCAATTCGCACTTCGCACATCACACTTCACAGTGCTTCTATTTCACTGCATGAATGCAGCCATCCCTTCTTAAAACTTTATTAGTGTCTCCTCTCCTTAACCTAACCTTAATCATTTTCTTCTACTTTTCCTTTCCTTTATGTTCTATTTGCTTATTTTAGTCCTGTTTTCGCTTGTTCTCTATAATTTTGCATTCCGTTTTATTATTTCCATCGTAATCCTACTCCTGTATGACAGAACAGTTTTTATAAGGCTAAACACATTTCGAAATCTTTGTTTCGGTTAAGAATAAAATAAGTGTGTAATTTATTATTAATACTCTGCTTGTATTTTAGAATAACAACATGTGGAATGCAATTCAAATAAGGTCGTTTATTTCCAAAACATAGGCCAGACTAGACCTTCACAATCATTAAAACAGACCCTAAATTGTCAATGTCGTCAATGGATAGCTGCGACAATTCCTTTCTGCGGCAAGTCCCAGCAATTCCAATGATTAAAGCCACCTAATTTTTATATTATGTTAGGTATAATATTATTAATCAAAACAATTTACTTACTTTCATCATTAATCATCATTAAAAATCTATTATTTGGAGATTCTATAATAAATTTTAAAATTTGTCCCCTTGTTAAAATTTTTAATTTTTAGGTTTGTATCCGTCCCAATTTCTTTTAGGAATAGAGTTTACTTTTTTGAAATTGCTTATTTCTAGATTTTCATTAATTGAGATAGCGGCCTTCAACATTGAATAAATCGACCAAGGTGTTGATGATTTAAATACTTCTGACTTCTCAAATAAATATGCTAGAAGCACATTTTTTGATGTCACTGTGAGTGACAAATGAAAAATTATGTAAGGCACCTATGATGGTAATAATACAGTAGATTAACGCAATTTGTAAATGTTTTTACTTTTTATATACGAAAATAATGAAACGTGTAAAAATTATGTATGCAGCTCGTTGTAAAGCTGTTTTAGGCCCTCGTCCTAAAACAGCTACTTTACGCCCTTGCTACATAAATAACTATTTTGTTTCGCTTCTACTGTATATTATAAATATCTGCAAGACTGAAAACTATTTTCACTATTTCTTAAGTGATTGGAATTTTACCAGAACGTTTCACAAGATCTCGATTGACTACAGACTACTCAGTCGGAAATACAATTCGGATCCATTTCTAGAGCTTATCAAAGTTAATGTTTTCATAAATGAGACATCATCACGGACTTTCTAGACTAAATTACAATATTTTAAATCAATTTTCATATAGGTACCTTGTTGAAATTCTAGAAGCTTTTAAACATCTTATTGTTCTAATTTTAAATAATTTAATATGTAACGCTATTTACATTAAATCTTATATTATTTTGAAACTCTTGATGATATCTTTTCAAAGCTTGAACAAAATATAGTGTGTTCTATTTAAAAAAATATAACTTTATGCTACCCAAAAATATTTTAAAATGAACACCCCTACATTTCCTCTGTGACCGGAAGAACTGCTTTATTAGTTGTCATTTGTCAGATCTAAGATTCAAAGTTCAAACCAAGAATATCCCCACAAAGTAACCAAAAACCCCACTAATGTGCAACGCCATCGCGCAGTGACATCATGAGCTACACAATGATGTCTTTGAAGATGTCTGTTCTATAAAACTATTTTTTTCCTGGACGCAGAAATAGACTCTACATGTGAGTGGGGTCGCGATTAAATCACCTTTGCCAAGCAGTTTTTGCAACGACGCCTTTCTTTTGTAAATATCAGCCAATGGCTTCCTGTATTTTGAAGACGTACATCATCTGGAACACTGTAGTTGTATTTGCGCCGTTTCGCTAATGGGATGGATGTCTTTTTACAAACTTTTGGACTTGCCTGTGGACTTGACGCCGGACTACTTCTTGCCAAATTAACTTATTTCAATCGTAGTTCATTAGTCACATGCTTTTACATTTCAATGATAATCTAATTGGGAATTTTTTCCTTCTGTGAGTTCAGTTTTTTGTATATGACTTAGCTCACCAATTGGTTGAGGCTTTCGTGGCCTGTTTCCGAACTAGTGTGGTCTAGATTCAGGTCTTAATGGCCGTCGTTTATTGGAATTTCTTCCTAACGTTTTGCTAACGCGAGTGGTCAGCTACTTCAGAGATCCTTTCATCTTCAATGTTGGATGTAGACTGACTTTGCCACAAGTATACATAGAAACCACCAAGAGATCCATGGGAACTAGGCCTAAATAACGTCAAACAAACTGTCGTCTGGGACACACCGAAAAGTCGAAAGCTCCAAATTACTAGCAGCGACTAACTAATCATAACAGAATAGTTAGGGAGGGCATCGAGATCCATAAACATTGGAAAACTTCAACAGAAAGGAAGAAACCCTGAGGTTCTGGAATCCAATCCTGAAGAATACTTGAGCGGTACCTTACGATAGACCGCTTCTGACCGGTGCGGCGCAATGCAAGCCCCGTTCCCTTTGAACTAGTATAAATACAACCTTAGCTGTTTATCAATTTACATCCAACATTGAAGATGGAAGGCCCTTTAAAGAAGCTGGCTACTCGAAACGTTATGTTTAAGAATCCGAAAATTCTTTTTTGATCTACGATCTACGCAATACGCTTGACGTCATCGGCCTGCCATATTCACACCTTCTGTATGTTAAGTGTAATCCTTTATAATCTCAGGACGGCAAACTTTTCTTCTAGACCCGCTTTTTTTTGTAAACGCCGCACAGTTCTTTATTCCGTCCCATGAAAATTGGACAACATGTGTACAATACGATTGTCACACCACTTAGAGAAAGTTATTTTGCTATTTCAAGTGCGAAAGTAGTGTTACAATTCTAGTTTGTTGTTAATTTTTTTCTTTCACAATCGCGAAGTATAAACACAGCACACACTCTTCGACTGTATTAAGATATTATTTATTTGACACGTACAGTTCTTATAATTCAGATAAACTTACAATCACATTACATGTTACAATTTTTATCTACTCGCATTAACTGAACTGAATAAATGCATGACTCGCTTTTATAATTGTAGAATAAATTGTAGAAGATAATCTAACGTTCAGAATTCGGAGTGCCATAACAATAGATTTATCAGCTTTCAAACTTTGGAGCAGTCCGCGCCTGTTACTGCGAATTGTACCACATACTAGACTTCCTACTGTCCCCAGCCTTTGCAGAAGATCTACTATGGTAAAATAATTATTAAAATAGAATTTTCTATTTAGAACACAATATTTTTGGCTCAAAGAATGGATAACTGTTTCTCCAAGTCTATAGAAGCTAAAATTTTGCTCAGCAACTTCATCCTTTTCTTCATAAATTTAAAATTGTTTTTCATAATCGCTTTGATCGGCAATGCACCATCGTTGTTATCATCGGACGTATTTTATATAGTTTATCTTAATTGTTGTTGGGAATTGCCGCATTGTTGTTGACGTGAATAAATGAATAAATTTGTTCATATCGATTTCTGGCCTTGTATTTTCTTACAACATCGATACTCAAATCTCTGGAGGAAGACCGATAATGTTTATAGCTTGGTAGTTGATAATATCCCATAAAAGAGTTTATTTCAAGAAAAGGTAATAATTCCTCTGGTTTTATACTTAGATTAGATTACTCTAATGTAAAATATTGTCGTTTGTGGATTGACAAAATAGTTTTAAAAAATAATCTGTGATCTACAAGAAAGAAAAAGTTCAACTTCAACTAAGTCATTAGGATGATTATAAAGTGCAACATCTTTAATCCTCACACGCGTTAATTCAGACATCCAGTAATTCAGACACTCGGTTCGCGCAGTCAATGAGCCGGACTCAACTTGGTAATCCGGACACCTTGGCGTAAATTTGCAAGCTTGCGCATCTCTACAATGACCCAAACACGATTCTGCATATTCAGCATGTGGCGCGTCGTTGCGCTGCCACAGATCGACATCAGTAGCTTTGTTGACTTCATATGGATTGTTGTTGTTTTTTAAGCAGCTTGTGCAACGTAGATAAAAAATGTCTCAAACGAAGTGCCCAATATTGAGTTTAAGCCAAAAGCAAGAAATAACAAATCTCATTCAATCTGAACAAAGTATTCGTTCGAATTGTCAAAAAGTGTAATATTGAGAAATCAAATAAAAATAAATCTAAATCATTAGACTATGTTGCTTCTTCAGATTCTGATACAGGAAACAGAAAAACTGTGTGCATATCCAGCTATAGAAAAGTTTTTATACACTTGGTTTCTTTAGGAGATAATTAAAGGTAGGTAGCAAATGGTGGCAACATTGACAACAAGGTACATAATTAATTTTTCATGATTTTTTGTATAGGGACTCCATTGTCGGGCGACATACTATGCGAAAAGGCCAAATTTTTTTACTTACAGAAGATCTTCAGGCAAGCTCGGGCTGGCTTAAAAAATTTAAAGACTGATTCGGAATCTGACAATTTAGTATTTCTGGTAAAAATCTTTCCAGTGATATTGATGCAGTAGAGTCTTTCGAAGAAAAACTGTTGATGAAAATAACCTTCAACTCGATCAGATTTATAACGCTGATGAGAGTGGTTTGTTTTGGAGAGTTTTGCCAAAGAAAATATTAATTCATTGTGGTGAAAAATGTGCATCTGAAAGAAAAATTTCCAAAGAAAGAACAACTTTCATATCATGTGACAATGCCACAAACTCAAACTCCTTGTAATTGGAAAAGCTTCCAAAAGACGGGAGGGAGTATTTTTTTTATGAAGCACTAAGAACCACTAACAAAACACTACCTAACGATTGACTATAAGATTTTTGTTAGTACTGGCATAAGCATATCAACTTCAAGGGCACTAAGAACGTACTAGTAAAGTAAACAATGATTTAATATTTTGAAATCATTTTATCCCAGATCGTTACAAAGAGCAGAAAAAGGTCGGATTACAAAAAAATATATTTCTTGAGTGGTTACAACAGAATTTCAGTTAAACAAAAACTGAAGGAACTAAATTTACAATGCTGCAGGTTATCTCGAAGACTTACTCAGTCTAATGCTACACCGTTGATTCAACCAATAAATCAACACGTTATTCAAGTCATTAAACGATTTTATTATCCGGATTAAAAAGGTAACACGTCGTCAGCAATCCTTGCTTCTTCCTCTTTATCTTCACTATCTTCCAAGTCAGTATCGAGGGGTAGTTCAGCAGCTCTGCATCATTGAAAAATTATGTGGGGCGCCAAGATGTTTGAAAAAATAAAAGTCATCAGTATCAGTAGAAATCATAACTGTTTACATACCAGTCTAAGTGCTGACAAGACCAGAAAGTTCAGTCCATAAGTCTCTACAACACTAATTAACGTCCTCTCACTAAATTCACACAAAAAACAACAGAACAACCAGAAAAACAAGTCTCAAAAAATACGTTTTAACTAAATTTCGTACCATCTTTCAAATAACTATAGTGCTTTGTGTTTAGAAAAGTGTATTTTTGAGGCCCTCCAAATATAAATCAAATAATGAAATATGCGCACCACAAGGGGTGCTAAACAAAAATAAAATCGACGGAACTTCAAAGTCCCGTCAGTACCCAAAAGGTTAAAAGTTCAAACAATTTTCATCTGCTTTTCATTACAATGAACAACATTACATTTTAAAAATTCTAAGACTTTTATTAACTTAACTTTTGTATTACGACTTAAAAATGGAGCCGTATTGGCGTATTCGAGCATTTTAATGAAATCATTGTTTTTTCCGTAATCTTATAACAGACACGTTAATTTTATGTCATTTGGGTTGCCTACCTCTCTAAAACATTTTCGTATGTAAACCAAATAGAAAGGAGTTCGAAGAAGGTGTCGATATTTCTAAATTTTCTGAACACAAGAATTCGCATGTGCTCCCGATACACAACGACGGAACATTCTGATCCAAAAGATCAATTATTCAAGGGGCGTCATTGAAAAAACTGAGACAATGGTAAATCGGCAACCAAAGTCTCTGGCGCTAAAAATTAAAGAGAATCAAAAATTCCACAAAAACTTGCAATTCAAACAAGGTAGACATAAACAAAATCATACTTTTAAATTTTTGTGTTCCATATGACTTTCGTATAACATATATTTATAGCATAAGTGGAGAAATTACTGCTATAAATTTTATCAACTGCGCTTTGCAGAAACCGCTCATATATAATAACACTCCCTACAGAATTATTGCATAACAATAAATCCCAGAAAAACTTCGACAGGATGACGTTTAATAGTTTATATAATTTAACAATCTTTAAATTATATAAGATACGACGTTGTTCTCGATTGTTAACTTCTTACAGTATAGTTAAATTTGTAGGTGTTTAAGGAGAAAAAAAGTTGTGTAAATTAACGTCAAGGCCGCGAAAGTAAATGAAGAAAAAAATCTCGTTGACAGGGTTCTTGCAAATGATGACAGTAAAATTTCAGTAGTTCCTGTTGTCAAGAATGCGAGAAGGGTCTTCAACATCGGTTGCCACACATGGCATCCATGAGGCATAACGTACGCCGTGACGCATATCGTCGTAATGCTTTGCTATCTACCTGCCGAATCTGTCGCGTTAATGATCATCTAAATAGAAACAAACTTTATTATCTTTACAGTCATCTCTCGAAAAATTTTCAACTGGGTAGTATTTGTGCCAAATTCTAATATATGCTTACAATTATTACTAGACCGTTGAAAAAACAAACTTAATTCAAACTACATAATGCAAGAACGATTTGCAGAAAAATTTATGACAGCTTCTGTGCTACCATACGTCAAAATTTAAATACCGAAATGGTAAATTTCCAGTTGGCATTTCAAGCCCCCCACGTAGACATTTTGACACTTGCGGCTCATGTCGGTACCTTTTGATTACTTCCGTTTTACGTTTCAAATACGCCCTTCGCATCAACACCGCAAAATATAAATAGCATTCATTGTCTTTTCAGCAAACTTATTATTGCGTAGTTATTCGCTAAAAATACCAGTCTTTTGTGTATTATGTAATTGTAATCTGATCTTGAATATTACATGAGGAGAAAATCACATTTTTAGCCTGAGCTCTGATAATCACAAGCAATGAAGCATGACTTTATCCTCAATTAATACATTATACTTTTTCCTCGACCACTATGTAGTATCTATGCGTTTTATCAAAATATGATTTAAGATTTGAAAAAAACTCAACTGTCATTGTGAAGTCTTTTTTTAACTAGAACCCTTTATTGTTTATTGGTTTTATTTGGATGATGTTGTGGTTTACAAGATAGGTGTTTTTAAGTTGATATGTGTATAGTAAAAGTTTTTGATCTTGAGATTTTTCACAATATGGAAAGTTAAAACATCATTATCAAAATTTAAAAATAACTACGATCGAGAATCTTTATCCATGTGGAAATGCTCTAGAGTCGAGTATAATTTTTTGTGATGGCTACCTGACATGGTTCCACCCAGCCTGCGTTAACATATCATCCGACCATTTTCGCGAGCATACGATCTCAAGTGAACACAAAAACTTAATATCACCACCAATCTTGACCTATTCTCGTGCCCAAAATACCCACTGATTTCAGCCAAATCACCAAAAATTTTTAAAAGGCATGCGAGGCCTTACAATCCACATGAGAAGATGTTATCGTGGTTATCAGCCTCTAATACTGCAGCCACAGCCATCAATGACTTTAACCCGGAAACTTTCTCGGCCTATTTAGCTGAACTTCAAGCTAAGAACAAAATACTGAGACAGCTTCTCCGCTTGGAATGATCTTTCCACATTTATTTATGGACTGCTCCATCTTCCTTCAGGCGTAAAGAAAACTTCCCTCACAGCGAAAATAAAAACAATATCTCGAATTTCGACGCAAACTCTCAGACAGAAGGAAAATTCAAATTAGTCAACGACGGTGACATTCGTGGAGCAGTTCAAATTCTCTCAAGCAATGAAAAATTTACGACGGAGGATAAGAATACTTTAATCTAAAAACCCAATTCGACAAAGTCCATTGTAGCACAACCTGATCCGAATCCAATGACGGTGAAATCTGAAGATGTATTTTATGCCATATTTTCTTTTCCTCATGATTTATCCGGTGGGTTAGATGGAATGATTGGTTTGATATTATTACGTTTGTAATTGATTCCAAACACTTTCGAATTGTTGAATCAATTTGTTGTAGAAAGACTGGGCTTGTCCAACATGGACTTGTCCGAATAATGTACATCATCTTGGGAATACTACAATAATTTTTAAGTATGTGCATTCAGTGAAGGCAAGCGGAGTAAATTTATGTCTATAGAGCTATTCTTCCGCTTTAAAACGACTAGTATACCCGATTCATGTAAAGGTGCCCCAAGAAGTTCAAAATATTCTCTTTCGGGAAACTTCATGTCAGGGAGTTTTTGTAGAAAAGCTTCAGATACTTGCATAGGAATCTTAGAAGTAGAAAACAGTTCACACTTATTTGGGTTTAAGCTTAGACCGATATTGGATCTTGAAGTTAGTATCATATCCAGAAGAGTAATAGACCTAATGGGTTTTCTTGTTGCACTCCTTCCTCAGACATGATAATATTGTCTCCGTATGTAAGAAATGTAGAATCTTGATAGCATTGTATAACAAATGGATATAATTCTTGTACTTCTGACAAATCTGTGGTAAGCATGAAGTCACGACAGCATTACAGAAACCAACCTTAGTAGTACTTTGTCTTGCTGCATGTGCAACCACCTCTGCTCCTTTTAGAATACCGAATCCAAGTTGAGTTGGCTTGAACAGTTCGACTAATTTTGCTTTCACTCGTAAACAAACAACAATCGCTGCCAGTCTTCTGACAGTTGTTCCGACTGCAATTGGACGTATTCCTCTTCCTTTTTTCTAATTGCTGTTAATGTTCCACTGTACAATATTTTGGTTACTTTCCTTGTAGCATCTGGGTAATAAGTTATGGTATGGCAGCTGTTAATTGTGTCGCAGCTTCTTCGTTGGAGGCACTTAAAATATCTTTTAAATACTGAGGAAAGCCATCGATACCGCCAGTCGATCCTTTAGAAAACGAATTGATTGCGTTTACAATTTCTTTGGGTGTCACAGGAATTTCTGGAATACAAGTTGGTAGAAAAGGAAAAACTGAACCTTGACGCCGAACTGGGTGTTTCATGAGTTGGTGGCGCAATTGTTACTAGTCAGATATTTTAAGCTCACGGCTTTAACAATATGTCTTTAATACGTCTCTTAATTGTGGTAGTTAAAGAAGGACCTTTGTTCTAAAGACAGTAGTAACGATTTCCAATTTGATTCCAAATTAGTTTCTATACAACGTAATATATTTTGTGTTAGTTCTTCAGCTACTGTCTGCCGAGCACCAAAAAACTAAACTCGAGTTTAGTTTTTTGTGCAGTTTTCTGATGTTTTCCTTTTTGTTACAGATAGACGCTGCAGTTCCATTTCTTTGATGTAAGCCATATGTATAATACAAGGCTCCTCTTGCTCCAATTTGCTTGGATTTGACTTGATTTTGTGTAATTTTGTTTTTGGATTTGCTTCATTGTAGTTTATGTGCTGCGAAGACCCGAACTACTTTTAAATTAAAATTTAACCAATAGTTCTAAGCACGACACGGAATTTATATTTTTCTTTTCACCTCGGTTAGCCTCAGTTGTAGAAGAAATAATCCAGGCTTCAAACAATATATATTTCACAAACTTAATAATTAAATAAACAATAATTTTTATTTTAAATTGATTTGCGTGCGACGGTTTTTGTTCAATGTATATTGCAGAATTGTGAACTTAATTAGATCGGTTGTTCTGGAACAACGAACGTTAAGTTCGTATTCGGACACCTCCTTCAACCCGGTAAGTAGCGGATCATTGCTGGAATATAATGATTGACTGTGTAGGAAAGGTTTCAAGGTTCGGTGGTTGAAGAGTAAGTGAGAAAATAAATAGGACGGTGCAGCAGACTCTACCGATACGTTTAGCCGAATCGTTGCACCGAGAAAACGGAGTATTATAGAATAAGTAACGGAAATGCTGCAAAACAAATTTAACTACTTAACAGCGCTGCCGATTAGAAAATAAACAAGGGCAAATACTGCGAAACAAATTTAATTACTTGGCAGCCTTACGGTTTATATCCGTATTTATAGTCTAGCAAGGATTTAAGTCTTAAATTTGTCTTAGCCAATTTTGACTTTCGGTGGGGTTAAAAGCAGAATTGTGCACATAAATTTTTGTAAGTTTTGACTAAGATCTACTTAAGACTAGAAATCTCAAAATCTTATCAAAAACATCATAATTATTTCCATTCTTTGTTTAAGTCTTAGCGTAAGTTTGTCTTAAGTTCAGTTTATTAATACGGGTCTTAGAGAACAGAAGAGTCAGTCGTATGGAATTGTCTTAGAGGAAACAAATTGAATTACTTGCTCCAGACCACGACGTAACAGAGAGAAAAAGGTATTATCAGATAAATTAAGTGCAAGAGAAATTTAACGGATGATTATTTCTAGGATATTCAAGAAAATGAACAGAATCGGAAAGCGGATTGCGGAATACGGAGGTAGGTGTTCTGAGAGTGGAACTCAGAACGAGTAATTGCCTTTTGACCCGGGGACGTTATATTTACATAGTCGTTTTTGAAAATTGTAGTGGAGAGAACGGCGGGAAAAGTAGTAGGAGCAATTTTGTTCTTGCGGACTAGGGAATTTACTTCTGTTTATACTGGTCAACGCCATCCTCTGACGTTTGTTACAGTTCAAAATTCAATGTTTGTATCTGTTGATGTATTGTAAATGTTCATAACCCAAGATGCAGCGTAGTTAACTCTAGCTGAGTACTTACGTGTGTTCTACTGCTTGTAGTTAATGCAAGAAGTACAAAGCCAATCATTTTTTGGAACCGTTGATAATGAGAGACAATGTAAGTGATACAATCGTCGCATCCATCACATCCTATCATTGGTCTTAAAGGATTTTCGTGTTCGCCAATATCGCATGCAGGACGTATCCATAAAATGTTGTTCGTCGTTATCGTCTGTGTTATCGTTCTTCGGCGCAAATCCATTTCCCGTAGGCTTGTAGTTATAGGAACTTTGTGACTGCTCAGATAAGTCGGCGTCTATTCAAAAGTCTATCCAAAAGGAGTTTTAACTCAAAACATAATTAAGTTACAAATATATACCATATCATCAGTCCTGGAGCCGCCCGGTACTTCAAGGGATGATGGCAAGGAACCTGATGGAATGACAATTATTCCATGAAGTCAGGAAAAAGCCTCCTATAGGATGTCACATGCGTAGGCGCTCTCGTAAAGTCCAACATTCCATTAGCAGCACAATTTGCAAAAGGAATGAAACTTTAGACACACTTCTTGAATACTTTTATTTTTGTCCCAATCGATTTTGAAACTCAGGGTTTATGGGAAAAACTCGAAGAACTTAATTATGGACATTATAAACGACGTATTTCTGAACAAACTGGCAAAATACAAAGAGGAAATGCGGTTTCAATCATCGGAACCATCCCGCAGTCAAGAGACCTTAGCGAAATATATTTCACTTTATAATTATCATTTAATATTTTGTCTTCTTGGGACTGTTGCCCAATGAGATCTGCGTATTTGTATTTTATATTGAATAAATAAAATTTAAAAATATTAAAAACAAAATATACAACCATTACTATAGTCCGAGCTGTAAGCGACAAATCCAGGTCCAACCTTGCATTTTGTGATACAACAATGCCGTTTGGCACGAATGTTGTAGGTATCCATACATTCGGATTTAAGAGTTGGAGGCACCTTGGCAACCCCTGCAGGGGGCCCGTTATACGCAATTATCTACCTCCCAGGGGTCAAATTCCGAAAAAGTGCTATTACGTCGGTTTTCTGTCCTATCTCACTGAAATTTTGCACGTGGACATCAGATGGGCTGACAAAAAGGACTGTCTCTGCAGTTTTAGGCGGTGTTCTCTTGTTGTTGTTGCTTGAGTTACTAACTGCCATGCTTGTTGATGGTGTCTGAAGATCAATCATGGGAGTTTCTGTAGGAAATGCTCTTCGGTTACTTGGCTAGCCAGAAAATCTTCTTTCAGTGAAAACATGTTTAGTCAAAAGAAATATTCCAGTTTTTCTGAAACGAGCTGCTATATTCACTGGCGTCTTTGCCCTAGGATAATGCGATTTCAACAAACGATGCCACTTGATAGATTGTTACCGGTGTGCCTAGATTAGCCTTTTCCCAAGAGCTAAGAGCATCATTGTAGAAGACGTGGAAAGGTTTCAGAAATACTACATGCGAAAGGTTGTAACTTATGTGTGCAGTGGGGCGGCACAGTTAAAAATAGTTACACAGAACGTTTGCACAAATTGATCCCCTCGATGGGTATGTGGCTCTCGTGATTATCCATTATTAGTAGTGATGGATTATCACTTGAACTAGCGGTGTGTTTTATGAAGTGTTGTAATACTTCAATAAAGCATTCAGTGTTCATCCACCCTGTTTTTGTAGCCAAACCTAAAGTTCCAGGCGGGGCTCCTGTTATCATATGGCTTTTTGAAATGAACGCGAGGGAAAACCATCGCTGGAGGAATTGCATGTCCAGAAGCATTTACAATACAACAAGTAGTGACTAACGTGCCTCTCTCGCTGCTTTGGATTTTCGATACTTGCTTCGTACCCTTTTTTCCAGTACTTTGGCTGCACTGTTCTGTACAGTAAGGGTTCCCGTTTCATCTAGGTTATATGTCCTTAGCCCGCTTAAAAAATTTGGATGACGCTTCACAACATTTTCTAATTTATCAAAAAACATGTTGACGTTCACCTTATTAAACCCTATTGCCCTAGCTAGGCTGCATCCTTCGGGAGTTCTTAAGATAGGTGGGGATGTCTTTTTCGGAACCTCTTGTACCAGTCAACGGATGCCTTTTCCGATTCTTCCCAGTTTTGTGGAATTCTCAAGTTACTTGCCTTGGCCAGATCATATGCAAGTTTGCGACAGTCTTTTATCGTCAACCCATAAAACATCTTGGAGCATTGGAAAATATAATCAACTAAAGCCTTCTCAAGCTCATTAGAAAAATCTTGTTAACTTTATAATTCGGAGCCATTCGGCATGATGGGTAATCTTTAAACTTTTTCACATATCTGCTTAAGGTTTGAAAACTAAGATTTTTCTCTCTGCAGCTGCTCTAATTGTTTTCAGATCATTTATGATTAAATTTACTGCTTCCCGCATGACATTTTCATCAAACCTACCAACAATCTTATCTGTTTTGTTATGACGAACCATCCTGTATTAAAAAAAATAGAGTGAGCCGAAATGTAAAGATTTCGTGATAAAATAAATTCACAACTTGTGTATAAATGAACAAATAAGAGTAGGGAACAGTGTCTCATTGTTCCCTCCTCTGATTCGTCTCAGTGTTCCCAGACTTCTAATAAATTGCCAATTTGCAAAAATCTGCTAAATCTAAAAACAATATGCTTAAATGGTGACAGCTTTACTTACCTTAAATACTATTTTATCCGTTATACACAACAAGAGAAATATAAACCTTTCTGAATCGAACATTGCACACAACGAAAAATACTGTTGACACATAGATATGAACAAACTGAATTTTCAAGTGATACGTTTGATTCTGACAGTCATTTGTCACATTAGTGTAATTTTCAACGCTGCCAACTTAGATATTCTTCAGTGTCCCCAACCTTGCGTTATTGCAAATACAAAAACTATAAAATGTCTCACTGTTCCCAGTGTCTCACTGTACCCACCTGTCCCCTACAAAACTTTGCATATGGACCTGCTTTGGCATTATGCATCATTGAACATGATGCATGAATATAAGCGGCAGGGGGCCCATCTCAACATCATTTGCCTACCTCTCAGGACTATATTCCCAAAAATCGTTATTTCTTCAGTGTTTGTCGTCGTCTCAAACTGAAATTGTGCATGTTGACTTATGTTTCTATTTCATATTTTGCATGACGTGTGTATTCAGCCCGTCAAATCGGTTTGCCTACCGCACAGGGCAGATTTCTGAAAATCTCTGTTTTGTTTGTATTTGTCATCAAATTGCCGCTACATTTTGCGTACCGGCATCATTTGTCAATCTTTCAAAATAAAAACTAGTGATTTTAAAGAAATTGTTTCTTATGAACTCACGTGACTTTCTATTTGCCATATAATTGTAATGGAACCACTCGAAAGACTAGTTCTTACTGAGAAGTGGAAGTTCTTTCATTCTCTCCTTTGGTATTCCCTTTTGGTACTATGCCCAATCGAATGCGCATGCGCTGCGCACAGGACCCAGTTCGGTCAGGTGACATCGCGATGCACAAAAGCGGCAAGTATTTTTTCCACCCTTTCTACCCCGATTGGTTGAGTAAAGGAGAACGTATATCGCAAGGCGCATTTCGCAAAGTGTTGCATAGGTGAAGAAAATGTTTTCAGTGCATCCACAAGATGTGAAGTGCGAAATACTAACGTATTAACAAGACAAGAAGGTTTCGTGTGTAATATACGAGTGCTCGACGCTTTTAGTCTCATCAGATCCATATGCAAAGTTTGGTACTACTAGCATGGTAAAACCGACGGAACGGATATGTTCAGGAATCTGCCCCTGAGAGGTAGGCAACCTCATTTGACTAATCCCAAACAAACATGTACATTGTGGTCATATTTAGAGGTTTTACTGTACTGTGGAGTCAGGGGCATCGAGCCAATCAAATTTTTAGAAAGTCGCGTTTCTAAGATTAACCGACGGATAAAATTAACTGAACATGTAAAATCAAGCTTAAAAAATTTTATTGACAAAAATTTTATCATGAATGTTATTCGGGACTATTTCATGAGTAAACTACTAGGTAATAGAACTCGGTTTATTTTAGAAAAAGCATTTAGAAACAGAAGGTATCAAAATAATAACACGTCAAAATGTTTTCAGTCGATTTACGGTCGATCGACCGATTCATAAATCTTATCAAAATTTGTAAGAAAAGTTTTTTTTCTATTTATCTATATGAGAAGGATATAAAAACAATCTCCACCGGAAATTATCATTCATACATAAAAAAAATTCGTTATAAAACAATCTCACACAAACATCAGAAACTGCTTGTCTTATATTACTGAAATTGTCAACATCGGTCGATTTGAAACTTAGCACCTCCGATTACAAGCACCGATTTTATCGGTCGCAAACGTTAATCTACAAAAGAAAATGCAATACTTTTTTAAATATCATACCACCGGATTTCGTTATTTATATTTTACAACTTTATCTCTGAGAACGGTTGCTCCGTTAGCAGTTTCAAATTGCATTCCAGACGGTACGATAAAAATGAACGTTATCAAGCGTTTTTTTTTTATTTATTATAATTATTTAAAACTGCAACTAATTTGCTTTGTTTTTGTAACTAAAGTTACGACCATATTTATAATGTTGCAGTAACGTCATTAGTTGTGTCCTAAATTTTTGAAAAAACTTATATACTTTTAATAATTGATAAGAAGCAGTTGCTTTTGTAAAATTCCGAATCATGATACGCTTACATCACATTTATTTCTTTATGGTAGCCTCATTTTGTATGTCCGAATATATGAAAAGATATAACCGTCTATTTTTCGAAGCTAGAAAACTTCAAAACGAGGAAGATGAATTGTTGTAATGTGCCGCCATGTAAATTGTAATTGAGAGTAAACACAACTATTAAAACGTGTAATTTTTGCTTTTTCAATCTTATCTGAAGAAGTACAGCTGCGCGTCCTAATTATTTGGTGCGTCGTGGTGACAAACGCAAACTATTTTGGAACATATTCAAAATTTTTTTGAAACAATTATAATTGATTGATAGTGGACGTTGCAATCAATCATTCTGACGAAATTAAACTTATCTTTGTTATTACTAAAACTGTAAACAATTTTTATTTTGATACAGTTGAACCGATTTCATTTTCCGGATTTTAGTAATTTACAAAATTAGTTTCTTTTGGATAGCTTAGTGGGAGGAAAACTCGTGCTGCAAATTATACTCTTCCATCTTGTAGAAAAAATTGTTTCGGAAAGGCAAAAAAGACTATTAATTTCCTCAATTCGTAAAAAAGATCTCAATTTTTGAAGGTAATCTGGTCGTGTTTTAACATACGAGTGTGTTTCCGCTAGAACGCGACTTTTGAATATAATACAGTCATCCCCAAAGTCTGCACCAAATGGGAAACTTATTTATTATGGATTTTTCGATAAAAAGTTATTGTTCATAAAAGTTTGTGCATCCCCTACAACTAAAAATGCACCAACAAAATGTGGCGAAAAACGCGTAATATACGAGGTGCATTCGAAAATTTTAATTTTGAGTCAAGAGTAAAGTGCCCTTATTTCAGTAAATATCAAATAAATTTATTTGAAAAAGTTGTTTATCATTAAAAACTACATCAAGATTTAAAGCATCTAGAAGAAATTTGAATTTTTTCCAATTTTTTTAAAATGGTGGCTCTAAGAAAAAGATTTGCTTTAAATGAACGATATCTTGTATACAACAGTTTATTTAAAAGAGTTTGTAATTTACAAATTGCCCAATTATTGTGCTAATTATGGTCAATTTTTTTGTTCATTAGAAAAAACTTCAACATTTTGGGGCAAAGTTCTTTTGATTTTTGTTGACACCAAAATTCCTCAAAACAAGTCAGTATCTTAACAAGAATATCATTTTCAATAATATTGAGGCACTAAACATCAAAATTAAATTACATCTCAGTATGATGTCCATCCCGCACAGGCACAGTTCGGTTGTTATTGGAAATTGAAAAAAATTAAATTTTTTCTAGATGGCCATGACTCCAAATCTTGATGTTTTTAATGAAAAACAACTTTTTCAAATAAATTTTTTTGATATTTACTGAAATAAGGGCACTTTACTCTTGACTCAAAATCAAACTTTTGAATGCACCTCGTACATTACGCGTGTTTCGCCACATTGTGTTAGTGTATTTTTAGCTTTAGAAGATGCACAAACTTTTATAAAGAATAACTTTTTATCGAAAAACCCATAATAAAGAAGTTACCCATTTGGTGCGGACTTTGGGGATGACACTGTATAATAAGGGTCCTAGTTTTTTAATAGAATACTTAAACTATACACACCAGGTATACTATAACATTTGAAACTGAAAAATTGAGAATAATTTTTTTGTGAAAGTGAGTTTTTTAAAAGGCTATAAATTTTGAAGAAAAACACAAACACGTCAATTTTAATATCATGGGTGACGATTTTTGATGTATTAATAACAGTTGTGGAACCAACCCCCTAACCCTCAGAGACTACCCTTAAGTAATTTTAAAAGGTATTACCCCACTTGAATACGTCATTGTATAGGAAATTTAATAAGGATTTCAGTGACGTACTTATTTTCCATTTTCAATAATTTTGACCAAATTAATTAATTTTTGGTAACCTTTATTTGTAAATTAACAAAATCTTTGTCTTACAATAAGTGTTGAAAATCATTTCCATATTTTTGAAGACAATGATAGGACTAGGACCTGCGTATATTCGTAAAATTGCCGCCCCCCTAATTATTAAATGTTTATAGTAATTTATAAAATTTATATTGCATCCAAATGTTTAGAGTGGTTGCTTTCAATTGATACAGGGGCGATGGATGTTTCTCACCATATCTTGAGACGGTGGGTCTTAAGTAATTTTTAATATAAAAAGGTTTTTCTGATTGACACATGCCGAAATGGTGCCAACGCTTTACCCACTATCGAAAGGGGTTTGTGCTAGGACTTAAAACAAGCAAACGAGAGTACAAGGTAATCAACTTGTCCAGCGGGCCAGATTATACACTAAAAAAAGTCAGACTTCTTCTTTTATTCTAGAATTTGCGTTGGTTGACAAATTGTTTACTTAACTTTTAACTGCCTAGTTTACTTAGTTTTCTAGTTCTCGCTCTGATGAAGCCCCATGCGACAGCGAGTGAAGTGACGCGGTCCAATAACGAAAAAAATTTTTTGTTTCAATAACGACTCTAACCGTGGAAGCCTCAGTTCTGACAATTTTTTCTTAGTTCTCAATTTTGAGAAGCTTCTCTCGCTATTTGCAACAGATACTGGTAATGTTAAAAATATTTTGAACGCTAGCGTTTAAAATATTTCGCTTTGAATTGCAGCAAGAGGACTATCGATATATACGGGTTTTTATTTCAAGTAATTATTATTCCTAATTTTTATAAATTTATAAATATTAGCATAGTATATTTTAAAAGCACCAAAAGTTTATTATTCTGTCAGCCAAACTTTGCAAATACGTAAATTATTAGTTTTAATAAATTCAAAATACTGAGACGTGGAAAAGGAACGGCACTGGCCGCATGTCTTCAATGGAATTCTGAAAACTGTCGATTTGAAATTACTCAACAAAAAGAAAATCTAAGGGTGTTAAATCATCTCAGGAGCCATTTAATTGGCCCTCTTCGGCCATTCCAGTGATTTGGTAAACGGTTATCTAACGACCCTCTAAAGGTCAAATATAATAAGAAAATGCTCCATCTTAAAATAAAGTAATTCTATCCACTCCTCTTTGATTTTCTAACTTTTGAACAATTAACGGATTGATGACATTTTCCAACCGTTCAAGATAAGGTTCACCAGTCAAGTTGCCGTCTATAAAATACAACATCGATGATTGCATTTCCAAGAATTTCTGGCCAAACGTTAATTTTTTGTGGATATTGAGTATGTTCTTCTCGAAAGACGTGTGGATTCACATTGCTCCAATACCGACAATTTTGTTTGTTAACATGCCCTTTTAAATAAATTGTACAATCATATCTAAAACGAACATCGCGTTTGCAGTAATTCTTTTCCCAAAACTCAATACAACAGTCTGGAACATCATCTCCAGGTTCTTGAACAATGTTCATTTTGTATGGATTCAATTTCTGGTTTAATGCTCTTAAGACAGTTCTTTGAGATAATCCTGTTGCAGCAGCTGCCTGATGACTTGATATGGTAGGATTTATGACAAACTGGCCAATATTAGCCGGTTCATCTAAGTTCCTTGGGTGTTTTTTCTGTTAGCAACCGATCCTGTTGCCTCGAATTTGGTAACCAACTGAAGCACATAGGCGTGATTTATATTTCGACCAGGATGCGTATTGTTAAAAGTTTCCACAGTAGTGTATGTCATTGTTGACAAAATAATAATTTAGGAATAGATTTTATAGATGTCTTAATCAAATTAGGTCAGACAAACGTTTAAATACTATCATTCAAAAATGTTGTTAACTACAACACGAATGCATACAAATTAATTCTGCAAAATGTAAGACGAGGATTTGAAGAAAATTTGTACATACCAAGTTGAAGGAGCTAATTTCTAGCATTTGTTATAATTTTTTCAATTGCATTATTAAATTGTTAGTGCAATATTTTTGTTTTTTTTAAATGACAATATCCGCGAAATCATATGAGGAACCACTAAGGGTTTTTGTACGGTTGTTCCAGCCGAACGGCCAAAGGAAACTAGTAACATGTGGGGTTTTTTGAAAAGCATTTTTTGTCGTCTATCCAATTTTGCACAAAAAACTGTGGGTTGCCATTTAAAAAGTTTGATGTGACGTCATTTCCGTTAAAACCAGAGGTAATACTGGAATGCCGACAGGCTAAAAAGATGCCCCCCTCTGAAATAAAATTGCGGTCTGAGGGTTTTTTTTAAATTATCGATGTGGCTGCAATTGGTCTGTTTCGTAGGCGGTGTTTTACCCTGTTAAACAGAAACCGATGAAATTGCACCAAACTGCAAAATTCGTGTTTGGATGTCTTCTTCCTGTCTGACTTTTCTATATTAATCTTATTGACATTCGGTGATCAGCGGCGTTAGTTGCGAGGTTACAGTCATCAATCACCCTGTTTTTTTAATTAATAACTATAACCTACTATCGGCTGCCGTTTAACACCCATGCCAATCAATTTCAATCTATACGCAAACAAACACAATTACAACAATTGAAATTCAAACACAGTCAGTTATTGACCACTAAAACTTGAAAGTATTAAAAAAATTGTAACAACAAAGAGATCACCAATAAGCTAATTTGATTTTCGTGAGTATTTGGTTTTCTTTTGGTTATTAGTTACTTTAATCTACATTCCTATTATTTTTTCCTTTTTTTTTCCAACAATAATGTCTATATAATCATTATCCGGCTCATGCCTTCCATGCTCGCTGCGCGATCTTCTTTGTTAACACCAACAAAACGTTCTTTTCAAATAGATGCGGTTGCCTACTGGAACCAGCAATCTATATTAGAAAAATTTGTTTTACTACAAATCTGGTTATAGCAAAATTTACCTGTGTTCCTTACCAGGGTATGCGTCATCTGTGGTTACTTTTCTCCAAATGCTTCGCCAAGACTTTTTACCTATCTGGATAATATAAAATTACTATTTAACCATATCCATCTCTTTCAGCGATCTAAATGCCAAATCTTCTGTAGGGCTCTCTCCCCACACGGGACGTCGTGTCCATATGTCTTGTGGTCTTACATTCTCCCACATATTTATACCGGTAAAAATCATTATTGATTTACTCTGGTCGGCCTTTATCCTATCTTAGTTCTTGGGTAGTATGGATAAAAACACTTAGTATCATGTATTCTCTATTGATTTCCTCGATCCACCTCTCCCGCCTTTTCCGTTGAACTAATAAATTAATAGGATAAACTTACCTCATTATACTTTTCTTACGACTTTATATAGTACCCCCATTATATACCTCCTCTGTGCACCGTATCCCCATTCCAGTCCAAATTCAGCACTCGCTGTACGGTGACATAACTACACGTACTAAAAAAGAAATGCAATCGAGTAAAAAGTCATAGAACCACAAATATTAATAGTTCCATTTATTTAACTCGGACAAACAATTATAAACAATTAAAGAACAATACTCGACCCTAATGACAAAAGAAAAGCATGGGATGATGTAATCAAGATCTTCCGAGACCCTGGGTTTGGGATACAAATCGTAGTTAAATCTCTCCCACTAAAAGTCGCATCCTCACTTCGCAAGCAAGATTTCTCTATTCCCTATAAACGTACTTCACATATTATATTACTACACCTACCATATTTCCGACAACTTTGGCATAACAAACCAACAAAAAAGATCTCCTGGCCCGATTTATTCCTCCGATGGTATAGCTCCTATAACTAAATTTCATTTCTAACTTTTAAATCAATTATACAAAAATCCAATCCCGCATCGGAGCCAGTGACTTTTAAAAAAACAATCTTACCGACCAATTTCTTTGCTTAACACAGTTGCAAAATATACGAACATTTGATTAAGATTAAACTTGAGAACAACATCAACAACAAAGGAGGCTTGAATCCGCTTCAATTTGGATTCACCAAAAACAAGTCTACAATACAGGCAATAAATCACATTGTACAATTAGCTAAAACTTCCTCTCAAGGTACATGGCGTACTCGCAAATTGTCGGCTTTAATCGCCATCGATGTCAAGAACGCGTTTAACGTCCTACCTTGATCTCTGTTGCTACAAAAGATGTTAAATAAAAATCTTTCTGCACATCTAGTAAGACTTATCGCAAACTACTTACCAGAAAGAGACATGACTTTTTACGATCCAAACAATAATTTTGTAACAATAGATCTGCATTCCGGTGTTCCTCAGGGTTCTGTCCTGGGACCACTGCTCTGGAATCTATTCTATGACGACCTCTTGTGTTTAGCAGTACCGGAAAACGTCAGTATCTCGGCGTATGCTGACGACCTCGCCCTTTTCGTAGCGGCAAAAACGGAATCGTAATGCAATCGTCAAATCGAGCCTTGGCCCAGATACAGACATGGATGAATGACAATGACATGACCATAGCCACAGATAAAACAGAGGCGATAATTTTTCCAGGTCGTCGCAAGATTACCGACATTCGTTTTAAAATAAGTAACGCCACGATCATTCCCAAAAATACTCTGGATTACCTTGGAGTGACGCTCGACAAATGTCTTTATTTCTCTGCCCATATCAGAGAAAAGATAGAGAAAGCAGATAAATTATCCGCTGCACTTATTATTGCCAAGTGTCAGAGGCCCGGCGGCGCCAAAAAGAAAGATTTTGGCGGAAACGGTAACCAATGTATTATTGTATGCAGTTCCTGTATGGTCGGAGGTTTAAGGAAAAAAACAAAATACGTCAATTTGGTTTTACGGGCGCAACGGAAAACAGCCCTACGTATTGCGTCAGCCTATCGCACAGTGTCTACCCTAGCCGTATGTGTCATCGCAGGAGTACTTCCGTTAGACATTAGAGCAGAAGCAAGATGTAGAGGACCACATAACGCACTAAGCAATAAATATATAATGGATACATGGAGCGCTCGCTGGGACAATTATACAAAAGCAAAGTGGACAAAAAACTTAATCAAAGACTTACCAAGCTGGACCAACAGAAAACATGGAGACATTAACTACTTTTTGACTCAATTCTTGACAGGACAAGGGTGTTTTAATAGTTACCTAGCATGAATAAAAAGCTTGACTCGGATACATGCAATTACTGTAGAACAGGATTCAGACACACATTCTTCGAATGCACGCAGTGGGCCGCATATAGACCAAAAGAAATTTTAGAAGAAAATGTAATTTTAAAAATGATCGGCTGTGCACAGAAATGGAAAGAAGTTGTCAACTGGGTGACGGTAATAATTACCAAAAAAGAGAAAAACATCAGAAATAAAAGACAATAGGAGTTATTTTCCCAGTAACACCTAGAATCCACGTCAATCTACACAATGGATTCTAAATGAACTGTCCCGTTCTGAAGTAAACTTACGTGATTCCAGACGGCTACGTTTATTGGCAGAGCAGAAGGGTTTTAGTCGGTCGACGCTACAATCTAGTCAACCCGACACTACCGATCCACCTGGGAGATCGGTGTCTGTTTGCAGATTTTCCCTTCTCAATAAAAAAAAAAAGGTAAAAAATATTAAAAGTTAACATTTGGATACCGATTTTATGAACTAACCTAATTGAGATAGTCGGCATTCTTAGTAAGATATTATGTTATTTTATGTGAGGTATGTTAGGTGAGAGGTTAAGCTGTATTAGCTTCAGTTAGGTCAGTTTAGGTTTAGGTGTCTACATACTAAAAAGAGATAGAATTCATGCAACATAAGATAACTTACATTTGAAATGTTTTCTTTGCATTAATATCTTCTTATAACCATTTTATATTTCAAGTTTAGTCGAATTAAAGGTTGACTATCTCAACATAACATGATATAACATTCAAAAAAGTAGATAAGGTAGATATATAGAATTTACAAACTTAAAGAAGTAAACAAACGATACAGAAAAAAATAATAGGTACGCTAGATCTGAACGGAACCAAAACATTCAAATCGTCGGTAGAAAAAAAACAAAATAAAAACAACAATAAACAAAAAAAGAAAACAAAACTAATATTTCGAAAAATAAAAACGAAAACTGACAAAATCAACAGAACATAAGCATAAGACTGAACATACAAAAATAATGAGATATAATCTGCAGGATATCTAACAAAGCATCTCGAAAAAACCTTCTATTGATAGGTGTAAGTAAAGAATCAAGAGAAGAGAACAACAAAAATCACAAGGACAAACAAAAATTAAATCTTTTAAGAAAACTACACAACAAAAAACGACTGCCACTAAAAAAAATATATAGAACAATGCAACAACAATATAAAAAATAGGAACGAAAAATTCGAAATTCGAACTAAATAAATGCAAGAAGCAACAGAACAGTGCAACAAATACCACTACACAAAACAAAAAAAGAATAGAAAGTTGCGTATAATTAAAACTTAAAAACTATTACTAAACTGTTAAAAATTAACACACTAAAACGACTAATAAATAAAAAGAAAAATGGTGAATGACATATCGAATAGTGACAAATAGAATAAAATACATAATTAATAAACAAACTATTCAAAAAAGAAGAAGAAGAAAGAACAAAAATTTGATGATAAAGTACAACAAATCGCGAAAGAAATAATATATCGCAAATGATGGCATAAAAAAAGAAAATTTACATATATCTCTCTTAAATACTGAAAAAATAATGGAGAAAAACCTTAATACAAAAAATAAAAGAAAAAACAGTATATTTACAAAACAAAATTCTGACTATTTCTCAATAAAATTTTAACGTAAACGTAAAACTAATGCTTCGTAGGCATCAATTGGATTTAACAGGTTTTAGCCGTTTCGGGATTTTACGCCATTGGTTAAGAGATTATAGGTATTAATCTTTGTGGATGGAGAGATAATGCTTTAGTCCTTCGACTTTAGTTATAATCGGTTGACTTTTCATTGTCAAATTCCTCTATGTTAATATTTTTATTAATGATCGGAAGTCAGAGAATGGTTGCTAGAGAAGACAAATATGATTATAAACAAAGATCTATAAACAAGTTAGGGCTAAGAGCTACGTTTGGCGTTATGACTAAGTTATAGAGACATAAATGCACAAGCATAATCAATATCTACAGATGATGTACATACGATATTCTAAAGTTTCCTGAACTATTTAAGGCTCAAAAAGAAATATCAGACAGTTAGATCACTTTTGTTGAGGTGGATGATCCTCTCTTATAAAAAATACTAGCATACAATGGTACTATTCGAGTAATTAGCTTTTTCCTTCCTATATAATGTTATGAAGATTGCTAGATGGTACCAACGTGTCTAGACCTCTTTTTTTGGAAGTAATGGTGTTAAGCAAAACTTTTTTTCAGACCTTAAGAAGCAACTCCCAACAACAGTTACGAAATTGAGTTTTGTTTAACACCATTACTTCCAAAAAAAGGGATCCAGAGGTGTTGGTACCATATGACAATCTCATTGGTACTATTGAAAAAAAATGAAAAATTTACAGGTTATGTACTAAAACAAAAAAATTAGGTTTGCGTTACGTTTACGTTTACAAATCTTTGACACATTGTGTGGGATATCGTGAAACACACTAAGTATTTCAGTAGTTTTAATAAAATAAATCGTAGTTTTTATAAACTATTAAAATTACAAAACATTTGAGAAGATATCTGGACAGCACCGTAAATATATTTACAAAATGTATAGCAGTTGCTCCTATTTAGGTCTGATCTTTTCATTTCCAGTTAACTTCTACTATGGAAACATATAATTGAGCCAATCGTTTTCCAAGGTGATTAACCAACAGATAAAATTAACTGGAGGTAAAAAGACCAGAGCTTAGGATAGTAAGTCTAAACTTAATCCATAAAATTCAAGATTTGAAAAGCTTTCGTAAAAGCTTCACATAGTTGATTGAAGTTTTATTTTTAAACTTTACTAAGATTTAGATTCTAAGAAAATTCATTATATGACATGGCTCAAATTTGGGCAAATAAGCGTTAAAGCCCTTAATCTATAATTTTCGGAAGGATTTTTAGCTGGCTCTGGCAATTTGTAATTCTTCTTATCATCCGAGTGTTTGTTATGGTGTGATGAATGATTCTTTCGGAAAGAAACAATGTTTACATTAAAGCATATGTGCGATAAAACTATAATTCTAGCAGAGAACGTTTTTGAAATCTAGAAGGTGTTCGTTTTTGGACAGAGATGTGTAACCAATTTTAGCTTGTATAAGATTTTTTTTAAAATGATGCCTTAAGGCATTGAAACCTGGGTGAAAACATTTAAAATATAACTTGATAAGGAAATATAAACTCCTGGTGTATTTACTTCAACATTATCATTAATTTTGATTATTGTTTTGTGACGCAACTAACGAAGCAAATCAAAATTTATATTATACGGGCTTCTTTAAACGAGTGTCTCATCAGGTGAGCGTTGGAAAAATATTGAAAAAATGCAAATTTGCCGCTTAAATTGATAGTGAATTCATTTATGCTAATGTCAGCATCTGTCTGTTATTTCATTGTTCCGTTGTTATTATTATCCCTGGTTGTAATTGTGTGTTGTTCGTCGTTAATTTTGTTCATTTAATTGCCAACTTGATGAGACAATCATTTATAAAAACCCTGTAAAAATTTCGGTAACATCCTGCAATTCTTATTATTATAGAATGGAACGCATTTTCGCATCAAACTATGCGTTTCCAAAGATGTCACTTCGAGCTGCATTGCTTGGTTGCCATTCTTCAAGTCTAGTTTTTGTGATGGATTGATCAAGAACCAATCGGGAATTTATATTTTATCACTTGGATATTAAAAGTGATTAAGTATCATATTAAAACTAGTGTCAGATGATATCTAGCAAGGAAAATGTCACCTTATATAACTTGGTTGTCTTGCAACTTTAATTAGTTGAGTTTTGATCTAAGTCAGCAACATTCTCCGAAGAAGAATTTGGCCAAAATATTCTTGTTGTGATGAGTGATATTAATATTTAGCGTCACATTACATTTTCTGTCCGTGTTTCTGAAAGTTTCCGTGCATCATGTAAAGCTGAGCAACCAACATTCAAAATATAACGTGTATAGTGCCGACCACGCTTAGAATGCAGTGCAGAGTTTTATGGAGTGCACCGTTGCCACCCGTGGCATCGCTGAGTCGATATATCTGTTATTCGTAATTATTTTATTAAAAAAGACGGATAATAGCAAAGATTTAAAATAATAATAAACGAATCTACACGTCATGTAAGCACCTTTTGGGCGGAGACGACCCTGCGACTCCTATGCGATTCACGGCAACGTTGTGCGCCTTTCTCCCATTTAAAATATATTCTGCTTATACACAGATATATTTTTCTGCTGTGATCTGTACTTGGTACTCAACTGTCTAATGCTGAGATGGAATATAAGTCCACTGAAGACGCGTGATAGATTCTACTAATAAGACGTATGCTAGTTCAACATTACAACTTTCTCTGCTAAATTTAACTGCTAACCAATCGGCAAGCAAAATTTTATGATGTAGGTAGCACCCAAAACATTACATTATCATCACACCAGATTCTCTCCCGCGATCCACACTAAGGTGGCTGCGAAAATGGAAAATGACGTCATATGGTTTGTTTGAGACAATATTATTCATGTGACGTGAGCATGTCATCTTGTTCTAGTTTGTGACAATAATCAAATAATGGTTCGTTAGTCACAGTTCGTATAAAAGTAAAAATCTAGCAATTAAACAAGCATCGTGTGAAAAGAACAATTAAAAAAATAGTGCGATATCTAGCGATGCAGCACGTTTGAGAGACACTCTAGCATATGAAATACCAGTAATGATGTAGGTAGCATGATAGTATAAATAAACTCATGGACAAAATTAACGCACCACCTCATACATTTTGTCTTATTCCAAAACAATGATGATTGTTAATTTACTAGCTATGCTACAAGAGGACTGTAGTCCTAATATGAAATACTGTCAATGAGGGTCAACGATTGCAAAGAAAATCAGTTTTGGCAAAAATTGATATGAAAACTGTTCACAAATTTTTGCTTATAGCCATCAAGTTGTATTGTTATTGAGTGTCAGTTCGAGTGTAATACACTTTAGTCATGAATCGCAGAACAAATTTGTCAGTGGAGGAGTAAGAGCACCCATTTTGCTGAATGAGGAATATTCAATGCGTAATGTGACAAATGTATTAGGAAATACCACTCCAGCATAAGTCGCATGCTTAGACGATTTAATGAGACAGGTTCCCGCTTCCGAATGCCAGGACAAGGGCGAAGACAGTGTACGAATCCAATACATGATCGTTTACTTAGACAATCCGCTCTAAGAAACAGGAGAACGACTAGTACTATCCTACAACATGATACATGTTCTTGTATCTTCCCGTACGGTTAGACGGCGCTTAAATGAACTGCAGAATACCAGCCAAGAACACCTGGTCACCAGAGAACACAAAATTCAAAGATTGCGTTTTGCGAGAAATCATCAAAATTGAACTGTTGATGATTGGATAATTGTTTTATTCTTAGAAGAAACGACAACTAGGCTTAAATCTCGCGATGGACGTGAACGTGTCTGGCGAAGACCAGGTGAGAGATTTGCTAGTTGCAATATCTCCCCAAGAGTCCCGTTTGATAGTGGCTCTGCAATATTTTAGGGAGGCATCCGTTAGGTCAATGAATGCGGATTACTACCTTGAACACATGATGTAATGCTATTTGTCCCTTTTTTTAGGCTGATTTGCTCGTCCCCATGTGGTTAGGCATGTTATGAACTATTTAAATGCTGTTGCCATTCCAGTCATGGAATAGTCAACCAATAGTCCAGACATGGATTCAATAGAGACAATATTAAAAAAAGGATTAGACCTGTCAGTCACAATCAACTGATTTCATTTACAAGCTACTAGACAGTAGCTAACAATAGGCTATCTTGACATTTTATTGCAATATATAAATTTAATTGAGTGGATAATTCTGTACATGAGTTTAGTTTGTGTGCATCTTGAAAATTGCGGTTTGTGCGGCGAACCCAGCATTGAAGCGCACAATTAAATCAAGCACACAAAAAATCAAAGTGTATTTACGGACAGTTGCTTGAGGCCTATATTTTTCATGTCACATGAGCAGCATTATTATAGTTTGTGTCAAATAATGGTTCCTTGTGTCATAGTTTATAAAATTAAAAATCTAGCAGTGAAACATGCTTCGTACAAAGCCAACAATTAAAAAAACTAGTACGTTATCTAGCGACACAGCACGCTTGAGACCTAGAACTAAGTTAAATACTAGCATCTAGCATATAGAAATATCAAATATTTGCTGAAATTAAACTTCTAGACATTCAAATCGAAATCAGAAGTATAGTAATAACCGTTATCTCGACCAATGAGTGTGATTTCTTGACACTTACGATGTGCGGTTCAGAACTGTACCTGTATCTTACGAAGTTCAATTGAAGCTTTATTTGACCTCTTTGACTTTCCTACTAGCATTTTTATTTTCAATAATTATAAAAATATATTTCCTATAGATAAATGCATTTCCAAGAACATCTTCATTTCGAGAAAATAATCAGTGGTATTAGAAGATGATAAGCTTTATATCTTTCGAGCATCTATTGACGAATTTTCTATTTTGCAAATCAGATGATGATTACTTAATCAAAACGCTTCAACAATGCTTTAACAGTGACAGTACTTTAAAAAATAGCAGGTGTTAAAAAACTTAAAACGTCATTTCCTGCTACGCTTGAAAATATTCGCGTGCATTATCGGCACTAACTGATTGATAACGTCGACCATTATTTAATGTCAAAATAAAATTAATAAAAATAAATTAAGAAAAGAAAAAACTGTTGAACTGTCTCGCCAATGAGGTTTTGCTAGGCGTATTTAAAATAGAAGGCCTTCTCCGGATTGGCAGTCATCACCGTCTTGGCATCAGCGTATGTCACATTTCCTTAAGGACCAACCTGAATCACGTATCCCATCTTGCTTACTCTAACAAATATTATAAACGAAGACGGATATAAAAATCTAAACGTAACTTAAGATATGGTTCTTTATCTTGAAAGTAGCGCGTGGTATATGAAACTGCTGCAAGGATTTCAAAGCACTCTTTGATTTGTGTTTGTTGGTGGTGGAGGTGTTGAAGCGATATGTTCCTTCAAACAGTCGATCATTGTTTTTCATAACAGGTGGTTCGTGAAATTCATTCATAAAATTTTATTTGACAATAGTAGTGAACGAACATTTTTTGAAACAAGAACAATGTTGTCGAGTAATAACTTGGTGCGTTCTTCGCCGGTGCCGATTAATGCGTCGACCGCGTCCACAATCGCCGCAGCGTCGGTCGCGTCAATCATTAACGATTCTTCAGTATCTTCTTTGAGTTCTGGCGATAATTCGCAACTAGACAAAACGGAAATAAATGAAGCAGTTTCTAAGGTACTCCAAGGATACGATTGGACGTTGGTGCCGGTAGCTACCAAGTAAGTACAATTTTCAAATTTTCGATAATCGTTACAAAATTTTATCTCCAAAAAAAATTTACGCAACGATTCATTGACCTGATCATATTCAAAAAGATAAAAAAATAATTTCAATATTTAAATATAAACTGGTGCGATAACGGCTGCTAATGTAAATAAAAATATCTCCGCATTGCTAAAACAATTCCGAGTGTTTTTTCTTAAATTAAAGTACATACGCTAATTATGTACGTTAATTGCCGGTGCGTTTAACACCTTTATTCTTTATTTCAACAGTTTCTACATGCATTACTTAGTAGAATTTTAGAAACATTTTAGTTGGTGTGAAACTTAATTACATCTTAAGATTTGAAGTAATTGCCGACGATATTGCTTGTTCATTACGCTGATTGTATTTTTCAAGAAGTGTACGAGTTTATGACTCAATAATTAGCAGATTACACGGAGCGCTAATCAGTTTACGGTTTATTAAAAAAATTAAGGCCTATTAAAAACGTATCGTAATTTGTTAAATATATTTTCTCTAATTTTTGTTTTGAAAATATTTTACAATTGAATTACGAAATAGCTATTTATGTTACCAGTGACGAAACGCATGTTACGTGTTGCCCTACAATCTTTTTTTAATTTTCAAAAAAAAAGGTAAAAAAAAGGAATTAAATTCAGATTCTAATCGAGTATGACAGATGTTACCATAGTTTCCATTTACAAAACAATCTGACAAAGTGACAAACAAATTTTCTTAGTTACGAAAAATTTAACTTTTCATAGCGAACCATCTTTGATTATGAAAAATGTCATTGTAAATGTCAAAATTAAAAAAAAAAGGTATTTATGTATTTGTCAAAATGTTGTGTTATCATTAAAAATATGTCTAGGGATTTTCCAACTGTTGAAGAAGATCTAAAATTGGTGTTTTTAGAGAAGCTGCAATATCTCGAGATCTTGTATGTAATAATGTAATAAAATTTGGTACTTTTCTATTAGAGACTATAATTAATCGAATGATCTTGACGAATTTTTTCTAGGCTTTCTAGATTTTTTCAACCATAGCCAACTTTGTTGTTTCTTATGACCGTCATATAGAATTTATACGTTATGATTTGAGTATATAGCTGACAATAAAATTAAATTTATTTAATGCAATTTAAAAATATACTTAATTTTTTATTTATGAAGTTAATAATAAATAAAACACTATTTATGATTAACCTCAAAATAAAGATGACTAAATTTCAATCAAATCAAATGTTCCAAAAATTCCAGTGTTGTTCTCCATGAATTAGAATCATACATGCAATTTTTAACCGTTTGTCCGGATATTTGTCATAAATTATTCTACCATTTACAATAAACTTTATTCTTAAAATTCTCCAAATTAAAAATCGAGAGCCGTAAGATCCGGCATCCCAGGAAACTAGAAAAATTTCGTCCAGATCACTTGATTAGCTGTAGTCGCTAATACAAAACCACCAAATTTTATTAAGTTTTAGATGGCGATGAAATTCCAAGTTTTTGAAAAACACAATTTTTAATTTTTTCCCTACAATTTAAAAACCCCTCTGGACATTTTTAATTTCCATATAGCATTTTATTTGGCTCGAATTGCACAACAATTCCGAAATTCCCATGTAGTTACTTTTACCTGGGGCACACTGTATACCAAATTGATAAAGAATAAAAAACTTAAAAATACAGAAAAGTTACGTAGGTACATTTTTGTTGCGACACTTAGTGTCGTCTCGTGATATCGTAACACGCCCGAAAATGCATCTGCATTAAAGCAACTTTGTGGGCAGATATGTAAATTTGTATGAGATTGTACAATAGCAAACAAACACTCGACAGCTATTTCGAGATTTTAGGACTCTTCCGGAGCACTCGAGTTCTCCACTCCTGAAGAATCCCAAAAGGACGATACAGCTGTCGAATGATTTTCGGTGTTATGCTATTGTAAGTTCTCTTGCAAACTTAACAGCATGCGATTCGAAATTGTTGTTTTTTGTGCCAACACATAGTTGGCTATAATAACCGAAAAATAGACTTATGTAACTGCTTACACATGTCAACAAAGTTGCTTTAATGTAATTTTTGTACTCCAATTTTCAATTTTACCAAAACCAACCCCGTATATTTCTAACTAACAATGATGGCTAGTAATATTGAGTATTTAATATTCATGTAGATATTTATTGTTTCTAATCGAATTTTTTCATCAGTGTACATAATTTTATCCATCAATTAGATTAAAGAAATTCATTCTTCTTAATACTATAACGTTTTCATAAATGCAACAATAGTATATTATACACCAAGGTTGTGAAGTCTCTCATCATTGCCTTAGCACCATTCGCGAGGGTAGGAATAGATTAAACTTGTTTATATAATATTTTTTTTATAACAAAAAAAAAATAAAAAAAAAAAAAAAAAAAAAAATTTTTTTTATAAAAAAAAAAAAAAAAAAAAAAAAAAAAAAAAAAAAAAAAAAAAAAAAAAAAAAAAAAAAAAAAAAAAAAAAAAATAATTAAAAAAAAATAGAAAAAAATTTTTTCCTAAAAGAGTTTAGATTTGTCTGACATGTAGAAATTTTTAATGTCTTTCCAAGATGCTTTTTGTTATTAAAGATTATATCGTATTTAATCAAGTTATTTTGCACCGACTTCAATAAATAGGGGACATCGAAGAAATAATAGATTTTCTTATCGTTTACGAGAAGGTATGGTTTTTCCGGTGATACATCTATTCTTTTAATTAGGTTAAATTTTACTACTGCCCTAACATTGGCACCGCATTGTAGTTGTAGCTTTTCTATGCAGTCTAATACTATCGACTTCAATTTGTCACCTTTACATATCGTATTTGTAAAGATGTAGCACAAGGGTTGTTTAAATTTTTATATATAACTCTAACCATGATCACGTAGCAGTTTGAGCTGGCAAAAAATTTAAAACCTACTTTAAAATTAACATTTTGGGGCTCGTAAAATATAATTTTAGTGAAAATTGTTTGTATTCCTCTGTATATCTCCTGCTTCTTAGTGGTTTATTTTTTAAGTCGGCTCTGCTTTGGGAAGTAATCGTTGGGAGATGTTAACTTCAATTGAAGTGCTTTCTTTTCACGTTGCAATTTAAGAATGTTCCTCCGTAATTTTCTTTACCTAAGAGTATTTGAGCTGCAAGCTTGAGTAGTTTTGGTATAGCTAGAGATGTTAACGGGCATTTATTGCTTCGCCAATATACCTTGCATCATTTGAATATTGGGTTTCAGAAATTGACACTTGTAATTCATTTAGGAATGGCAAGTGTTCGCCACATACTCGTTAAGTTTTTAGAGTCGACATTTTTATGCAACAGATCGGACCTTCCAGATTCTGTTAACCATTCAAAACACCTACAACAAAATGTTTGTAATTTACTTAAAATCTAGTTAAATCTCCTTTGGGAAACCTGAAAAAACTGATGCTACCATCATATTTAATAAATAAATAAATTCAGGTTATGTTTTGTGGTTATGGGATGGGGGCGCGAATTTTAAACTAATTGAATTTTTTTATTCAAATAATTTTATCGTGTTAGGTAATTTTAAGCAGCAAATACGTTAAAGATAATCTCCTGATATACAAAATTATGTTCAGTTTGTTAAACAACTATCTTAGATTCTCAAAAATTTGAATTTGTCCATTATTAACCTAGGTCAACAATAGAAAAATTATTAACCACTAATAGAGAAATTCAACTTCTCAGTTGGCTAGGAGACGCAATAATTGTCCACTTCACAGCTAGTAGTGGAAAAAAACTATTTTTTATAATAATAATAAAAACGGTTAGAGTCAGAAAAGACCAGACGTATTGATTTTACGTTAAAGTCATTTAAAACTTTATTTTATTTTATCTAAACGTTTTGTTAAAAAAAAAACCTAACGTTGTCAGAGATGACAGTCTTTTGTTGCATATGCGACTTTGTTTTCAAACGGCAAAGTGTCTTAAACAAATTCAATTACAAAGTACAATTTTTAATAATGTATTGAAGTTGGAACCTCCATTTTGTGCAAGTTATAAACCTAAAAAAATTAGAATTTGTATTCGAACGAATTCGCTGTTATAGCACACTGTGTCAATATCTAATTTTAACAAAAACTAAAAATTTTGAACTAATTTTTACTAAATGTAATTGTGGAAAATATTTTATAATATTTGAAAATCTTCAGGATTCTTTTTAAAGCTCGAATTACTTTATTTTGTAAAATTTTATCGTATTTCAATGTAAGTTAAACTTTTTAATCCATTCATCACTATTTATACAACATATCATTCATTCCTTCTTTTCGCTTTCTTCATAATTATTTTCCTTTGATGCACTTCGACTTCAACTTAATTTCTTATTCATTCATTTCATTTTCCTAATAGCATTCTTAATTCTATACGTCTCATACCTTGCATCCATTCATTATTCATCTCCATATTAATTTGCTTCATTTTATTTTCATAACCTTATTTCTGTTTCAACATACCTACTCTTCTTATCATATATCATTATTTCAACATTTTCTACTAATATAATATTATCTTCTTCCATTTTTTATATAGGTATTTCATTTTTCCAAATTTGCGCACTATCTTCATTTACCTTTTTTATATTTTTCTTTAATTTCTTAGATTTCTTACTCGTAACTTATAGTAAAATTTTTTGTTATTTTATTTATACCTAGGTTCGCATCTTATCTTTCCTGTATGACCAGCCCCACGTTGGGTGACAAAATTGCATTGCTTAAAACTTGGGATCGTTTTATTTATTTATTCTAAAAAACTTAACTACACGACTTAATATATTTTTTTTATTATACAGGGTGTTTCGCATAAGAACGGACACAGAGCAGGAACATGTTGAGGACCCTAAACTATGTGTGGTTAATTGTTTGAGTTTTTTTTTAAATTTCAAAGATTTTTGAAAAATTACAAGAATAAAAAAATTTTTTAAATTATATTACCGATAAAAGGAAAAAAATATTGTTTAATTGTTAAACGTCTGTCACTACTCACTCATTTAAAATGCTTTAATTGAACTTTAATTACTATAGGTTAATACTCTTGGTACTCTTAAAACTGTAGGTACCAACATTGGGTTGGTTTTTAGTCAAAGTATTAGTGAAATATTAAAAACAATTGTTGCTATGCTTAATCCTTAGATACTATTGTATTTAATCTACAAATAAATTTATCTGAGTTTGGCAAAATTGGCCCTTAGTAAAGTTAGGTTAAATCGTAATATTTTAGGGTTCTCAACATGACCCTGATCTGTGTCGGTTCTTATACGTAACACCCTGATTTGAAAATTTTGTCATTAATTAATATCACCCAGATCACTCTTAATTTAATTTTTGTCAATTAAAATTTCTGGCAATCTCGGTTCTTGACCAGCAAAGAGTAGGCACTGACGGTAATGAATATTTATTTTGTAATTTATTTCGAAAGAAAATATTTGAATATCAGAACAAAATTACCGATCTTATAATCGGATTTTAAACTAATTTGAACCCTCGTGCACTTTTAATAATGTTTGTGTTTTGTTTCTAATCGAATTTTTCATTTGATTACTTTACTTATTTTAACCGTATCAACAGAAAGTTTTATTTAAAAATCCCACAACTGGAAACTAACTAGTACCCGCAATCTGTTTATCTGATTACGTAACGTAGTTTAACTATTTAGACGGAAAATTGTTTGAAAATTTATCTATCGAATTTTTGTAATAGATTTTTCCACATTGCAAACCTTTAGATTATAATCCACATGTTTATAAAGTAACGTCAGAATATTTTAAAACTATTTTACGTTAAAATACGTTGGAATTAGTTCAAATTCGGAATGAAATAGGTAACTTTGTTTCTTATACGGAAATATTTTTAACAATTTTCCATCGATTAAATCATATTTCAAAATCACAAATATAAACAAAATAATGAACATAGGAAAAATATTTTCATTTGCGTATTTTTTAAACGTTGTTTTGTCAGAGAATTGATTATAAATAAAATATTGACATTTTGGAGAAACGCTTGTGGGTTCAAATTAGTGCCAAGTTTGATATATACAATCTGTAACTATTATTTCTAATACCAAAATGTTTTTAACGATTTTTATCCGAAACGGGTAAATGAATAAATTCCTCATGGTTAAAAATTAGTTCTAAATTCAGACCAGTTTGTGTTGATATTTGGTACAGCTTATTATTTCACTTGATTTATTTAAATAATAAGTAATAATAATAATAATAATAATAATAATGTTATTGAATTAAATGTAATAAAATAAATTTAATTCAACAGGTTTTCAGTTGCGTTGTCTGATGTGTAGTTAGCTCCCATATTTAATTTTCTAAAAAAAGTTCTGAATGCCCCTGCATAGTATAAGTCACATTGTAACACTAGTTATAAAGTTCTCGACCGATTTGTAAAATAAAGCTTTTATTAAAAATTATTACCATAATAGTCGAAGCAAAAAAAAAGTTCCTGTTTTTCGAAGTTGAAGAATTAAAAATTGTTTTAAGTTTTTCTCGATGATTGATTACTCTGTTGACAGTTCTGAAAGCTCCCCTCATAGTTCTATTACAAATTAAAAAAGTGGAAGGATTGAAACTTTTTTTAAGTTTAATGGGGGCAAAATTTTGTCTCAATAATTGATTATTTTGTTGACAGTTCTGATAGCCCCCCGAATAGTTCTATTAAAAGTATTACCACTTGTAACAGTTCGATGTAAAGCAAAAAAGTTCTCACTGCTCAAAGTTGCAGGACTGAAAGTTCGTCTTATAGGGGCAACATTTTTTCTCGATAATTAATTGTTCTCCTGACAATTCTGAGAGCCTCTCGCATAGTTCTATTAAAAATTATTACCACTTATAACGCTAAAACGCCAAAAAAGGTCCCGTTTTGCGAAATTGAAGAAGTTTAACAGGTCGAAATTTTTTTTTGATAATTGATTATTCTGTTGAGAACTCTGAGAGCCCCTAGCATAGTTCTATTAGAAATTATTACTACTAATAACAGTACGGCGCAAAAAAAACGTTCCCGTTTTGAGAATTTGAAGGAATTTGTAAGGTTAATGTAGGCAACATTTTTTTCCGATGGTTAATTATTCTGTTTACGGTTGTGAGAGCCCCCCGCATAGTTCTATTAATAATGATTACTACTTGTAACAGTTCGACCTAAATCAAAAACGTTATCTCCGCTCAAAGTTGCAAGATTGAAAATTTGTCGGCTTATTTTGTTGACAGTTCTGAGAGTCCTCCGCATAGTTCTGTTAAACATTATTATCACTTGTAAAATAGTTCGACGCAAAGTAGAAAGTTCTCACTGCTGAAAATTGCAAGATTGAAATTTTGTCTCGATAATTGATTATTCTGTTGACAGTTCTGATAGTAAAATTTTTACCACTTGTAATGGTAGTCGCAAAAAAGTTCACGCTTTGCGAAGTCGAAGGATTGACAGTTTTTTTAAGTCTTACAGATAGGGAGCTAACTTCCCAGAGGTTTAGTTGTGCTATTGAATTTTGATTTCTATTGATTTATTGGGGATTTAGCTCCTGGAAGCTATGATCTTGAAAATAAACTTCAAAACAATCTTGGATATTCAAGTGCTTTTGGAAAGAACAAGAATCAATATTTTTGTGTGTCAATGGCCAAGAATATGTCAAAACAAAACTTTACTCAAAATCATAGCCGCCTGGGTTTTAAAATAAACATGACGATAATAGTTTTTTGAAAAAGTATCAAAAATGCACTTAATTTAATAATTAAAATTTACAAAAGCATTAAAAGCCGAAACTGGCGTCATCTTACTTTTATTTTTGTTTGATAAACATTTTAAAATGTTTAACTCTAATCAAAACTACACATTTTCTAGAATAAATTACAATATTAAGAAATTAGTACTGTGGATTCATTTTTTTTTCTAAAATTTATGGTAAAATATTTCTAAAATTCGTTCATAAAGTTTATTAAAGTGAAATGATACATTGAACCAAAATGTGTCAAAAAATACCAAAATACCATTTCCCAAAGTTTTCTTAATATTGACAATGTGGTTTTGTTTAGTGGATTACACCATTACCAAGAGGGTACCCATTTTCTATTGTCACCCGGTATATTTTTTGCAATACTTATCCGTCAGAATAATTTTACATTCACCGGGTTTTGTTAATCCAGACAGTGTTTTGTTCTTTAGCTCTTTAGTAGTAAAAGTTCTGAGTTTAAAAAGTAATTTTCCCGTCAAGTAGGCGTCGTTTAATTTTGGGCTGTCAAACAAATTCAGTTGTGGCGCGATGATAGGTTCACAATCGCAAAATGTCAACGTCAAATGTCACTGAATTTCAACAAAAACCTATCGGTCATCACTTGCCTCTGTTACTTGCAGATGTATTGACGCGGTATATATTTTAGAACTGGCCCAAAATGTGTTTTTCGTAGTAGATGTTCATTCAAAATTCCTAGTTTTATTTTTTTCTTAACTGTACTTTTTTTTTGTGTACATAAGCTTTATTATGTTGTAGTAAGAGTCCATCACCGGTAGAAATTGAAACTGATTGCATGGGTGTCGATCTATACATAAAATTTCAATAACACGTTGTTGTATAAACATAAACAAGGTGTCAATTGATAGAAGCAGGTTTATTGATAGGGATTTTTAACAAAGTTTTTGGTCAAATTTGTTTGAAGTTGCTTAATATTAATTTCATTTTAAGAATATGTTTTACAAGAAATACGAACAAAAATGGAACATTTTAACACACGAGAGTCTTACAAGAAGCTTTCTTCTTTATAATGATATTTTTTTATTTCAATGAAACATTTATTATGCAAAGTTTATGTAAATTTCTAAACCCATGCAGCGATAAAAATTTGCATTGTACAGTGCAGCGCCACAGAAATCAAATTATTCGAACAAATTGTTAACGATTAATTGTTTAAAAATTACCATTTTATCAATGAAACAAAACCTATGTAATATATACGTGAATATCTGAAGGATGTCATGTAGCTGGTGTGTTTGCAAGAATCTTGACCTTCAAACAACTTCTAATCCTGGAGGAAACTTCAACTGGAGATGCTTTAACTTTTACAGAACGAAAAAACATTTTCGTTTAGTAATTTTAGTACCAAACTTAAATTATATGGATTCAATCTATTGTCTCCATAGTTGTTTCAAATTAATAATTTGATTTTACCAAAGCATACAAAAAAAACGTTACAACTTAATATTTGACAACTAAAAAATTTCGGTGCTTTCCAAATGGTGTATTCTTATCAACAATACTATTGACTTCAATTTTTGTTGATAAGGAAGGATGTTGACATTAATAAACTAATAATATCGTAGTTAAAGAAACAAATAATACAATTTCGGTTGCAAAAAAGAATTGTTTATGTATTTAACGTATTACGAAAGCTTCAAAATTTTCTGGAGGATTTCAATGATTGAACAGGATAGAACCTGGAAATCACGTGGTGGTTTTGTTTTCTAAAAACATTTTGACTTTCCGAATCATTTTAATTTACTATTGATTTACTCTTCTAATATCAGAAACCTTTGTGTGTGTATTCGACAAGCAAAGCAATCGAACGGATGTTTAAAAATTTAATCTGGAAAGACCAACGATATCTAGAAAAGCAGATGGTTGGTTCATTGAGAATTAAGTTTAAACACGAAAAATGTTAAAATAATCTTGTTAATGGCTTATATCACCCGATTTTTAAAAATAACATGTTTGCAATTTAGTTAATTGTTTATAATAAAATTGTCTCAAAGATTATTTTTTCTAAATATACTAAGTGACATAGAAAGAAGAACACCCAGTAATAATGAATATTTTGTAAATTTTTTTTGGGAATATATTTGTTTATATTAAGATAAAAAACGATCAGTTTTTCAGCCATATTGCCCTAGCGGTTGTTTTGTTAACCTCATTCAAAAACACTTACGATTAAGTAGCCCTAAAACAATGAATTTAGCACTTGTAAGTACAGTTGTCATTTAAGCAATTTAAATTGCATTTCAAAGAGCTTCTTTAATTCAATCACAATGCCTCCAGTGCGAAGACGCCATAATTTTCGGCAATTAAGCGAGTTTGATAGGGGTAGAATTGTGGGATTGCGTGAGGCTGGTTTGTCTATGAGAGATATAGCCGCTAGAACGCAACGGAGTTTAAACACTGTGGCAGTCTGTGTTCGGGCATGGAACCAAGAGGGCCGTACACGAAGAGCGAGAGGTACAGGACGTCGTCGAAGAACCACAGAACGCGAAGATCGCCGTCTTAGACTATTGGCTTTACGGGACCGCTTCTCTTCTACACGGGCGATTGCGGACCAGTGGTTTGAAGAACATGGAAGACCGATTGGGATGCGAACCGTTTATAGACGGATAAGAACCTTTGGGCTCTTTTCATACCGTCCCCTTTTGTGCTACCACTGACTCCAGAGCATCGACGTTATCGTCTAGCGTGGTGTAGAGAACGGGCAAATTGGGACCAAGAATGGAATTCAATTGTCTTTAGTGATGAATCCAGATTCTGTTTGGGTATGCATGACGGTCGTGCAAGGGTGAGAAGACGGCGCGGTGAAAGACAAGATCCCCAATTTTCTGTGAAAAGGCATGTGCACCACACAGTTGGAGTTATGGTATGGGGAGCTATTGCTATTGGAAGTAGGTCACCTTTGGTCTTCATTAGAGGTAACATGACCGCTGCGCGCTACACCCAGGAGGTCGTAGACCCCATATTGTACCTTATGTTCAGACCATCCCCAACAGCACATTCCAACAAGACAACGCACGACCTCTTGTTGCTAGGGTTTCTTTGGCCTCTTTCGAGGCCAATCAAATTGCTTTGTTGCCTTGGCCACCAAGATCTTCCGATCTTTCGCCCATCGAGCACGTCTGGGATATTATGGGAAGAAGATTACTCAATTTACCTCACCCTGCACAAACTCTAGCGGCTTTGCAGCATCAGTTACAGATAGCATGGGATGAGATACCTCAAGAAGAAATCGATCACCTCATTAGAAGTATGCCCAGACGTGTTAATGAGTGCACAAGACATCGTGGTGGAGCAACACATTATTAAGTTTTTGAAGAAGTTAACAGTTTAATTTTTATCAAATTGTGATCGTTTACTAATCTAATTCGTATACACTAGTATACCAAAAATTGTTCAAATAAATTGATTATTACTGGGTGTTCTTCTTTCTATGTCACTTAGTATATGTACACATTTTAATTATTTCAGCAAACGCAACTAAAAAATATAGTAATATGATCTAATATTTTTTGTAAAAAATTAAATACCTACATATAAGATAACCAGGATTAGGTAACTATAGTCCATTCACTTTTTATTCACTTGACAGTTTATACATGGTCGGTTAGGTTACTAATAAAATCAATATCATTACGTCAATATAAAAACTATAAATCTCCTTGACCAGAAGAACATTATAAAGCATATTTGAAATAGAACCCGTGCCAATAGTTTATAAAATCTATATACGTCAAGCTATTTTAGAGAAGTGATAATTCATTGGTAATTAAAAAATAATCAAATGATTTCTTGTATACAAAAATAATGTGAAATTTAATGTTTGGCCAAAAATTAAATGAAAGAAATATCCACATTACTAAAATCTCCGTTCTTATACCGAAAAATAAACAATAATCGTTTTGAAGTTATCATTACAACACAGAACTCGCAAAGTATCACGAAAGTGTAAATAAAAATTGCGCATTAATTATACACAACTTCATTTAATATTTTATACCTATGAATTTTTCACCACACGTGTTTTGATAAGCGAATCATATCAGTTTTATTTTTTGTTGAGGTAATTGAAGAATGCATAAAGAATTTAATCCGTTTCTGTTGTTGTGGTCGATGTTTTGATATTCTTCGCGTTAGCAAGATTTTTATCATTTGCATACCTTTGTATATGCTTTACTCACAACAATTTGTTTTACGTCATGTAATAATATTTTAATCATAAAATAAATGTAGTTTTTTCTTTTTTACGTTACTCATTGAATTACTTGAAGTTGGATTGTAAACCTTTTTTCAACTTCTAGCTTTCTCCATTTTCTGCATAATGAAAAAGAAAGGTATAGTGGATGTACGTTGCTTCAATGACTTTAGGCAAAAGTCCTGATAGTAACGAAAGTGTAAAATCGTTTCGAAAGTGTGTAGCTACGAAACATATTGCTAGAAAATTAAAATAAACGTCTAAGAGGATATCGAACTGTGTCGCAACTCACTAAATTTTGATAGACGAAGTAAAGAAGTAAAAAAACTTAACTGTTTAAATAACCCAAAATCCTTAAGACGGGTCCAAGTACCTGGTTATTCAAAATTTTGCTCGAAATAGAAATAAACTGTTTTTATGTAATTGAGAGAACACTATTAAAACAATTAGAGTCACGTGACTGTCATATCTTATAAAAAACACTATTTCGATAAAAGTTGTATATAATAACTTTAATTTGAAGGAAAAATTAATAAAATCAATATATTGCCATACTTGATAAAATTTTGGATTGGAGTCTCACAACACGTATGTGAAGTTAGAAAGAACGCCATCTGTATATTAAAAAAAATAGTCGAGTTCTAAATGCCCCTTGCATGGTTCTAGAGCTCTCTACCGATTTTAGAAATAGTTCTGTCGTTTAAAGCTTACTTTACATTTCGTGCAACTTTAAAGTCGTATAACTTCTTTGCTATCAATTTTAGCGATTTGTTCATGATACCACTCTTTGGGGGCAATCACAACTCTCAACAAAACCGCTGGTTGCCGAAAAAAAATTTTCGCATCCATAGACATCAATTATTTGCTATTAAAAAAAATTGTTTTAATATATGATTATTCTGTTGACAGTTCTGATAGCCCCCAGGGGCAAATTTTTTTCTCGATAATTGATTATTCTGTCGACAGCTCTAAGAAGAAATATGAAGTTAGTTCTTCCTTTCTCTAAGAATACCCACAAACGAGGTTCAAGTTATACTACTAAGAGCTGCCGTACACGAGCCACATTTTACAGCCGACTGCAGTCGAGACGGCCGTCTGCAGTCTAACCGCAATGTATTTGACTCAAATATGTCAAAACACTTATAAGTTCTCTATACGAAAGTTTTTGTTAATCTTCTGAAGCGGGTTCAGTTGGTTTCATTCATTTTACATTTGAGTGAAGTGCTGGTGAAGTGCACAGTGACACTGAACATATGTGGGTATTGTCAAAGGCGTAACGGTCAACGACATTTCGTACGTCAAATGTAATGTCAAATTTGACAGTAGTTGTATACCAGTTTCTGTTTTATTTGTTGCCAGTTGTCACTTGTCGAATATGACGTTTAAGTTCAAACGAAAAATATTATCCCCACAAAGTAACCAAAAAACCCACATATGTCCAACGCCATCGCGTAGTGATGTCACGAGCTAGACAAGGATATCTTACTTTGAAAACGTCTATTAGTATGCCTAACTCTATTAGAGTTAAATCTCCCCCTGAACCAATTAATAAAAACATGGATCCGTATCGGTCGGTTCTGCACCATATTCTTGTAAAATTTCATGTAATCTAATCTGGCTTCTGCCAGCCTGCCGTAAACCATACAGCATTTCTGTATAACCAGCATTTCTGATGCTTTTTCTTTATCATTCAAGTCGTCTTTTGAAAAAGAATGTGTAACTGTTAACTCATTTTTTGGAAGTTCTACATGTATGATTTTGTAGCTTTCCATTTAGGTATGCTCACGTTACGTCAATCCTTGAACAACAAGACGTGCATTCCTTCGTTCAATACTTTGTCGCTTTTGTATTTGTTTCTTAATTCTAATCTAATCCCAATGATGTTTTCGTTGGAGGGTTGGTCTACAAGTGTCCAATTGTCGTCTACCACTGCATTATACCATTCAGAGGCCGACTCGAATTCATGCTTGTTTCATCAATACAATACGAAATAAATTTTTTCGGGATATATGGTAGCTGTAAGAACTATTTTGACTTGCTTCTTCGTACTAATTTTGATCTTCCAGGTTCTCTCAGAAAATTTTTGTTTTTTTCGTTTTCCTTCGATTCGACTTCTACTAGTACATTTAGATCCTCGATTTCGTGTTCGATTTCTAAATAGATATTTGGACGTTTGGTTAAATTTTCTTTGCCATCTGTTTCAATGAATTTGACGTCACAAGATATTTCAATTTTGTATTCCTTTGGTAATCGTACTCTAGATGTTTCTGACTATCCGAGGAATATCTTCATTTGAACGTTTATCAATTTTTTCTTTGTTTGAGTTTTAAAAAACTTTGCAACCAAATTGCTTGGATTTGCTGATCCCATCCATACGTTCAAACTTTTTGTTGGAACACTAATACCAACTGGAACCGGGGGTGCACTTCTGAGTTAACCAGCTCACAAATTTACATGAACTTTTGAAATAACTCGTGGAAGAGTTTTATTGTTAAATTTACCTTTGAAACTTTATGTCCGATTTGTCTGCATCTACGACAACAAAATTTAAAAGTTTCACTTTTATTTATTCTGTATCTTTGTTCGACGGTTTTTGTGTTTTGACGTTGTCACTCGCTGTAATGTTTCATGCATACTGGCATCCTGAACCGAATTACGTGTATAGTTTTTTCTTCGATTATTTTAAGACGTAAAATATTAGATGGCGGCAATTCGTCTCAGGGTTCAATTCTTCTTCTTCAAGTCGCATATCCGTTACCGGACGATGCGCACCCCTCGCATGTATATGTGTTGTGCGTGATAGTAGACACATATACATGGGACCTACAGTTTAACGCCGAGTAAACTCTCGATGGTTTGACATTACCTTGTGAGAGAGTACGGCCGAAAAATTCGATGTTTGCACCGGGAAACGAACCCGAGGTGCCTGCTTAGCAGATAACGCACTTAACTGCAGTCCTACGAACGCACTTGGGTTCAATTACGCATCCACAATTCTCGAAACTTGGTGGTAAACTGTTTAGTAAGATAATAGGTAATATCAGAGTTGATTTCATTTGTATTTGTATTGTATTGGTATTTTCTTCCATTCAGTGCAAAGGTCAGCTCGCCGGTCCCTTAGATTGATAAATATTTTCAAGTTTTACCCACACGTCGAATGATGTAATATATCCTTTTGTTTGTTTCAATTCTGAAGGACATATAGAATCAGATTTTTCGACTTCTCTTGTGGAATTTATTCGTTGTTCATTTGTTTGATTCCCGTACCATTTACAAAATTACAGGCATCGTTTTTTATCAATAACGCCTCCACCTGTATTTTGCAAGTCTTTTCCCAAAAGTTCCATATGCAAAAATTCGCAGGATTCATTTTGATGAAATAACTAAATTTCTAACACTTGCAACGAAAACACTTGATCTGGACCCATAACCTAATAGCAGAACAGCAACATATTTTTCAGTACATGAAGAGGTCGAAAAATAGATTACATTTGTCCTACATTTCTGTAATTTAATTAATGCACCTGTCATGTTGAGAAAAATTCTTATATTTTTTGTATAAATGATACGCAAAAAATATTTTTTTTTTCTTCTTTAAATTAGTAAACTTTAACGGTAAAACACTAGCTGTTTACAAATAATTATAAATGCTTTTTAACTACACATGTTAAACATTTTTATGAGTCATTTTAAAGGCCATAAAATCGATTTTTTTTACATCACGGTTTATTTTAGGGTGAGGGGACAAAATTTTCAACTCTTGATTATTAACTACAAAAAAAAAAAGACTCATAAATTACTGTAGGCTGTAAACTATATGAATTTGAGCGTAGTTGGAATCATTAATATAAAAAATGTATTAATTACCGAAAGAAAAGAAGTAAAATGTTGTACATGTGCGCAACTTTCTTTCAACTTAAGCTTAATAATAATTACTTCCATCAAATTCCAATCCTTTTCTACCAAATAAATGAAGCTTACATCATAATTTACAAGAACAAAGGATTCTTTGATCGTGGACCGAGAAAGTCACGTGCAGTTGCATGCACTCCAACCAACTCATCATACAATTATTTTTAGCAAAATGATTTTAGATACTCAGCTGCGATTGTGTATCCTGTATTTTATTTTTTTTTCTCTTTTATAGGGCAAATTCGGATAAAAGAAAATTGCACGTGAAAAGACCGATGAATGCTTTCATGGTTTGGGCTCAGGCGGCTAGAAGAAAACTAGCTGATCAATATCCTCAGCTTCATAATGCGGAGCTTTCGAAAACTTTGGGAAAATTATGGCGGTAAGTGTTTTGTCTAAACCTTTGTGTCCACTTGTGGCCGTTAAATTTAATTTACAAATTGTCTGTTTTTCTAATAATGGATAGAAATTATTCAAGTCAGCATCATATGGTCATACAGATATGTAATTTTAAATTTTAGATTTTGAATTGTTTTTAATTTATTATTGAAGTTTGTGGTTAACCATTAAAAGGTAGAGTTGCAAATTTGACTATTTTCATAATAATAAGTAATGTGTATTGTTTTTAAATACTAAAAATATTGTTTAAAAAACAGGTTAAAAAAATGACGTGATCAAATTTGAATGGTCCCATTTTAAATTTTGTAGAAAAACGAACATTTAAAATGGCGACTTTTTTCGATATTTTGAGAAATATACTAAGTTTTTGATTTTTTTTGGGAAAAAATTGAATTTGACAGAAAATGGCATGACATTGTGTAACTTACATTGTGGAATTTACAACAAAGCTAACTCGAAATTTAATAAACCTTTATTGTTATTTTATTTATCTCTATGTAGATGGTTAACGGTAAACATAAAAAATTAAGTAGTATGCGAAGTTAGCCCATTCTTAAATTTAAAAAAAATAGTACAGTTCTAAATGCCCCCCTGCAAAGTTCTAGAGTTCTTTGTTAATTTAAGAAATAGTTTTTCCGTTTAAAGCATTCAAAATAACATTTGAAGTTACGGTGGGGAGGGGGCCAACTTCACATTTGGTACAACTTTAAAGTAGTAGAACTCTCAACAAAACCGTTGGTTACCAAAACAAAATTTCACCTTCACAGAACATTAAACTTTCGTCTCCTATGAACAAAATGTTTTCAATATATGATTATTCTGTTGACAGCCCCTCGAATAGTTCTATCAAAAATTATTACTACTTGTAACAGTACGACAAAAAAAGTTACCGCTTTGCGAAGTGGAAGGATTGAACATTTTTTTAAAACTGATAGCGGCAAATTTTTTTCTCAATAATTGATTATTCTATTGACAGTTCTGAAAGCTCCCCGAATTGTTCTATCAAAAATGATTACCACTTGTAAGAATAGACACTAAACAAAAAAGATTCCCCTTTGCGAAGATGAAGGATTGAACATTTTTTTAAGTCTAATCAGGCAAAATTTTTTCTCGATAATTGATTATTTTGTTGACAGCGTCCCGAATAGTACGCAAATGTAAAAAGTTCCCACTTTGCAAAATTGAAGGATTGAAAATGTGTTCAAACCCGATAAGGGCCAACTTTTTTCTCAATGATTGATTATTTTGTTGATAGTTTTGATAGCCATCCCCGAATATTTCTATCAAAAAACCAAAAAAAAATCCCCCCCTTGATAGGGAAATTTTTTTTTTCTTCTAAAAATTGCTACGCCTTGTAACAAGTGCGTCCCAAAGCAAAAAAAGTTCTCGCTGCTCAAAGTTGCAAATCTGATAAGGGCAAAATTTTTTCTCAATAATTTTGCCCCTATCGAATTTAAAAAAAAATTTAAATCCATCAACTTTCCAAAGCGGGATTTTTTATTTTGCGTCATACAAGTGGTAATTATTTTTGATAGAACTATTCGGTGAGGTAACAGAACTGTCAACAAAATAATCAACTATTGATAAAATTTTGTTTATATGAAGGTGTGATGTTCTAGGAGGTGAAATTTTTTTCGGTAACCAGCCATTTTGTTGGGAGTTCTCATATCTCCCCAAATAAGCATTAACAACTACATCGTTAAAATTGATAGGAACTACTTTAAAGTTCCACGAAATGTTACTCCCCCTTCCCTTCAAGTGTATTTTGAATTTAAAGACAGAAGTATTTCTAAAATCGACAGAGAACTCTAGAACTATGCAGGAGGCATTCAGAATTCTACTAATTTTTAAAAAGGTTATAGATGGGGGCTATCTTCACAACGTCAAAATTGAGCACACAATTTAAATTATTATATATGCTTCGCTGGCAGTAGAGCTTGATGTGGACGTGTAATTTTCTTACCAAATACCGCTGGTGTTTATTTAATCCGGAAATTTTTTCGACTGATCAAAAACAATGTTGAGTCAAATTTCGAAAGAAGCTTTTAATATTCCAAATGATACACAATTTGCTGATCACATTAATAAACAAATTCAAGGAAATCTAGTTTTTTTAATTTTTACAAACATTTTGATTTTGATTAATGGAAAACAGTGAAAATTTTCAATATCATTAGTCTTGGATTTCGAGGTAACTTCTTCATTTTGTTTTCGAAATGAAATTTAATTTTATGCACAAAAATATCATTTATACGAAATCCCTTTAGGATTGAATTACTACAGTTTATAAGATTTATCTTGAATTTATTCCATATCCAACTTTGTCAAATCCATAAATTTAACACAAAAATTGGCATAAAACGGCGAAAATTTAAAACTAATTTAGTATTTCAATTTCTTCACAAAAAATTAGAATTGGCCCCCAAACAGATTCACCATAACTATTTTTTAAAGCTTCTTTTAATATGTTATTGTGTAACGAGTGTTCAAATAAAAACTGGACCGGGCAGGCCGTGGAATTGAGTTGATTTAATATTATTTTTACAGAGATTAACTTAAAAATTGACAGAAATGAAAGATTTATTAGATACCTTGAATTCTATCCTAAACTTTGTATCAGCTGATTACTTCGTTAAAAAATTACTAAATGTCAAAAACCTACCTAGCGCAGTTTTTTATTTGATCACCCGTTATATGTTACAATGAATATTTGCATATGGGCTAAAAATTGCATCTAGAAAAACTTTTTCCAAATAACTTTGTTCAATATTTTGAAAAATAACTTAAGTTTTGATTTTTTTGGAAAACATTAAATTTGAGAGAAAATCGCATGAAATTGTGGAAGAACCAATCAAAATTTAGTATTTAATATGATTACCACAGCAACACAAGATCCGGAAATTTTTTGACAGCTTACTCGTTAACTAAAATTAACAATAAAAGTAACCCCAAATTTAATAAAATTATGAATGGTTTAAGATAAGAATAAAAAATTAAGACATAATTGAACACACAATTATTATAACATATGTGAATTGCACTGGCAGTGGGTTTGATGCGGATGTAGACTGCATGCTAGTCGATCCATATCTGCAGATACGTTTTGGCCACTCATTTGCTCAACAATGTTGTCATGCAATTTTCTTACCGAATACCACTCGTCGGTTGATTGAATTCGGAATTTTTTTTTTTGAATCATTAATTAGTTTGAATTTACGGATTCAATTAATAGACGAGTGGTATTCGGTAAGTCAAACTTCGAATGAAGCTCTTAGTACCTATCCCATATGATGCAGACTTTAGTGGTCATACTGATAAACAAGTTTAAAGAAATCTAGTTTTTTTAAATTTCTTTACAAACATTTTCGAAGTATTCTCTCCATTTTGTTTTGGCATTGATTTATTGAAAATTTAATTTCCTGCAGAAAATTTTTGTTTTTACGAAAATTAGAAGATTGAACTAGTAGAGTTTATCAATCTTGAGTTTGAAATCTCTACTTAATGTAGAATGTGAAAATAAAAACGGCGAAAATTTTAAACTAATTTAGTAGTAATTTGTGCCCAAAATAAAATTGGTCTCCAAACAGATTCTATATCCTGTTAAATCGAATGTTAACAGCACAAGTGAAAACTAAGAACTAATATTTGTTAATAAATCCTATGTTGAAAAGCTAATTTCTAATTGTACCTTTTCGATAACATGCCTTAAATTAATTCGTAACAGTTTAAATTTACAGGGAATTACATTAATTTGATGAAAAGCCCAGAAACAAAGATACCGATTTTATATTTCAAATTTGAAACTAATTTGAACCCACAAAAATTTTCTGAAAACGTTCTTTTTTTTTGTCTGAGCAGGAAACTAAATTTTGGAAACTGAACTTTACCTGATTATGCTCACAAGTATTTTTTTATTCATTTGTTTTCTAAAATATCAATATATTTTGTTTCTAATCAATTAGTCTATTTAATACGTCGATAAGATTGGCATTTTAAAAATCGGAATTACAGTTTTTTTTCAAATTGAAAAACAAACGATAATAATTCAGCATTAATTTGTACCCAAAAAATTAGAATTTATACCCAAATAAGTTCACTGTAATAACAATTTTTAAAGTGAGGGTGCTAAACACCTTGAATTAAGCAGGAATTTGTACCCACGATGGTTTTTCCATAATCTCAATCATTATTTAATAATCAATTTTTACCGGCGTGAAGTTAGATTTGGATTTGAAATCAAATACATTTGAATTTCAAAATTTAATTGGACCTCCGCAGATTTTTTATATGTTGCTCATTATAAGTCAGTTTTTATAACCATGGCAACAAATTACCCCAAAGTGTTAGGGGCGGCAATTTTTATTCTAAGTGTAAAAATTCAGGAAAAACATTAATCATTCGAAATAATGGGAATATACCCGCATATTTTATTTATTTATACATTCGTCATTGTAAGTCAGTTTTTATATACCTTTGTAAGAAATTTCTCCTAAAGTGCCGTTAGGGGTGTCAATTCTTATTTTAAGTGTACAAATTCAGCAAAAACATAAAACAATCGCAACAATGTGATTGTAGCCCTACAGATCTTTTTATACGTTTGGTCATTGTAACCGTGTCAACAAATTACTCAAAGTGCAATCAGACAGTGGCAAGTTTTTATTCTAAGGTCTGGGCTTTTCTCCTCCAGTTAACTTTATCAGTCTGTTAGCTACTATGCAAACACAGAGTTGAGCTTTGTCTCTGATACAATTTAAAATAATTTCATTTTTTACTTAGTTGAACCAATTCTCCACTCGAGAATTTGAAAACATTTGATTTTCTCTATTTATCATAGCCTCCGTCCAGAGCGGAAATACAGATACTCGAGAGATACACAATTTTCAGTGATGAGCAGAAGTGGATTTTCGTCATAGTATAGATTCATAGTGAGACATCTTTTCATTTTATCAATCCCATGATTGCGATTGTTTAATGTTGTTGGTGAATTTGTACATAAAAATTGCCGCCCCCTTACGATACTTTGGGGTAATTTGTTCTCAAGGTTATAAAAACTGAAATGACCAACATTTAAAAAATCTGCGTGGATACAATTAAGTTTTTAAATTCAAATTTCAAATCCAAATATAACTTCATTCTGTAAAAAAATTTCTGCTTAATTATTGAGATTATCAAAAAATATCGTGTGTACAAATTAGTGCTTAATTCAAGGTGTTTAGTCGTGTAGTTGAAATTTAATTTTGACATAGTGGGGGTGCTAGCTTAAGCTCAAGTTAGCACCCCCAGGTATTACAGTGGTACAAATTTTTGGGTACAAATTAGTACTAAATTAGTGCTAAATTATCATAGTTTTTTTTTAATTTGCAAAAAGTGGGGTTATGCTATCTTTATTTACTCTATTTAATTTTATTTGAACGATTTACGTCGAACTGTTAAAACGCGTGATGTTACCAGATTTCAGTTGTGCTGTTAAAATTTTATTTCGAAGACGAACCTTTTGGATACAAATTATTACTAAATCTAACTCAAATATTCACAGTTTTTGTTTATAATTCGGACAAAGTCACATTTATTTGAAACATATAGTGTTTCTTTGTGAATCCAAACATATGAATATCTTATATTCCACCATCAAATTAATTAGAAAAATTGTGTGCATTAAAACCAATAGGTACCATAGAATGAAATATATTAGCTATCTTTTCTAGAAAGCTATCTGCGGAATCTAAAAACAATATCTACCTGGGTTCATAGCCATCTTCATATAGTTCAAGGTTTAGGAATTGAACTCAATTTAATTTTTATGATGACTATTCAGTACATTTTTTTCAACCGAGGAATATGATTGAAAATATGCCTTTTTTAGCATTATAGATTTTGATTCATTTTTATATACAGGTTGATTGTAAATTCAGGGCCACTTGATTTACTCTTTTATTATCCATGATAGACAGAAAGTTTATTAAGAACAGTTTTACAAGTATACAAGATGAGTATTTTCAAAACTTTGCACAAAATGGCTGACTTCCGGTTTAAGCAGAAATGATATCAACTTTATTTTTATAAATGAATTATGTAGGCTAAACCGATTCTTTGATAAATTCTCTTTAAAAAACTATAACACAAGTATAGCGCTAAAGTTACTAATAAATTAGTTATTTATTATTCAAAATTTAAAGAGATGCTTTCGATTGGTACAATTAATCTTAGACGGCTGTAAAAACTTATGTGCACAACGGTCAGAATACGATTGTTAGTAGTCTATAAAAAACTACAAAACATGTATAGGGTTTAAAGCCACGAATCACGAAATCAAAATTTAACAGCAGTCGACCATCAAATTAATATTTTGCAACTTATGGAAACAGAAAACAGCTAATATAAATAACAGCTTATAAATATCTCTAACCAAACAACAATAGAAAAAATGACTAGTTTAACAAATGTTCGAAGTGCCCCCTATTTTGTTGTATACATAAGCGGTTTCTATTTACAATACTTCTTTGTACATACATCTTGCAGCATTTCGGGTGTTATTTCATCGTATTCTGACCGTTGTACACATTAGTTTTCACAGCCTCCTAAGATTAATTGTACCAACCGAAACCACTTCTTTAGATTTTGAATAATAAATAACTAATTTATTAGTAACTTTAGCGCTATACTTGTATTATAGTTTTTAAAGAGAATTTATCAAATAATCACTTTAGCTTAAAAATTTAAAAAAAAAAAGTTGATGTCATTTTCGTTTAAACCGGAAGTCAGCCATTTTGTGAAAATTTGGAAAACATATCAGTTGCGATGAGGAGATCTGAAGCACATCCTTGCTTTTGAATTTCAAATATTCTATGTTAATTTTTACTGTCAATATTTTGAAAAATGATACTTTTTATTTAATTTTTAAAAACTATTACCTGTTCACTGAACAGAAATAATTGTTCTATTGGTTAAATTTTTTAAGTCGTCAAACTAAATAATTCTTGAATTTTCGTCTCTCCACGCATTGGCCCTCGCGCTTTCTTTGCTCAGAATTATTTGGAATCCTTCAATATTCCTAAGACGTGACTTCATATAAAGACAAAGAAAAAACTATTTACCATTTCGCAAATATTTCGATAACAAAAGTTGGCGTTTTCTCAAAAAAGGTGATCAATAGGTCATTTGTGAATGAAATACTCTGTATTTTATTTAGTAGTGAAATGTCAAATAGTACCTTAAAATGCAACTTATGAAAGTAGTAATAAAAATAGACCTAATTAAAGTTGTTTACAGTGCGTAAGAATTACATAATTCAATTCGTTTGGCAATAGTATTCCCCTTACGTTCGACATACACCATTTCGTTGGAATCATGTCAAAAATGTCTTCTGTTAAAAAAATGTTGTGGATATTTTTTTCGGTACGCAATATTGGAAATTGTGACATTGTTTTCGATTACTTCCTGGTTTGTGAGCGTGATTACAACGCGTTACGAAATGGATTTATTAAATATTAGATTGTCAATTAAACCATGTTAATTAAAACTTTTGTTGACATATTTTAGATGAAAGTCGATGATCTTTACGACGTTAATTTTTTTTTTTTAGTTTTCACGAATAAATTTAGATTCGAAAAATTGTGTGGCTTGTATATATAGATTATTCTATAAGTTATAAATATTTTATACGAACGTTATCATAAAGGTCAATTTGTAACACAAACACTGCAGGATGAAGATTTTTGAACTATGCTTTCCATGTTTGTTTCTAGCAGAAGAAAAAAATGACATCCACTTAACTACTGGTGCTATTATCAATGAGAAATGAAGTAGGTTGTTATCACTACATTAAATTGTCAAAAACTATTAGGATTCACTGAAAAAATTACAACTTCATAGTGTATAAAAACGTGTGATGGAATTGTTTATTTAAAAAAAAACAGTCTACATCAACATATGGATTTTGTCTTCGCTAATTGTGAAATGGTTGAAATGATTTCCGTTCACGGATTAAATAAAGTCAGGCATGTTCTATGTTATGAATGAAACGTTATCAGAATAGCGGTATACTTTTATAACAATAATAATAATAATAATAATACTGCGGCGGATATCGTAAACGATAACTGCATTATTAAAAAAAACTATAAAAGTCACTCGGAGTCGATCATTGACCGTATTTGTTAAGAAATAGACCAATCAGTTGACCTTAGCGATAAGAGATTTCTTTATACTTGAACCGAGATTTTTACGTCACGTCACTGTAATTAAATTAATTGCGGTGGAAAAACATCGGAAAAATAATTTCGTTATGGGGAAAATTTGATTAAATATGAAGCGTGGGTTTAACGTAAACGAAAGTATCTCCAGACATAAACTATAAAATAAATCTCACCCACTATGTTTAGATAATACTGTTGAGTGAATAATACGAAGATGTGTAATCACACTAAGTTGGTAAACAAAATCTGTAATATAATAAAAGAATTCGCTCGTATGACATTTTTTTCGAAAAGCATTAATCGTGTTGTCGAAAGCTTCTTAACTCTGCAGGGGACGCCGCCAAAGTCACCGCCGACGCTGGTTAATGTGCCGAAGATATTAATTTGGTCGATTATTAAAACTGATACGGCTGTTCTTCGGTCATTACAAACCATGACTTGTGCGGGTCTTTTTTATACGGGCATTCTCGCGTACGTCAAAATCAACCCGAGCTTGAGACCTAATACCTTGCCAAATTATTGTCCAAACATTTTAATGCAACAACGATCAACATAATTAAAGATAATTTATTTCTTCGCAAAGGAAGTGTATTATGTAATTACACACGTGTTTTTGGTAATTTTCGTCCGTGTTTTTGAGAAAAAAACAATTATTTTCAAGAGACACGGAAGTCTGAATTTCTACATCGATTTTTCTATCCTCCTTCAATAACTCCCTTGCGGTTTTCTCGAGTCTTTCATAAGAACATCAGTTCAAACATATTTTTGCTGAACTTGTTTTTCTTGTGGGTTGGACTGTGCCGATCTTTTCTGATTCTGTCATTTTAGCAAATGACTCAGATAACTTAGTGGGCAGTTTTTTGTTACATACGGGTGTTCCATAATATACAGGGTGGGGCACTACCAACGAATTATCCTGTAGCATTAAAACGACAAATATTGTTAGAAATTTTAAGGCATACATATGTCAAGATTATTCGAAACGACATTTAAAAATATTTTTAATATCTAGAAACACGTACCATATCAAAGTTGGGTTATTTTAAATGGATCACCCTGTATTTTTTATATTTTTGAATTGTACAATAAAAAATAATGTATGTTCTTTAACATGTCCCTATACCTGCTTACTTCCGTTTCTGAGATAAATCGATTTTACCTGATGTGAGACCCTCCAAAAAAATGCAATAACTTCAAGATAAATAAGAATAAGCAACTTTGGTTTACACCACCTTATTAAGATCCTTCAACATTTCTTTTGCAGTATTTACTATTATGTTATGATGTACAGGGTGTTTTTAATACTACCGCATAACACTAACGACTTAAAACTTACATACCTTGCTTAACTTTAATAGAACACCCTACATTTCTGTAGCCTGTTGAAACCTTTTAGTCGATATTAGGGTTACCAACCCCTAACTCTGATAGTTTTTGAGATATTACAAAATTTTATAATTTAACAATTTAGGATGTACTGGAGTCTAAGTTACCTGTGAAATATCCGCAATATGGACATTATGTTGCAACTTTCAGTTTTAAATATTTACCTTAAAAATATTAATTTTTTTTCAGAAAAGATAAACAGAAATGTGCTTATGACTAGTATCCCGGGCTTAAGAGTCAGTCGAATTACGCACGCCGGTTACAATTTACTGATGTTTAACAACAGCAACCCTTATTTGGTACATCAAAAATCGATCATACTGTAAACATCGACAAACTTTAACCTGTTAACTGAGAATGTAATACAACTCGCTCTAATAGTAGTACGATAATTTCGAAAATCATTATTTTTAGAATTTTTTTAAAAAGTTACCAATGTTTACACTGTCATCGATTTTGCTGAAACTAATAACGGTTGCTGTTGTTTGTGACAGGTGGGCGTGATTCGACTGACTCTTAGAACCCGGCATAAGTTACATTTCTGTTATTTTGTTCTGAAAATAATTTTTTTAAGGCTAATATTTAAAGCTGGATTGACCTATACATTAAAAATGTTTGCAAGATAATGTTCATTTTACTGATATCTCACAGGTAACTTAAATTCCAGTAAATTGCAAATTGTTAAACTAGCAAATTTTAAAATATCTCGAAAACTATCAGAGTTAGGGGTTGGTAACCCTAATACCGATTGAAAGGTAACTAGTCCTGATTACAACAGGCCACAGAAATCAGGGTGTTCCATTTAAGTTAAGTTATTTAAGATTTAAGTCGTTAGCGTTATGCTGTAGTATTTAAAACACTCTGTACATTATAACGTAATAGTAAATATTGCAAAGGGATGTTGAAGGTTCAAGGTAAAGTAATGAAAAACAAAATTACTTGTTCTTATTTATCTTGAAGTTATTGCATTTTTTTGGAGGGTTAAATCGATTTATCTCAGAAACGAATGTAAGTTAGTATAGGGACACGTTAAGGAACATACATTACTTTTTTTCCCTACAATTCAAAAATAGAAAAAAATACAGGGTGTTCCATTTAAAATAACCCAACTTTGATATAGTACGTGTTTCTGGAGCACCCTGTACAATCGAATATATTTTTAAAATGTGGTTTCAAATAATCTCGATATATGTGTGCATTAAGATTTCTTACATTATTTGTCGTTTTAGTGCTACAGAATAATTCGTTGGTAGTGCCCCACCCTGTATATGTAGGACTTCAGCATATGGTAGCTCATTCAAAAATATGAAAAAGTTTCTATTAACTTAGCTTCTAAAATGCACCATTTTTCGAGATATAGGGTGTTGAAATTGAGAAAAAAAATCCGTTTTTGCGAATATCTCCGGAATCGTTTATCGTACAGAAAACAGCTTTTGTAAGCATTTTCTACTTATAATAAGCTATGTTTTGTGCAAGATTTTTTTTTAAATTCATTGGTAAAGATTTTGAAGGGGTAGTATTTTTTCCCCAACTTGTACACTACTGGAAAAGTATGATTTTGAGACACCCATTTGAAGTGCCAATTTTTTCTACACAAAATAGGTACTCTTGGTACTCTAAAGTTGACCGTTTTCGAGTAAAATTAACTTGTTAAATTAATTAATTAATCATATCCATAGAGTACAAGCCTTATTGCTAAGAGATTTTCCGCCAAGATTGGCTTTTTGTAGTTGGATGCAAGCAAAATAGCGAAGCATCTTTCTCGATAGGTATTTTCAATTTTCACAATAACCACATATAGGCTGAAGAAAACTACATGAAATTGCAGAAGACCATCATCAGCAACATTTGATAGGCCCACATTTTTACAGAACACATTAAACGGTGCAGATTTTCGACATTTTCTAGAAGAAGTACTGCCGGTTCAAGTAAGAGAAAACATGTACTTTATGCATAATGGAGCTCCGGCCCACTTTAGTTTGGTTGTTCGCCAATACTTGGAAGACGAATACCAAGACCGTTGGGTCGGTCGAGGAGATCCACACCCTTGGCCCCCGCAATCTCTCGAACTTAATGGTTTAGATCCAATTGAAAATGTTGACCAATTAAGAGAGCGCATTCGGAAATGTTAGACAGTCAATGCGTCCAAGAATTGCTGCGTGCATTGAAGCTAACGGTGGACATTTAATTTAACTGTGTATGATTTGTTATTGTTTTTTTTTTAATTTTGCAATTATGAAGTTATCGTTTGATTTTGTTACTTTTTCTAAGGTTTAAATAAATTTCGTTTAATTAGTAGAAAAAATTTAATCAATTTCAAAAAATTTACCATATTTTTCAACAAGTTATTTTTCCTCGAAAGCGGCCAACTTTAGAACTTATGACTAAGAGTACCTTTTTGTGTAGAAAACATTGGCAGTTCAAATGGGCGTCTCAAAACCGTACTTTTTCCAGTGTCGTAGAAGTTGAGAAGAAAAACATCCACTACCCCTTCAAAATCTTCTCTAATTATGAATTTAAAAAAGAAATTCTTGCACAAGTGATAGCTTATTATGACTAGAAAATGCTTACAAAAGCTGTTCCGGAGATATTCGCAAAAAACGTATTTTTTTTCAATTTCAACACCATGTATCTCGTAAATTGTGCATTTTAAAGGGTAAGATTAATAGAAACTTCTTTTCATATTTTTGGACGAGCTACCATATCCTGAAGTCCTGCGCATATATTATGAAACACCCTGTATATATTTTGAAATAAAGATGAAGAATAATGTGAAAAAGTGAGCGATTTAAAATTAGTAGAAATCTAAAAGTTCGTGTAATTTTTTTATCACATACAAAATAAGATAATAATAAAAACGGAACCAATCAATCAATCAAGTTTTATTTATTCTAAATATATATGTATATAAACAAATGATTCGGTTCACTCCATTTACAAAAAAATATAAATAAAATAACATGCAATTTCAAAATATTACCTATCCATAAAAAGTAAATTACAAAAATGAAATTGAACTCAAATGCAAGTATATAAACTGTGCCCAAATACCAAATTCTCGCTTCCTTACATTATTTCTATATGTACTGTATCTAAACTTCCCCTTGCCCTCTCACGCATATCCTTTCTTCATCACCTCCTTCATCCATTCTAACCCTTGTCCATTCTCACCTAGCAATATCGTTCTCTCCCTCTCATCGGTTGGTAATTCACTGCAATTTTCTTTCATGTGTTCTAAATTCTCCCACTCATCCCCACACAATCTACACATTCTGTCCTCATCACCCATTTTCTGCTTCCTCATTTCGCAATCTGAATCTGGCAATCAACTTCTTTTCGTTTATCTCTTTGTACAGTACGTTGGCACTCTTTCTGTAATAATAAGTTTATATTTCTCATTATACCTCCCCTCCGCTATATTCGCTCTCCTTTCCTGTATCTATCTGACTGTCCTTGTCTCTTCTTATTAGCTCTATTTCTATGCTCCCTCCGCCCTACCTCCTCTTATTCTTTTTATTTATTCTCTAGAGTATCCTACCCTTTAGTAATACAGTTTTCTTTCCTCTTCCCGTAACTGTTTTTGATCCTGTACTTCTTTCCAGAATTCCTTTAATATTTCACTTTCTCTCTCCCCTTCTACTATATGTATATAATTGTGTTACCTTCTCTAAACCAAACGTCCATTTTCCATATTTTATTAACGTCTTCTCTAGCCTCTCCCTTTCTATCCTTATAGGCACCATATAATAACACGCTTATCATACAGCCACCTCCTTTTTTCAATATTTTTCCGAAGAGATTCTTTCCTATTCCCCATACTTGTCCCAATATCTTATTTGCTTCTTGTACTTTTTCTCTTCCATTGTTTGAAATGTTTCTTGCTCTTCCTCAATTTTTCTCTATACTTCTCTATATTTTCTTTTATCCTATCTTTTTTTATACCCATTCCTCAGTTTCTTCTTGTTTTTCTTCCTCTCATTCGTCTATCATGATCACCTCTAATGGTTGATGGTCCGATTCCTCCTCTTCTCCTATCCTTAACTGCTCTATCTCTTCCTTACTTTCATCATTTACTAAAACATAGTCTATGACAGAATCTCCTCTTTCGCCTATGAATGTCTATTCCTCCTTTCCACCTTCTTCCATATTTCCATTCATTATAGTCCATCTTCTTTCTTCTTCTTGTCCATTTAATGTTTTTTCCATCGATCTCCTTTTTTTAACCTTTCTGCCTATTATTATTTCACCCTCATTAACGTCCTACTCTATAATAATTTTTCCTTCTTCCCGTTCCTTTACCATCTTTTCAATGTCTTTTGCTCCCATTTATTTACCGTATACCGTTATTATTTCAAACCACTTCCTTTTTCCGTTTTCGCCCTAGTTTTCATTACTCCATTCACTATCTCTTTCTTTATCTTCTTCTTTCTACTCCTTCCTTACCCCTATTATTATTATTCTTTCCTAGCCCTACCACTTTTACTTGTTCTTTCGGCGTATTGTATATCCCAATCAAATTTCTTCGGCATCCTTCCTTTCCGTTCCTTCCACTCCCTCTCTTCTATCCATGTTTACACCAATCCAATTATTTTAAAACCCTTATGTAATTTCCAAATTATTTTTTACCTTTTTTTTATTTATACCCTGCCCTTTTAACTCGATTCCCTTCCCTCTTTTTTAGTTTTTCTGGATTCCACTTCTTCATTCTCTCTTCACTTTCTATCCACCTTTTTTCGATCTCGTTGTAATATTTTTGCTTCTTGTTTTATTTTCATTTGCACATCTCTCTCTTTCTTTGATATATCCTCATCTATAAATATTTTCGTTTCTTTCATCTTAACTTTATTTCTTAAAATCTCCATTTGTCACCCACACTACTTATTTTTATAATTACTACTCCTTTTTTATTTCTACCGCCCCTCTGTTTTTATTTCCACGCCTTTTTTTACCTCTTCTTACTTCCAACCCGTTTCTCCGTTTTTTTTTTCTAAAAATTCCACTATTCCACTCGAAAACACACACCTTTTCTTTCACTTTCGTTCATTTATCTTGTAGTTCATCATTTAATTTTTCATTTCTTCTTTCGTCTTCCTTATTTCGTCTTTAGCTTTACTTGATTAACTTTTCATTCTCCGTCCTCCTTTTCTTGAATCCTAATCCGACATTTTATTTAATTTTGCTCACTTAATTAGAATTTTTTCCCTTCTTTTTAAATTTTTTAAACACTTAAAAATCATATTATCATATCTAAGATATTATTTAGTCTGACCATGCGATAGAGAACTTTTTGAAATACCACTACAATTCGCAGCTTCCTGTCCATTTACACTATATTTTCGAAAGCAGCTGCGAAGGTGCGGCATCGTCGGTTGTTGTCACTGGCGTGAATCCTATTTTGCTAGATCTCCCCCCCCACTTCAATACATATAATTTGTTCCCCAGTCACTTTTGTATCTGAAGATAGCTAGCTGAACGAGCTGCTTTGAACAAATGGAGCATTTTTAATCCCTATCTCAAAATCTCAGCAGTTCAAGGGATGGGCCCGCAAAAAACAGAGTAATCTAAGTGGGCTAGCGTGGTATTCCGTCGTTTTTTTCCCGCGGGATTGCGCTGCGAAAGGAAAACTTTTCGAGATGCCATTACTCGAAAAATTTCGGTCTAATTAATTTGCGGGATAGGACCAAAAACGTCGGGCGTCGAAAACTCAAGAGAATGGGCGACTTTCAACACTTCTGGACTCGTAGATTATTTCCATCAATCCAAGCGAATCCATTTGTTTCTGAAAACCTCATTTTCGAGCTTATATCTCGAAAAATATCGACTAAAATTATAGATTTCATAATAATGGTCAAAGATAGAGCATAGACAGGACAAAGGTGAGAAATAAAAAAAGAGGCGTACTGATGGAAAAGTATTTTAGAAAATTGCAGATTATGCTACAGGAAGGAGAAAAGGTAACAAAAGGCGTATTTTGGGTTTGTGTTTCGATTTTGGACGAATTGTAAAGAAACAGGAATTTTCGGAAACGTACAAAAAACCAAATCGGGCAAATAAAATGAAATTTCGGCGAGATAAATACGTTTGTTGGACATAATTATGGTCAGAGTGATAAGACAGAGGTGCCAAGCGGCCGTGTATTTGAAAATATTCCACTATTATATTTTAGCAACAATTTAAAACAATAACCTCAAGTGGGTATGACTCATCCGGTACGGTTTTATAAAGATTTATTACTTTTTAGGATCTTCCAAAAATCGAGGTAAAAAAAGACACTGCCTTTTTATAGTTATAGCCGACGTTTCGCCCCTATCAAATGAGGGCTTCTTCTTCAAGGCGAAAAAATTTCTTTTAGGCCGTTTTGTGAAACAGTTTTTTGTGTTTGACAAACCTAACCTAAAAGAAAGTTTTTTTGCTTGAAGAAGTCCCCACCTGATAGGGGCCAAACGTCGGCTACAACTTTATAAAAAGACGGTGTTTTTTTTACCTCCACCTTTAGAAGATGCTAAAAAGAAATAATTCCTAATAAATGTCACGTTATCATCGAATCTATGGTGATTCGTAGCTCGATACAGGAAATATGCTCCTGATAACAATTTTTTTGTCGTTCAAACATGTAGTTGATAATTCAGGCAAGTATGTTCACGGTAATATACAGAGCAAAACGCAACATACAAACATTGTTTAAAATTGTGTCCCTGTGTGCAAACATGAAACAACATAACGCACCAAAACACATTCGTTTAATTAATCCCAACATATAGGATTTACATTCGACAATAAGGTTTTTGTTAGATCTTTTAATTGTCATTGATTTTTTTTGGGCTCACCAGTAAAATAGGATAATAGAATTAACATCGGAAAACGAAAGTGACGCCAAAAGAAGAAGGGGACGGAACAAGTAAAAGACAGCCACTTGAACACTTATGGCCGTGCGTCACGTCACTGAATTAAAGTTAAAATAATTTTTCCACACCTTGATACTTCCAAAATCTTGTGGTAGCCCAATTTGTTTAGGAAGAGCGGTTTCTCACTACTATCCACCAGAATTCCATTCAAATTGTATAATACTTTGAAATATCAGAGATCGCAGGTGGTTATCAATTGGAGAAAACATCGCCAATGATCAGCGCTGGCCGGTATCTGAGTGGATTACCTTACCCCTTTTAATACTGGAAGAAACCATTGGTACTTGCTCTCCTCTGTGGCTTCAGATACAATTACTGACAATTTCGTAAGTGAATATAATTTTATTAAAGTTGAAGATTAATTCCGTTTGGTGTTTTTTTTCCTAATAACTCAAGAACTTGGGTGATTTCTTCCGATTTCTTGAATTTTCTTGGCACGAGCTTTGTGATTTTTCCACAAATTCAGTGACAACTGGCGGTGAAATTAAAATTATAATCTTCAAAAGTTTGCCTTACCTGCACCGTCTATTCTATTAATTCTACCCGTGGATGGTTAGAAATTAACCCTGTTTGAATAATATTGTATTTCTCGCTTCTTGTCGAAGCTAAATCTTTTGGAGAATGTAAGAAATACATTTAAAAGTTAGTTTAGTAGTAAAAGAAGTGCACACATGAAAAAATACATCCTTCACTACCTTCGCTTCATCGATAACCATGTGAATGTCCTCTTTCTACTAATTTATTCTCGATGCATTTTACCATCACTTCTATGTTTACACCTCTTTTAAATAGTACAGGAAAAAGGTTTTCTTCATAATTTATTTCGACTTCATTTTATAGAGTTATACTCGCCCAACTCAAATCTTTTGTCATCGTTCAGGGGTGAATATGAAGTGTAACTTCAAAATGTGTTTGTTTTGCATAGTACTTTGTTCTCGATTTGACTTGTTTCAACAGTGGTTCCAAATTGCGGAGGGTGATGTCTTTAACAGTTGACTTCTCTTTCAAAAAATGTTAGAATGTACCTAATCTGTGAGAGAAAGATCATTTTTACAATCACACTGCGTCGAACTATTGGAAATAGTACTAAAAGTGAAAGAATTTATTTTCGGGCGGCATTAGCATTGAAGCAACTCTATGCATAGGTGAGCGTGCCTTGCTCTGCTGAGAATAGAGCTTTTTTCATTTTTTATAGTATTTTGTCTCGTCGCAGTTGTAGATGCTATTTGTTGAGTACCTCTGGATTTTATACATGCTATAGATCAAAAATATCTCAAATATTACAATTACTTAAAATTGCCAAAGGTGGCTTTGACATACCTTACTACTACACAAAAAATTGTCATCAACCAGAATTTAACAAAGAGGTTGTGTTTCTGTGAATGATTATCTTACAATTATCGACGAAATATTATCTCAAAATTGCAAAGATATAGGTGATACCGCTCATAACAAAAGTGTCCTTCGTCTACTTATTTTTAATTCCGCAATAACTTTTACGAACAGGTTTCGAGTGCTGCTATGGGATCTTCGTTATCTCGTATAGTCGCCAACATTTGTATGGGAGTCTTTGAATCCGAAAAAAAACCGGAAACCTAAAGGTGAATTAAATCATTCCGTGTATCGCTAACCCACTCATACTGGTCAGGTACTTACATGCTTCTTGCCACAATGATGCTGACCAGAAAAGATTTGTTGTTGAATGTCTTGTATTCGACCATTTTTTATGTCATCCCGACAATATGAATTTGGAGCTGCGTCATCTAACGAATACTCTCTTTGCAAATTCTTATAGTAAACAAAAAATCATTACATCACTCTCATTCTCGCCCTCAATGTTTAAAAGAAGTTACGACTACCACTTCAGAAACAATTTTAGCCATCTTCTAACAAAATCTCACAAGGTTTACCTTCGTTTCTTACGTATTCTTCTCAAGGCGTATGTTCATGTGGTTTAGAGTACATAGGTAAAACGGGTTGTTCTATTAGTACACGTATTTCGGAACATGATCGTTGTGTTATGTTAAAATGCGGTTCCAAGTCTACCTTGGCTGAACTTTATTTCGATAGTGGTCACAACATAGATTTGATAATTCCGCCTTGATTGCCAAATCTTCTTTCTTTTTTAAATAGAGAAATCAGGGAGATTATACTAGAAATCATCGAGCATCCCAACAACTTCAATCGCGACCGCGGTTTCGAACTTGTGAATTCGTCCCCACCCTCTCTCCTATTTCGAACAATAAGCACCGAGGTTAACGACAACGTTTCACTTTTATGTATTTTCTTAATTCCTCCGACTTACTTCAGTCTAGAATATGGATTGTTTGTTTGTTTTAAGTTCTTCGCCTTGATGAAACCCTTTACGATAGGTGTCGAAACGTTGGCAACTACGGTTACGATTTCGACACGGTTCATTCCCGGAGGCGTTTTCTTTGCTTCAACTAATTTAAATTTCAATTTTATATAATTAATGAATGAAAAAAATATAAACGTTGCCTAAGTATAGAAAAAGTTTACGTATGGCACAATATTTGACTGAACATCGATCGGTTGATTAAGTTATTTAGATTTGATTTTTTTTTATTAGATAATAAATTTTAATTTTCGACTTATAAATTACTAGTCAATTTAAATAATAGAAGTAAATAAACCGATACAAAAACATAATTGCGATGTAAAATACCTCGCATTGATTAATGATGTCAACTATCAACAAGAATAATGATTATATAAATCCAACCGTGAATTGCACTTTATTATTTTTTAAAATCATCTACAAATGGTACCAATAATTAAGCTACGGTATATTCCTGTCTATGTAACGCATCGTAAATTAATCATCTCATCTTTATTATTGAAATTTTCGTATACACATTTATTCGAAAATTAAACAGTTTGACCAGGTGTACATAAGGAAACGTAAAGTTACTGATAAAAACGTGAAATTCTTGAAAGCAAACTTAAGAATATTACCTGGGGGAAATTTTACAATAGGGAGAAATAGATAAACTAAAGCTTGAGGGGAGATAAGCAATTGTATTTGGTTCTTTATGAAAACAAATAAATGATAAATATGTTTGGGGTGATATTTATACATCCTGTATTTAATACGGATGTGGAACAATTTAATTGCGAAATTTGCGTCTTCGACAAATTTTTGTAATGGTGACCACGTTCATTAGGCTTCTAGTGATGGTGCCAAGTTAAATTACGGAGTTGCCAAGTTTTTTATTGTTATTTTGGTACATGCACAAATAGATGTCTTTTATAAGATTTTACCTATGAGTTTCGTATTGTTTAAACTAAACCAATCTTAGTTCACAGCAAATCTTTTTGCGTTCCAGAATCATACAGTAGAACTTCAATAAACCGAACATACATAATTTTCATAAATTTTTGGATTGCTAAAGTAGAAACTTTCAATAACAAAACAAATGTAAATGTACTTTAGATATTTTTCTGTAAAAAATCCAGGAAACATAAGTGAAATTTTTTTTTTCATGTACAGTTGGGGTCTATGAAAATGTTCAGTTTTGGGTCGCAATCCGCCCAACCAGTTACAGTCTAAACACAAAGCGTGTTTGGAAAATTTAGATATGGTCAAATAACCCGAACAGAAAAAATACATTTAATACGTAATATATACATTCAAGAATATATTACATAAGATAATAGGTTGTCGCCTTAATATTTTGTGTAACGTCCTAATACTGTTTACAAGATTTTCGCAAATTTGAGAATTTTAGAATGTTTCCCAACGGTGTCGTGACATGCTCTGTTAGTTTTTGTAAACTTCTGTCTCTTACTCCATTGAGGTCAACGTCGTTCCAACTTTTTACCATGGCAGCCGACAGATTCTCAATTGAAATTTGTCCTGGACCATCCTTACGCATCCAACCCCAAAAACCTTGAGTTCATTCACCCACTGGTTTTATTTGGAAGTACGTTTTCAAAGTCATAACGCGTTCCATTTGTCTCCATAATTGGACGGGGGCTTATTGGGATGTCAAAAATGATTTTTCGTCAGTAAATATCTCTCTCAATATTTTGTTGGCAAACTGCCAATCGTGCAGCGGAGTGATCAGGAGTTTGAAGAATTTTTCTGGCAGGTCACCGATTATGCATGCCACTCTCATGCCATGACGTCGGATGGTTCTTACACTACACTCTAGTCCTAGGTTTTCTCTTATCTGAACTGACGAAACAAATATCGTACTTCATTCGCAATTTGGCGAATCGCATCATCTGCAGACCCAGTGGTTACAAGAGGACGAACAGTACGTAACTCTCTTAGTTCACTTCGCGCAATCCAACGCCTAACAGTATGTCTCTACCAGTATAATATAATAATAAGGGATTGAATCTGCATCAACAACCATATACCTACTATTTCTTCTACTCGCGGATTACTAATTTTAACAATTTGATTAAATATAATCAATTTCAAAATGGGTAATGTCATGAGTAAGAAATAAATCAATACCAGAGATCGAATTGTCTCTTCCTTCCGGTTTATGTATGTAATTATACTCGCCACGAAGGTGGAAGGTTTTATGTAAATGGACACCCGCATTTTGGGTACGAAACGTCGTCAAACACCTGAACTGCTTGTCTTTTCTCATTTACATAAAACCTTTCACTCAAAAATGGTGCAGAAGCCGTTTTTTACCTTCGTGGCGAGTATAATTACATAAATACCATATTACCATATCGTGTTTGTATACTGTCGGTTTTGAAAAATTTTTTTTTATTGTTTTACTTCACTAACTCTATCGTGCCAGAAATTGCAAAAAATGGGATGTTATGTTCAAAAACTGTCGCATAACAGAATACACTATTAAAGTTTCTTAAAAATGCACCAAAGATCATTTTTATCCAACTCTGATGTAAATAATGGAAAATTCATTTAGAAAACCGGAATTTACAAATGTAACTAACTTACAAAAAGATCAACATCCTGAGAAATAAAGTAAAATTTGGGGGGCAGCTACAGGGTTATTTAGAATTTATTAATCTGATTTTTTTTATGATAATTGAACTCTTAGTATAGTCTATATCAGTGGCTCATGCTTAAAGCCTCTTCTCTTGCAAAAACTGGTCTTTATCTAAAAAGAGTTTATTTCGAACTTACGACAATCCTAATAATGTTTAATTGTTTCAGACTCTTAAACGACGTCGATAAGAAACCATTCATTGAAGAAGCCGAACGTTTGCGAGTGATCCACAAAAGAGATCATCCCGATTATAAATATCAACCACGCCGACGAAAGCAAAATAAAGGATCGTCGGAATCGTTGCATCAAATACCGCATGGTCAAACGTGACGTTCAGTCGTTGTTTAAAACAAGAGGATTCACCCTGCAGTCCTCGAAGTCAAAATTCCACGTCCCCATCAACATGTCCGTCGCCTCAAAGTCCCTCGGTTTCTTCTGGACCACCTCTAAGACACTGCGTGGACCAACTCGGTGGCAATATAGATTTCAATCGGTTACCAGAATTAGATAATAGTTACATATCTGAAGACTGTCTTGATAGTCATGATTTGGATCAGTATTTAACTCAAGACAATAATCATAGTTTTCAAAGCAACGTTTACCACGAATGTTATAAACGGAATGCTGAAGAAGACGAGACCAATAATAACAACAACAAAAGCAAGAAGATGTGTATGGAAAATGGAGGTCAATCTCCAGAGTTTTTTGACGATCACGTTCCGCCCCTCTCGTTTATGCGTTATCACGAGTTGCAACCGACTAATCATTTGGTGAAGACCGAAAGATACGCATCACCACCTACAACGTCGGTTTTTGGATACAATCACCTATCGACCTCTCCGCCAGGATACTATACCAGCAGTGGCCATCAATATTTACCGCCATATCAATACCTTCCTCAAAGATCTGCAATGTTCGGCAATCCCAGCATGAACCCATACGGTGCTAATGGTGCAACAACATCTGAACCTTGGAGCCCTTACAGTATGTAATCTGTGTTATTCAAACATTGTACCTTTTCTTTCGTATTTATAGTTTGTGTTATTATTACTTACTTTTGTATTTTTATATTTAGTTTATATTATCATGTATTGTAGAATATCAATATTTTTTTAAATACAAATTTTTGGAATTTGACCACGAGGACTTGTATTCTAGTGTTCTCAAGTGCATGTTTAATAACAGACCACCAAGTAGTTTCAACATATACTTACACTTAAAAGCAATTTAACAAAGTCAAATAGTTTTTAAAAGTAATTCTGACACATGTGCGTCTTGAAAAGAAGCGAGATGAAAAGGTAAGTTCACTGATGATTTAGAAAGGAGGAGGTAAGTATCAAATAACGTGTTGTCTTATTTACATATAATAACTATAAACACTTGGAAGTCCGTTTCAAGTGCTACGAAGCTACTACAATACAATAAAACAAAGCCACGACGTAATTTTTTTTATCACAAATTATTTATTTAATAGAGAAAATTTAGCCATCTGTTTGTTACATTTTCTCGTTGAACAATAATTAAATATTAATTTAGTAAAATATACAAAAAAATGAGAACTGAAGTACTTGAATGTCCTCTTAAGAGAACAAATTACTGATAAAAACGTTTGAATTCGAGACTAATTTTAGAAATTATACATTTTTCTAGTACTGAACTTGTTGAAATATAATCGTAAAATAAAAGTGAAATTAATATTCGAAAAAAACGCGGAAGTCGATAAAAATAGAAGTGGTGAATGAGCAAATTATGAAATCTAATGACTTAGAAGAGGTTTATATGCATTTTTTCTAATGTTAACTATTTTTCATAAACAAAGTAAATAAGTGTCAAAATAATGTAATTACAAAAAGTAAATCTATCGCCACTCGATTAAAATCTAATCAGATCTGCACTATTGTATAAAACTCATATGCAAAGTTTTATAAAAATCTGTACGACGGTTTTCCTGACATTTTATTTATAAGATGTGGAGTACAAATCAGATAGGTACGTTGTTGGAAAAAAATTACATTTATGCAGAAAATATGCACCGCAAAGAAATTTGTAAATATTTCAGTATTGTCCAACAATAGTTAAATGCTAAGCCGTTATACAAACGCTACCTACTTGAGTACGTCGGACAAAACGAGGTATCGCGCGCCCAAATCAGTTGAAAATTCCCACTTTCACAAAGCGAAAATAAAATTGCGTTTTAGAAAAAAATGGTTCCAACAAAAGCTGTAGACAATAGAATATCCAACAACTTTTCTCCCTCAACTTTTTTTGTATAATTGATATTGGTAAAGATATTGTTACAAAAATTAGTGTCACGTGATTGTAATATCTCATTAATTACTCCTCGGATCAAAAAATAGCTTAAACAAAAGTTGTGTATAATTAAATTACAAACAACTTTTATTTGAAACAAACATGTGTAAAATACATTGATTATGCCCAAAATCTAATCAGATCTGCGGAATTATAAATAAAGTCTATATACAAAGGTTCGTAAAAAGCGGAACAGGTGGTTTTCTTGATATCTTGTTTACATACGGAAGGAAGGCCGGCGGGCCATCGGACATAAAATTTTTTTGCTTCATTATAACGTATTAACTCTTATTCGTCGAAAATGTGAAAAAAAGGGTGTTAAAATTTTCGGTTTGAAAACCGTCGCATTCTTATTTATAAAATGTGGAGTAATAAATAATCTTGTATGTAATACGAAACATAATTCTAGGTTAGTCATTCATTACAAAAAAATGACCAGTTTCGTGACACATTTTCTCGTGATAATAGTATAAATAAAGAGAAATAGACGAACAGTTTTACAACAATCTTGAATTTGTTCAACTTTTACTCTTCAAGAAGGATAAAAAAACGAAATTTTTTATATGTCTTAAGACGTACAGGATTTAAAGTCGAACCCTTTAAAACCTATAACTTTTTATGTTTATACTTAACCTCATGGTAACTTTAAATACTTGTAACTTAAGATTTACGGCTCTTACTTTATTATCAAACTGTGTAATGATTACCTAAACGCAATTTATGTTTATATAATGGTTCTTGATTAGATTGCTGCGTTTAGTTGAAGTGTATAAAACAGTAGCCAGATGCTTTTAAATCGTTAAATATTTTCTACTAGACACACTTTACGAGAGAACTTGAAATAATACAATCTTATTAAGAATGTGCCGTTGTTTGGTTTTTTATACATACTAATATGCATACTTATTATAGGGCGTTTTAAAATGTTTAAAATTTCAGTTTAGAACCAGACGTATTGTTATAAAAAAAGTATGTGAAATTTGTGATAAATAATTCAATAAATCAATTAATTCCGATCAGACAAAGTTATCAGTTTTTTCTTCCATAGTATAAAGTTGTAAAAATAGTTTCCTTCATAACAACAAAGTAATTTTAATTCGATTTAATTGTTTTTCAGAAATCGGTCGATTAATTAAATACAAATTTCAGAGAAAGAGATTAAAATGAGTTTATCAAAACCATTATGATTTTTTCTTTGCGTTACGTTATCGTATTTTGTCATATCCTGTGCTATATTTTTAAAATTTTTTATTGTAATTTTTTTTTTATTGAACGCTTAAGGTAAAAATGTATTTATTTAATATACCCATCAAATAGATGGGAAATACACAGATAACCCAAAAACAATTCATTATACATTTTTCAACAGTCAAATACGGAAACCATGGGGAAAAAATTGTTACATACTTAAACACTAACATTGCATAAAAACTCTTTTAATATCACTTAGAAGATCACTGTAAATATTCGAAGAACCCTAAGTTATCTTAAATATCCTAAAGATATTTAGTAGAGATTTAAGCAATTAGAACCGGTAGGCAAAACGGTTCAAGCCCCACCTAACAGAATAAAAAATACATGCTTAGGCATATATTTGTTAATATTATTGAAAATTTCAAGTATTTTTCAAAATCAGACATGTATGTACACTCATGAAATTTAAAACTTGGACACCACAATTTCTGTAAACAAAAGTTTGCACATTGTGAAGCGGGCTTAAGGGTATCATTTACAATTCTAACAGCAGGTAGTCTCAGCAGGGGTTATCTTATAGAAGGACTGTAGAATGAATCATTACACTAAGCACGTTTTAGAAAATAGGTAATTTACGTTGCTTACTTAATTTTTTCTTTAAAGAATATATTTGAAGGTATCGCTAATTAAACACCATAGCTCGATTAATTATCGAATCAAAATTTTGTTTAGGAAATGTTTACAAAATAAAATTAGAAATAATTTTGATTTAAAAACGTCTACAAGCAATAACTTTTAAATTAAATCAAAAACTAAACATGGTTATTTGGGTTGACTGATTATTACTTATTTTTAAATAAATCTAACCTACTAATTATTGTAAGTTATTAAAAAAATCATTAAACTCTCTATTCATAATATTTAGTCCTTACAAAATGTATATTTTATGACGTTTCATTTTTTCTGTAGTTAATATAAAAAGTGAAAATAAAAACTAAGGCAATTCTTATTGTCAACGTATATATTTAGTTTTTGACAAGAATTTATTACATAATTATAATTAAGATACCAAGTTATAGTTTAAAATTAAATGAAAACTTTTTTTAAATAAAGGTATTACTATATAAATAAATATAAGAAATCAATAATGGGTGTGACCTCCATTATTATTGATACATTCTTGGAGGCGTCTGCTCATTGACGCTATCAAGGTATCAATATAATTAATATTAATCGTTTCCCATGCGGTATCAATGGCTGCAATTAGTGCATTACGGTTTACTGGTATAAAATTTGGCCCTTGTTGTCTTCGGATAACAGCAAGTATTCGAGCCCAAACATTTTCGATAATGTTAAAATCTGGGCTTTTGCTGGCCAGGGTAACAGCTCCAAGTTATTTGCTTGTATCCAGTTGCGCACAACCTGCGAAGTATAGGGTCATCATATCCCGATAGTTAATTATCGAATGTTCCAAGAAAATATGTGTAAATAGTAAATGGAATCTACTAACGTAACGTTAAGTCGTTAATTATAGTTACATAACTCTCCTTTCATAAGATATAGTTCATATTAATATGCTTATTGTAAAGCTTCGTACACACCTGAACAACAAACCGAGGAACAAACAGAACAACGAACCGAACGGCAATCGGAACATTAATTTGGACGGTGCTACGTACGAATTTTAGAACAGATTCGCAAGTCCTGATTGTTCCACGAACGGTTTGCGGCGTTCCCGCAACTTGTCGGTTTTTCTCCGACATCAAAGAAAATGCGCGCGAATGCGTTTGCAGGTTTGGACGAATCTAAACAAAACGGCGAACAAACTTATGCGGGAGAATTAAATTATTTATTTTTGTCCTCCCTTTTGTGGGTTTGTTGTGTTTTAGGTAATATTATGGAGTTGACAGAAGAAAAATGTTTTAAATTAATCAGTGTTTAAGAATGCAAGAAAAAATGATGTCCCTATTAGCATCATTTGGGCAGGAAATTTCCAAAATAAAAAAAAGCGAAGTAAATTATAATTTTACTCTTCTTTGTGCGTAAAAATTTGGTTGGCACTATCTTCTTGTTTTCCGCAATTTTCTCTTCTCAATAATAAATATATATGAACTGAAAACTACTGAAAATAATTATGGAACAGCACAAACGTTCCGTTTGTTGTTCGGATTGTGGAAATCATAAAGATCGTTTGTCGTTCTGTTTGACTTTCGGTTCGTTGTTATGTTTGTTGCTCGGTTTGTTGTTCAGGTGTGTACGAAGCTTTACAACTTAAGCAACAATTTTTGGCGAATAAAGATTAGTTTGTGATGTAATATTAGAAACACAAATTTATATCATATCAAATTTATGACAACTTAAAACCAAGAACGTGTATGTTATTGCTAAGAAATTATTAAGGAAAAGCGCAATTGCAGTGTAAATATTTATAATTAGATATTTTCGAAAGTTTATAAGTCCTCTATTGTAATCTTAATACTTAAAAGAAAATCCTGTCCATTAGCATTATAAGGAAATGGCTTTTACTTTATGAATAAGTTTCAATAACAATAGAATATCCTTGCTTGTTTAATTTACTTCCTTTGAGTCATATTGCTCTAAGGGTTGTTACATTGGTCATTAGAAGTATGTAATAAATAAACAATTACCTACTGTTTGAGAAGGGGTAGTGTGAACCAATAAATAAAGTAAGAAATGTAAATTCCATTTTAGTTTAAAATTTCAAGTGTTGTGAAAATGCCACCTCATCTCGGTGCTGATTTGAAAGCGCGGATTGTTTCGGAATTAGCGGCGGGCCGTAGCGTGCGTGAAATTTCACGTATGTTAGATATACCAAAAGCACCGTAGGGCATTACCGAGTAAAATGGAATCTTGAACACACTTTGGAAAGAGCCATCGGAAGTGGTAGACCTAAAGTATCTACACGTGCTCAAGATCTCGAGTTGTTTCATTACGTAACAGAACAACCATTTGCTACATACTCCAGGGCTATAGCAGATACACATTTTCCCGGATGCCGTATAACTGCACAAAAAGATTAAAGGAGATGGGAATAAAGAAGTATAATGCTGCTGCGAAAGAAGTTCTCAGTGACGAAAATATGAGACGTCGTCTGGAATTTGCAAGGCGATATGTGAACGAACCTTTGGAATTTTGGAATCGAGTGATTTTTAGCGACGAAAAACGTTCAATAGCCGCAACGATGGACCACTAAAAGTTTTTAGAATGGAAGGAACTCGTTACGAAAATAATCACATATGTCCTAAAAACGAAGTGGTTATTTTTCTGTGAATGTGTGGGGTTGGGTTAGCGCGCGGGGTCCAGGAGTTTGTTGGGCTATCGATGGACGTCTTGATTCTGCTGCGTATTTAGATATTTTGGAAACTATTATGAAACCTTCAGTCGAAGTGTTTTATCCAGACGAAGATTATATTTTCCAACAAGTAAGTATTCTTATTTCACTATACTTTCTCCAAAAATAGTTCGGGATCTGTTGAATTAACATTTTCATAATGTATTTTTGTTGTTAAAGGACAACGCCCCTATTCATACTTCGCGGGTTGTGCGCAATTGGATACGAAAAAATAACTTGGAGCTGTTACCCTGGCCAGCAAAAGCCCAGATTTTAACATTATCGAAAATGTTTGGGCTCGAATACTTGCTGTTATCCGAAGACAACAAGGGCCAAATTTTATACCAGTAAACCGTAATGCACTAATTGCAGCCATTGATACCGCATGGGAAACGATTAATATTAATTATATTGATACCTTGATAGCGTCAATGAGCAGACGCCTCCAAGAATGTATCAATAATAATGGAGGTCACACCCATTATTGATTTCTTATATTTATTTATATAGTAATACCTTTATTTAAAAAAAAGTTTTCATTTAATTTTAAACTATAACTTGGTATCTTAATTATAATTATGTAATAAATTCTTGTCAAAAACTAAATATATACGTTGACAATAAGAATTGCCTTAGTTTTTATTTTCACTTTTATATTAACTACAGAAAAAATGAAACGTCATAAAATATACATTTTGTAAGGACTAAATATTATGAATAGAGAGTTTAATGATTTTTTTAATAACTTACAATAATTAGTAGGTTAGATTTATTTAAAAATAAGTAATAATCAGTCAACCCAAATAACCATGTTTAGTTTTTTGATTTAATTTAAAAGTTATTGCTTGTAGACGTTTTTTAAATCAAAATTATTTCTAATTTTATTTTGTAAACATTTCCTAAACAAAATTTTGATTCGATAATTAATCGAGCTATGGTGTTTAATTAGCGATACCTTCAAATATATTCTTTAAAGAAAAAATTAAGTAAGCAACGTAAATTACCTATTTTCTAAAACGTGCTTAGTGTAATGATTCATTCTACAGTCCTTCTATAAGATAACCCCTGCTGAGACTACCTGCTGTTAGAATTGTAAATGATACCCTTAAGCCCGCTTCACAATGTGCAAACTTTTGTTTACAGAAATTGTGGTGTCCAAGTTTTAAATTTCATGAGTATACTTCACTTTTTAGAGCAAATTAACAATCATTCATCTTCGAAAACGAATCATGCATGCTGTTAGAATTAGAAGTTTAGTCATTACTTGGTCACAATAATATCAATAATTAAAACAAAGTAATTAGGATTTTAACAAGAGCAGTTTGTTATTTACAATTAAAGGTCAAGGCCCGCCGAGCTGGGGGGCCCAGTCGGCAAATGACTACCTAGCCGGGTGTTAAATCCCCCACTGACTGCACCATTTACTAGTTTGGATAAAAACAAAACAGCCATTTGATGATGCCGTATTTTCAGTCTAGTACAGCCAAACATCTCCAATAACAAGTCCTGCAAAAAATCAGCGCTAGGATAGACACCTTCAGCACGAAACGATTGGAATTTGAGAAACTTTTTCAGAATGTCTCCAAAACTTCACTCTGAGCAGTAGGGGACCATACTACCGATGCTTATTCAAGCGTCGGGAAAATCAAAGTATTAAAGAGCATTGGGAATTTTTTTTCTACAATGTTTTTAGAACCCAGAGTTTTGAATTTCTGACGAGACTAGTTCCGTATGTTTAGAAAAGATAAAGAAGAAAAAATCATATAGGCTGGTTAATTGTTGAATATGAATCCGAGTTTTCAACATACCGACCCCCCGGGACTTCTCCATAATCCCGAAAAGGAATAAATACCTTTAATCACTTACAACTGGCGATGCCGTGCGATTATAAGTAATTTTTTTACGGAGGATTTTGCGCTACAATTTTAGTCTTCTCGACCAAACTCAAAAAACCGATAGTTCCCAAGTCTAAAAGTCTATGAAAGACACTCATTCTGTTCAGTTTTTGACGCATGATATTTTTAAACTCAACCCGCAAATTGCACAGATTGATACTTTTCCAGATATGGTCGTCGCAAAGGGGCAAATTTTTGAAAATTTCCCTTCGCTGCCATTTCCCGCGTAAGCGTTCAAATGCAACGCTAGCGTAGCTCCAAAGTTTTTCGCGAACAAAACCGGATAATACACACGGCGACCCTTTTGAATCATTTTGGATGGCACGCTTTTTTTGATCATGATCACCGACTACGAAAAATCGACATTTTTAGAAAAATGGGTCTTTCGTACAAAGTGCTGCTAAAAAAACTGTTAAAATATGTGGGGTAGGTAAACTTTTTTCCCCACCAGTTTTTCATCTGTAAGCATCAGAAATGTGTCTTTATACAATGGGTTGGTTTCAATGTGTTAAGAAATTTAATTTTGGCGCTGAAGGCATTGTGAAAGAGAATGTGCTTCTTCAGGTCTGCTTTCCGTGGGAAACTGTCTTGATGTGTAATGTTTCTGAGAGATATTTCTATTTCGTGGCGTTCGAAGCTTGATATCTACTTTCTTGTAATAGCCCGCAGATGTTAATGCGGCCATTTGCATCTTCAGACAAATTTACCCCACTTTTAATAGAATTTCCTGGAGCATGCTAGTGAATCGGTTTTTGTTCTTTGCGTTCAGTAGAAACCTTTCCTTGTTGATGAGAGGCATCTAGAGAATCAAAAAGTTGGGCGCGCAAAAGTATTCAAAGTAGTCGCTGCGCGAACTTCTCTGGTGCACTTTATTACGAAAAAAACGTGGAAACGATTCCACATCTCAAAAAGTGACAATCTGAGCAATTTGCAGAATAGGATCCAAATTATTGCCCGCAAAAAAACAGGCAATGTGAGGGTGCTAGTGTGGCTTTTTCTGGTTTTTTGGCGCGGGAATAGGACGCAAGAGAACAATTTCAAAAATTTTCCTTCGCGACGCCATAACTCAAAAAATATCGGTCCTATTAATTTTGCGACATACGACCAAAAATGTCGGGCGTCAAAAACTGAACAGAACGGGTGTCTTTGAGATCATATATCGAAAATATCGATTTTCGGAGTTTGGTAGGGACGATTAAAATTATAGCGAGCAAAATCCCTAGTAAGGGAAAATCACTTAGAATCGCACGGTATCGCGAGTTGCAAGTGATCAAGATTTAATCTTTTCGTGATTATGGTGAGGGGGGGATTGGGATCTTGAAAACTCAGATTCATATTCAACAATTACCAGTCTATGTGATTTTTCTGTTTGCGCGATTATTTTCCACTCAAGTGACATCTTCTCTGGACTAAAAGAAATAAAACAGGGGAATCGACTGTTTACTGTGTACGATACCACAGTGCCCTTAATGATAGTCAAGTTTAAGTTGTTAGACTCACAGCAGCTTTAAAATCTGAGGCCCACCTGTAAAAATAAAAGCATCATATATCAAATTATTTTCACCTCCCTAAAATTACTTCACACATCATTGATGAAAATTGAAAATAGCAGCGGACACAACACTGATCCTTAAGGAACACCCGAACGAGCGGTGGGGTACTAGATTTGTAGTCCGCAATCTCAACAAATTGATGGCGATAACGTAAGTAGTCAGTAAGGAGCGAAAAAGTTCAATCTTTGAGACTATGATCCGATGATCGATTCCATCAAATGTCTTCCTAAAGTCAGTGTATATGACGTCAAGTTGAACCAAAACTTATAGATCTTGCTATAAACTTCGATATAACAGTAAAAAAACATGATTAGATATCAAGTGGAGTACGAACTTGAATAATTTAGAAAAGTTGCTCAACAATGCAACGGTCTATCTTTTGCTCTATCGTCATTCTTGAAAACGGGATCAACCCGAACCGTGCGTCTTCCACGAGTTAGGAAAACTCAAAGTTTTAAGGACCAAATTAAAAATGTGTAGAAGTTAATCCAGTAGCACAGGTTAACAGTCCTTGATAAAAAAAAACTTGAAGTCATATCCGGCCTGATGGTAACATCAGATTTCATTTTCACTAATCTTATACTTTAGATTCTTTTTTTTTTTTTTTTTTTTTTTTTTCCATTTTAATTTAATCAAAATAAAAATCTATATAATAAAGAAAGAAAAAAGAAAAAAAAAAAAAAAAAAAAAAATACTTTTTTTTATAAATTTTTTTTATTTTTTTAGTATAAAAAGTTTAAAAAAAAAAAAAAAATTATTACTCTAAATTTATTTTTTTATATTTTTTTTTTATTTATTTTTAATCCCCATATATTTCCTTTATTAAAATTTTTTTAAAAATTTAAATTTTTTTTTTATTTTTTTTTTTTAAAAAATTTTTTTAAAATAATTTTATTATTATTTTATAAAAATTTTTTTTTTTTTTTTTTTTTTTTTTTTTTTTTTTTTTTTTTAAATAAAAAAAAAAATAATAAATATATAATAATATAAATTTTTTTTTATATCTTCTCTTCTCCTCTATTGTTTATTATCGTTCCAAGGTATTTGAAATTATCTACTTATCTAATTATACTATACTCCTACGTTTTCTATTGAATTATGTCATACATTTCTTCCTTCGATCTATTTTTCGTTATTTCCCTTACTTTCACTCTCTACGTCTATTTCTATTCTTATCGTTTCCCTAAAATATCTTTCCCATGTTGTCATATCAATGTTTAATTTAATTTGTTTCGCCTTCTTTGTTGTTTCTTTATTCTCTGATATAGTTTTGTATTAGTTGTACTCTCATTTTCTATTTCGTTTATCATTTCATCTAGCAATGTTTTATTACTTGTGCTGCTTCTTTTCTTTTTTTTGTGTGTATTTACTATAATCATTATACATGTCTTGCTTTCCTCTTTGTCTTTATTGCCATCTCACAAAGAATATCAAACTATTCTTTTCTTTGTTTCCCTTTATGTCTTCCTATTTTTTCTTCTGCTGCTTTTGTTATGTAATTTTTAATGTTATTCCATTCTGTCTCTACATTACTATCTTGCTTTTATGCCTTTAGCTGTTTTCTACTCTTTTCATACTTTCTTTTCCTTCTTTTTTTCTTAGTTTGTGTTCCATTTTCTTTACATTCTACTTTCTTTTCTATTGTCCTTAGTTTCATTTCTGCTTTTACTGGTCTGTGTCTATACTTGTTCCCCAATAATAAGATCTTCCATCTAATATCATTTTTGCCTATTCTTTTTATTTATATATTTGATTTCCTTCTCTCCTTCCCAGTATCATCCATGTTATTTTATCTTCTTTCTTATGTTTGAACACTGTAATTGCTATAACCACAATCAACTGTGCTGCCATATTGCATAATCTTTTTCCGCTGTCCGTCGTTACTTCGTGATTTCCTATGCTTTCCCAGTCCTCTTCCAGCTTTTTGTAAAATTCCTCCATTTCTTCTTCCGGTGCTATATCTGTAGGTGCGTATATGTTTATAAATGTAATATTTGCTACCCTATTTTTTAATTCTCAGGTATGATATTCTACCATTAATCTTTTAAATTCCGTAATCCTGCCTCTTAACTTTCCTTTGACCATAAACGCAGCTCCGTTTCTTCCTGTTGCTTCTCTTCTCGTGCATCTTCTCTATTCTTCCTTATCCTTTCTACCTAGTTTCTTGCAGATCCATTATTCCTACTTTGTACCTCTGCAATTCTTCTCCTATTTCCTCCATTTTCCCATTTCCAGCATCGTCTTCACGGTCCAGGTACCAAATCTTATTTTCTTTTTTGTTTTACTGTCGACCTCGACGATGAATTGGATGATTTGGTGTGGGTAGTAGTTCTTGAGTTTCAAAAAGATCCACAGCCGGCACCTCAAACCTTTAGGAAAGTGGTGGTGTTTGCTCAGTCCAGCGAGCAGCTAGTTGCTGCATTGATATCGATGGCATTTCATGCCGTTTTTAACGTACTCCGTCACGTAACAAGCATCTCAGGTCAACAATAATGCAAAGCAATTCTAGCAAGACTGCGTCCTGTTCCATAATAATGTGCCGTCGGAGTGTCGCATAATTCCTCCAGCACTGTTTTGCACCCATTCTCAGATATTAGGTAACTCACATTCAAATAATTTTATTCACACGTTTTTTTTGTTCCTTTTAATGACTAAACATATATCTTTCTTGCAAATCAATTTAATGAGAAGTAAAAGAACTGTGGATCTTGCATTACCTTATGCAAAGCATAAAGATATACCTATTATCCAGTCAGCTAAATCGTACCTTACCTTGCGAAAGTTTCGATGAACATCTTTATTTTTGTCTTTGCTAGTCTGTCGTAAACTTAGTTCTGGCAAAGGGCGACCATTTGCCTTGAACTCAACTAATTTTGTAAAATTTAGTTTGTTAGCACTTTTAGTTGTTTAATTTTCTGCACTACCGACATTTTCTATAATAGCGCATGCACATACGAACCAAAAATAGTATTTTTACAAAACAACACAACAGTAAAAATATCAATATAAATTCTTAAATTGATTTAAAACACACGAAAATCGAATCAAAAATCGAGGCGTAGTTGTACACCCTATTTGAAGTCAACGTAAACTGCGGCACCCGGCTCATGACCCAAAGTTGATTATTGCTTCGGACGTTCGCGTTTATTCGGGCGCTGCACGTTTTCGAGTTTTACGGGTAGATCTAATTTAATGAGGACAATTCGCACCGCCAGCCCAAGGTTGAAGAGGATGAATTACGAACGACGGCCGATAAATTTTAAGTTATTATACTTGCGACTTGCGACTTTTGCAGTAAATTACCTATTTTAATAAAACACGTAATGATTAATACTTTTTATATATTGTCAACATTTTTGGGAGGTCATTGACCAAATGACCATATGGACAAGCCGCCACTGCATCATACATCGACTTAACCTTGGTGAGCGACAACATAACAGAAAGATAATAATCTGGAAAGTGAATGAAGAAATACTGAACGAACAAAAATATATCAAAACGGAGCTAGAAACAAGGAGAACAATTAACACAAAATGGGTCCTGGAAAAAATAAACAAAAAAAGGTAATAGAAGACTACGGAAAACATAAAAATCCGAAACAGACAACTCAAACAGTTAAAGAAATCACAACACAAATACGTAACGCCTACTTAGAAACCACACCAAAAATTAAGGTTAGTACAAGGTACGAATTACCATAAAAAACTGAGAAGACATAGAAAAAGACGACCAAAAAAGAAGATCTGAAAATAAGTTATAAAAACGTAAGAAGTAAACTAAAAACTGCATAATAAGTAACACAAGAAAGAAGTGGAAGCAACTTCTCGACAACCTTGACAATGACATATTCGCAAACACGTTTGTAAACAGCTAAAATTAAACACACCAAAACCGAAGTTAACGATAGAAGAAAAAAGAGAAATCTGTGATAAACTTTTTAAACCAAAGACAGCGAAATCTGAAATATCAACCAACATATCAAGATCAAGCGGAATCAGCGAAATAACTAATGTAGAAATTTAAGAGGCTATCACAAAAATCAAGACAGGAAAAGCCCCAGGACAAGACAATTTACCACTAAAGATCATCCAATTAATAGCCCAAACTAACCAAGTAAATATACGCATTATCTTCAATAGATTGGTATTAAATACGGAATTTCCTGAAGTATGGAAGATAGCCAAACTAATATTAATACAAAAATTTAAAAAAAACAAAATAGAGGAAACAAAATATAGACCATTTTTCCTGCTGGATATACTAGGGAAGATGTATGAAAGCATAATAACCGAAAGGCTCAATACAGAGATCGAAAATGCTAAAGCACTCCATAAAAACCAATATGGTGTCAGGAAAGGTTGATCAACAACATACCCAGTAAAACAAGTGCTAGAGTTTATCTACGGAACAAGGAACAACAAGAAAATATGGAGTGCCATAATCCAAACGCTTTTAACATGGCTTCGTGGGAACTTATAACACAAAGAATGAAACAAAAAAGTATGCCGGAACCTTATCAACATCATCAGAAGCTACCTACGAGGAAAAAAGATTAAAATCGGCCCAAAAATTTTTATAGAAATAGGAGTCCCGTAAGAATCCGTCCTGTGACCGACATTATGGAACATTCTATATGACGATCTTCTACACCAAGTCTACCTAAAGGACACTGGAATAATATGTTACGCGGTCAACGTTGCTATTGTGACAGCAGCCAAAAACCGCAATTGAACGTTGACGAAGCGTTACATAAGATAAATCTGTGGTTAAAAAAAATAAACGTGCACTGGCGCCTAATAACACGAGAGTCACAATTCTAAATTGGAGTAAGCAAGCCAACAACATACATTTTAAACTTGACGGATATAAAATAATACCCACAAAAGAAATACAATACCTCGGTGTGACAATCGACTATGGTCTGACTTACACAAAACACTTCTACAAAGTAACGGGGAAGGCAAATAAAAACTATCAGAGCTCTGACATGTTTTCTCTCTAACAAAAGAGGTCCGACTAAAGACAGGAGGAAAGTCTTGCTAACATCCATGCAGTACATTGTTCTATTCTCTGCCTCCATATGGATTACAGCCTTAAACATTAATAAATTGCAAATGGAAATAGTTAAAGACTTCTGGACTTAAGAATTGGAACAGCATACAGAACAATATCAAACGACGACGTCTCAATAGTCATAACTAGGATGATACCCCTTCACCTATTAATAATAGAAAAGTCTGAAATATACAAGAGAAGGAAACAAAAAGAGGAAATTAACAAAGAACTTAAAAAGAAAGAAAGAGCGAAATAGATGGCAAAAACCGATGGGATATAGCTGAGCAAGGGAGATGGACCTACGTATTAATATGCAATATTATACCGCGGTACGATGACAAATAAGCCAACTAAATTATCACCTTACACAAGCCTTTAGTGAAAATGAATGTTTTGGCAAATATTTATGCAAAATAAAAAAAGAAGAAAGGAATGAAAATAGCTCGACTGTTAGGAGTGATGGGAAACCTCCGAGGGCCAAAAGAAACAAAGAGGAGATTAATCTGTGCTGCGGTTACTAATGTTGTTACATATGTGGGTCCAATCTGGAAACAAGCGCTAAAATATGCAAACGTCAACAAATTATTGTTGGCTTTTCAGAGGTCTTTGGCGATCAGTGTGGCGTCTGCTTATCGCACAGTTCCGACAGACAAAATATTGACTATAGCGTCCATGATTCCGTTGAATATCTAATAATAGAAAAAGTTAGGGGGGATACCTAAGGAGATAATCGACTTGTGGCATCAAACATGGCACAATAAGCAAGGATGGACGCGTCGCCTTATTAAGGATCTAAAAACTTGGGTTAAGCGGAAGCATGGTGAGGTAGGATATTTTTTAACCCAGTTTCTTACGGGCCACGGAGAAAATGCGGAATACCTTTATAAGATAGGAAAAAGAGCAAACGGAAGGTGCGCCGACTGTAACGAAACCGATGATCGAGAACACGCAGTCTTTAGATGCGACCGTTGGGAACCTGACAGACACAGGTTAAAACATGAAGTTGGAGAAATAACGCCGAATAATGTTATCGAGGAACAAAGTAGAAAAATTTAGTGATTAATAACAGAGAATCAGAAAGTAGAGCAAGAGTTTGTAACTTAAGGTTTTTATTGTTGGAGTTGGTGTTTGTTACTAATTATTGTACCTTTTTGTCTATGTAAAAAAAACAATATAAATAAATGTATAGATCTACCCCGAGCCAGGCAAAAGTGGACGTAAGCCTTACGGTATTCCTACTGTTGTCTGGCAATGTAAGAAGATACTGGGACCACTTGAGCAGGTCTAGGCCAGCCAATGCCCCGAAAAAAAATAAGGTTAGATCAGGTTGCTTTAGGTTAGATTAGGTTGGGTTCGTTTAGAGAAGCGTTGCTTAGCTTAGTTTTTCGATACTGTTCTAAAAAATATTTAAAAAATTAATTTTCCCATAGGTTTAACATGGGGCATTGAAAGTGCCATAACTTTTTAACGGGGTTTTCCTAACAAAATGGTTTACATATTTGAACTCATCAGGCGATTTCCAGTTGAACTATATATACGGTCCCTTACAATTTTTTCTTACTAAAACGAAGACCTCCATTCTGATGTCATTTGGACTACGGGTACAGCTTGCATTCTTATGATTAATTGGTGATTCTGTTGCCTTATACGTTTCTGAATTTGACATTATAATGAGATTTTCAGTTTTTCCTTTCAAACGAGCACTTCTTCGAACGATTTGTATTGATCCAATCCAATAATATGCAATTTTGACCGTAACTGCTAATAGTTTATTTCAAATTTGACAAACGTTCAAATACTCGCTTTACGTTGGACAAAAGTGCTCATAAAAGATGCAACCTTACCTTATTCAACAAATTTTACGGTTTTAGCAAAACGGGGAAAAACCATCACGTACACATGAAAATGGTTACACTTCAAATTTAACAATAAATCTAAAAGCACAGTGGCGTAACTTCAAATTGAGGTCCCGGGGGCCCAAAAGCCTGAGGGCCCCTCATATTATTTTATAATACAATGATTATTATTAATTATCAGGTGTTTACGATATAAATACAAAAGAACTGTTAAACAAAATAAATACATAATTATAGGTATCTTCTTGATTTTTTATTTGCAAGGGCCGTAACAATAGTCAAACGATTGAGAATTTGGCTCTACTTTTTTCAATTGACATTATTGCCAAACTTGATAACCAGTACTGCAACATTGTGCTACGAAGGTATAACTTAATTAGATTTAATTTAGAAAATAATTTTGAAGTGCAGTTGCTTCATTTTGTGCTTCTTTATTGCGTCCCTGCAAGAGATATGTTTGCCAGAACTTTCATATAACGTCTGGGTATAATAGATTCAGCGATGACCAACTAATCAAGCACAATTTTTTAAAGATACGTTAACAGAAAACGTAGATATAAACTGTGACAATCTCAATTACCAAAAAACACATACACACCTTAGTTTGTTCAAAATTTGTGTAAACTTCTTCTTCTATTTCTGCACTACTTTGACCTTGCATTTCTTCAAACCCAACAAAGCTTTCATGAATTGATATATTTATAGGTACTTCATTTTGTCACACTCAATATTAACGTACCAGTACACATGACTTTGCTGATCAATTTTCGATATATCTTGAGTTAAATCAGTAATATAACTAAAAAATGGCGACTTTCGGATATTCTCTAAAATATCACGTTTAATTTTTTCTGCTATAAGCGAAATAATTTCATTCTGTTTAAATACTTGGCAGTGCCTTTAGGTTTGAGGAGTAATTCAGAAACTACAGGATCATATCTGCTGAGCAGCTCTATAAATGCGATACATTTTCCTCTGTTTTCACTATTTTTGGCTTCTCTATGACCTCTTAAAGTAATGTTTTCTATTGACAAGGTTAAAATCACATTAATAACCCGATCCAAGAGCTGCCTCCAGTAATGTCGTCGAGCGACTTTAACGAAGTTAATCGGTGACGGATCCTTGGAAACGGTGACCCCAAGTAGTGTCATTTTTTGTTGATGTTGATTTTTTTTGACTTTGACTTTTTTTGAATGTATGCGAGTGTATTTTGTGAAAATAAATAAGTATTTCGTTTTATACTTGACACTTGATATGAAGTCGTTATTATTATAACGTGGTCCTTTGAGTATTGAAGACGGACAAAATATCATTGATGCTAGATATTTTATATGGTCCTTATGAGCCAAATTTGACCACCCTAAAGTGATCAGTGCCATTGAACAATTGACTTTAAAATGTGTGATAATATCGACCCCGTTCGTCGTAGTGAACGAGAGAACTTTGGAGTGCCGCCACAACGCTTTACTCCATCAGGAGATAATGTGAACAGAAGGGTTAATTCTCCAACCAACGGTGAGCCATCATCAAGCCAGCAGACAGTTGGACAACATGATGATGGGAAGTCAGTGAGAAGTGCGGGATCTCGACGGTCAAGGACGACCGGTGCTTTCCACGCCAGTTCCATTCTTCGTCGAAAGCAACAGGCGGAGTTGGATTTGGAGCAGGCTTTGGCGGACGCCGAGGCCGAGTTTAAAAAAAAAAGGCCCAAAGGAGACTGGAGGAGCTCCAAAGGAAAAGAAAGAGGCCGAAACTTAAGAACGAGTTGATGACCAATGACACACAATCTTGTAGCTCAAGTTGCGGGCAAAAGGTTAGCATTTAATCTTGCCAAAATTGATGATGAATTTGATACGGACTTGAGTGACAATGATTCACAAAAGTTGTCCGGTGATGAAAATGATGCCATTAAACCGGACAAGGTGGAAAGTTGGAGAATGAACAGCCTGCCGTCCTTCACTTCCACCCCGTACTTAAAGAGGGAAAAAATCCCAGAACGTGAGAAAAGTCCAATCAAGCTGAATGGACAAAATGACAGTCCAACGGACAAAGTGGTGAGTGACCTTGCCAAGGTGTTTATGTCAGCTTTGCAGACAGCTCAGCAGTCAGGAAGTACTCCAGCTACTTCTGACAATGACATGGGAAGATTCGTGGCTCGACAGTCAACGGCTCGAGAATTACCCAAATTCTATGAACCCCGAAGACTGGCCCACCTTCAAGAGTCAATTTGACATGAGTACCACACTGTGTAGATTTAGCGACACCGAGAATCTATTCAGACTTCAGAGGAGTTTATCCGAAAAAGCCAAGAACGCAGTTCAGTCAATGCTTCTGGTCCCTGGAAATATAAATGAAGTGATGAAAGTCTTGGAAGAGAGTTTCGGCAAATCCGACTATATTGTTGACTCCCTCCTCTCCAAGGTGAAAAATGTCCCTCCAGTGAAGGAAGGAAAATTGGAAGAACTCATCGATTTTCCAAACTTGGTGAGAAATTTGACTAATACTTTGATTGCCCTCAAGATGAAAGGCCACATGACGAATCCGGTTCTCATAAAAGATTTGGGAAACAAACTTTCTCCGTCACTGCAGTTGGACTGGGGTAAAGTACGGGTTCAACTCCCTAATGAAGATAATCTCTTGGAGAAATTCTCGTTTTGGCTCAATGACATTGCCAAGGCCATGGGAACTGTAGTCTCAAGAACCTTCTCTGACAAGAAGGAAGAAAGAAAGAAGAAAGAAGGGACTCGGATAAAAAGACAAAGAAAGACAAGAAGTCCAAGGAGTCACCATGGCATTTGACAACGACAACAGATGGATCAAGTAATGACTCTTGTTCATTCTGTAAGAAAAAGAAACATGTGATTAATTCTTGCCATGGATTTAAGAAGCTTGACACTGATAAAAGGTGGGAGTTTGTTGTTCAAAACAAGCTGTGCTTTTGTTGTCTCACACGGAGTCAACAAGTGTCAAGATAAGAAAAATTGTGGAACGGATGGATGTACATACTCACATCATCCTCTCCTTCACAAGAAGAAAGTGAAACCCGCTCCAGCACCTGAACAAGTGGAGGCGGAACCCGAACCTGCCAACGAGTTGAAGATGCAGCAGCCCATCAGAGTCATCAAGTTGTCTCCAACAAAGTTTTGTCAAAAGTGGTTCCAGTGACATTGAAGGGACCCAAAGAAGAATTGAAAACTTATGCCTTCTTGGACGAAGGATGGAAGTCACACTCATTGACGCTGGTGTGGCATCTAGACTGGACTTGTTGGACGTCAGGAAACCACTTTCACTACAGTGGTCTGATGGGACTGTGAGGACTAACATGAATTCTTTGGCAGTGAAGTTGAAGATTTCTGATGCTCAGACAAGAAGTCCTTCAACATTGAAGAAGTGAGGACAGTCGAGTCCTTGGACGTGGCTCGACAAACTACAAACCTTAAAGACCTGACGACAAGATGGCCTCATCTGAAGAAGGTCCATCTTCAGCCCTCAAGAATGCGAAGCCAACAGTGCTTCTAGGGAGTGATAATGCATACCTGATTGCATTTGACAAAGTGATTCTGGGTCCTCCCAAAGCTCCAATCCTTGGAAGAACTCCACTTGGTTGGATTTTGACTGAAAAAACTGCAGCCAGCAGCGAGCTTTTACATGAGAATACCATGTTCTATGTAAATAAAACTACTCATGCATCAGATGATGAACTTCACCACATAGTGAAAGAATTCTTCAAAATTGAATCCTTGGGTGTGAAATTAGTGCCTGACAAACTTTTATCAGCCGAGGACTTGAGAGTAAAATGCTAATGCAAATACTCTCGAAGACGTGGTGATGCATGGGAGAACGGGCTACTCTAGAAGAGTGATCATATCCGAATGACCGTAAGTAAAGATAATGTATTGAAGAGACTCTCTTATTTGGAAAAGAGAATGGACAAAGATCCAGAGTTTTGCAAGCAGTACAACGAAAGAATGCAATACAACCTGGACCAGGGGTATTGTCGACTCATTACTCCAGAAGAAGAATGAAAGGAAAGTCCCAAGACGTGGTATTTACCACACTTTGTGAGTCTTTCACCCACAGAAACCGGGGAAGATCCGACTGGTGTTTGATGCCGCAGCGAAGTCACGTGGTGTCAGCCTGAACGACCAGTTAATGACAGGACCAGACCTCTTGACGTCTCTTCCGGGAACTTTGATCAAATTCCGACAGAATGAGATTGGCTTCAGTGGTGACATAAAGGACATGTTTCATCATGTGAAGATTCGCGAGGAAGATTTTCTGCCCAGCGAATCCTCTGGAGAGAAGAGAAAGACGACAAGGAGAACCAGACACGTACGTCATGACAGTAAGCATTTTTTGTGCAAATTGTTCTCCCTTTACCTCTCAGGAAAGTAAGAACAGAAATGCTGCCGAGTTCAAGGAAGAATTCCCAGCAGCTTTTAAAGCAATAACTGAGAAAACGTACATGGACGATTATTTGGATTCAGTTCATACTCCTGAAGAATGTCTTCAAATGATCAAGGATGTAATCCATGTACAGGGTGTCCTGTTTTCGACACCCCATAATAATTTTAAATGCCTTGAACAAAATTTCAATTTTGCATTAGGAAAATGGCAACCATTTTGAACAACACCTATAAATATATATATACGCGTTATTGGTTATTGGTTTTACTATAAGTTTAATAAAAATAAATCTGTTTGGCTTTTAGTTTCTAGGCTTATTTAAAAAAGGAGAACTAACCGGAACAAAGTGAATAAATTGGAAAGCAATAAAATCATAAGTCTAAAAAAACCTAACTTTGGTAACTTTCTCAAAAATGGGGACACCTAGAAAAAACTAAGCACGTCACTGGATTCTACATAAAAATGTGTAAGATTCCGTTTTACCTAGTCGATAACTTATCAGATACCTGAATTACAGAGGGTGTCTGAAAGTGCACACTTTTCAACTTTACTCTGTATTTCAAAAACGAAGAGAGCGATGATCTGTCTGCGCCATCGTTTGTTTTACAAAAAAGTGACACAGGTTCGCGAAAGCCCCAAAACTCGAACTGCAATAATAACGGAAATACCCTGCAAAAGTGTCGAAAACAGGACACCCTGTACATTCAAGAGGAAGTTTTGAAATCCGGAATTGGAGTTGCAGCTCTCGTGAAGTTCTACAACAAATACCGGAATCCTTGAGATCAACTCAAGGAAAGAATTTGGACTTTGACTCACAGTTGAAATCAGAAAGACTGCTGGGTCTGATATGGGATCCCAACAATGATGTACTTTCATTCAACCTTCGTATGCCCAAGGTCGACATGTCAATATTTGAAGATGACAACAAATTACGACAAGTCCTCAAGGTCGTTATGTCCTTGTTCGATCCTATGGGATATCTGAGTCACTATACGGTGCAAGGAAAATCCTCCTTCAAGAGATTTGGAGGTCCGGACTAGAGTGGAATGCACCACTGAATGAACAATTAATTGACCAATGGAAACAATGGGCTACTCAACTTCCATCAGTTATTGACATGAAGATCCCTAGATGTTACGCAGAAAATATGAAGAATCTGAAGAATGTTCAACTGCACATTTTCACTGACGCCAGTATCCAAGCAATCTGTTCAGTAGCGTACATCAGGGTCAAAAGTGAAGAACGCAGAACAACAGTTGCCATTATCATGGCTAAGACACGAGTTGCACCGATTAAACAGATGACAGTGCCTCGTTTGGAACTCCAAGCTGCGTTGATGGGAAGTCGACTTGCTCAATTCATCAAAGAGCACTTGGAGATAAAGATTGACAAGACGGTGTACTGGACTGATTCGGCAACTGTTCTTCGTTGGATCAGGTCAGAACACAGAAGATACAAGATGTTCGTCGCTCACAGAATTGGAGAAATCCTGGAGACGACTGAAGTTCCAGAGTGGCGTTGGGTTCCGACAAAACTTATTGTCGCTGATGAAGGAACAAGAAATGACACCATCATTGACTTTAGTCCCTATACTCGTTGGGTCAATGGACCAGGCTTCCTTTACCTGCCTAAAGAGCACTGGCCAGAAGAGACAAATGTGAAAAAGGAAGATTTCACAGATGATGAAGAACTGAAGGCAGTTAATGTTGCTGGACTCCACGAACCGATTATTGAATGTTCAAGATTTTCGTCGTGGACACGGCTGACAAGAGTGACAGCTTGGATTTTTAGATTCAGCAACAAATGCCGAAAAAAGACCCGAACGAAGAAAACTACAGTTCCAATTGATTTGACTGTGGCTGAGATGAAGTATGCCGAGAAGTACTGGTTTAGAAAGACCGAATCAGATTCCTTCTCGGATAAAATCTTCTGTTTGGAAAATGACAGGCCAATACCAAACTCAAGTCGACTCAAGTGCCTTTCACCGATTTTGGACAAAAAGAAAAAACTTCGAATAAAAGAAAAATTTTATCATGTTGTTGGTCAAGAAGTAAATGATGTTTCGTCCTGGCTGCCATCATGGTCTGGAAAGTGTATTCAACAGCATGAGACAGAGATTTTGGATCCTCAACATGAGGTCTGCGATCAGAAATGCATTCACACATTGTCAGCTTTGTAAAAACCGACGTGCAAAGCTAATTATTCCGGAAATGGGAATCCTTCCGGAACCAAGATTGGAAGGAATGACTCTTCTATTTACCAATTGTGGAGTGGACTACTTTGGCCCTATGATGGTCACAATTGGAAGAAGACACGAGAAAAGGTATTGAGTTCTTTTTACGTGCAAGACCACCCGAGCCATTCACCTGGAGATTTTTATTCTCTCACCACTGACTCTGCCATCATGGCAATTAGAAGAATGGTTGGAAGAAGAGGAAATCCTCGAAGAATGTACTCCGACAATGGTACTAATCTGAGGGGATCTGATGTTGAATTGAAGAAGGCCTTGAAAGATCTTGACCAAAGAAGATTCTGACGGAACTGACTCCACGAGGAATAGACTGGCACTTCATCCCCGCTTCAGCACCGCACATGGGAGGATGTTGGGAAAGGTTAGTCCAGTCGGTCAAGGTGGCCTTAAAGATGACCTTGAATGAACAGTCACCCAAAGAAGAAACCTTACAGACGCTGATCGTGGAGGCCGAAAATATCGTGAACAGTTGTCCACTTACCCACGTATCAGTTGACCCAGAAGATCCAGAGAGCTTAACCCTGAATCATTTCCTTCCTGGACATCCTGAATCCAATGAACCGATAGGAGAATTTGATGATACTGATTTTCATCTTAGAAAACAGTGGATAATTTCTCAACGACTTGCGGATCTGTTTTGGAAAAGATGGGTCAAGGAGTACCTTCCAACCCTTACCAGAAGAGACAAATGGCATAAAAGGGTTAAGCCAATCAAAGTCAAAGACATCGCTATTGTGGTTGACCCTAAGGAACCTAGAAATACCTGGAGAAAATGTATTGTTACTTCAGTTTAAGAAAAAAGAAAAACAGTAGGTCAAGTAAATCTCCTAAGAAGACCGGTTAGCCGACTCTGCATGCTCGACGTTTCACCGAAGAAGGTAGATGTCCTGCCCCCAGGAGCATCTACGGGGGAGAATATGTCGTCGAGCGACTTTAACGTAGTTAATCGGTGACGGATCCTGGAAACGGTGACCCCAAGTAGTGTCATTTTGTTGTTGTTGTTGATTTTTTTTTTAGCTTTGACTTTTTTTGAATGTATGCGAGTTTATTTTGTGAAAATAGTCCTTTGAGTATTGAAGACGGACAAAATATCATTGATGCTAGATATTTTATAAGTAACTTTCTTCTTGTCGTATTTGGTTTTCGTGTTCTTCATTAACAGTTTTGTGTTCTATAAACTGCTTAAATGCTAAGCAAGCTTTTTCATGAGATTTTGATTCCTCATGTCTTTCAATTCTACGTCCTGTATGTTTCCAGTTGCAAAAACCCGTTACTGACCATTCCTGATGTCGAAAATCTCTGTCGTCAAAAAGCCAGCATGGTTGGCAATAACATTTGTCGATTATTTGAGAGTAACACAACCATGATCTTCCAATTTTTAATCCTGATTTAGTTGTTACAAAGCAATAAGCTGATGCAAAACAAAGCCCATTAGTGTTTTTCGGAAATGGACCATTAGGTCGACACGGACCATATTTCACGATGAAATGTTTGTCTTCACTTGTTAATAATTTTCCGCGATAATTGGCAAAGTCCGTTGGGAACTGTTTAAATATTAACTTTTCCGTTTCAACAAATTCCACATTTTTTTCAGTGGAACTAATGGACGTAGAAGAAGAAGGAGTAGCTTCCTGAAGTTCCTGTCGACGAGGAACATCATCAGAATTATCAAATGACACCTGTCCTTCTTCGTTTGATTCATGGGAATCACATATTAACTCAATTACGAGTGAAAGGGCTGAGCAGATTTTAATAAATAACCACTCACTTTCGGTTATTTACTGATTTTGAAATTTTAAGTCTTTTGCTTTTTATGTTTCTGCGCTCCGCTAGCTTGCTTATTCATAATGTCAATATGTATTGTTAATGTTTATTTTCTGTTGTGTGATGTACTGTTTTGTCTTTAGCAAAAATGTATGAGAGGAGTAAAAAAAATGTTCCAAAAATGTTACCTTTTAGGATAAATAAGAATAGCTTCTCAAGGACACAATCACGATAGTATTATTCAGTTCGGACTAAAACACTAATTTAAATTATTGTAACTATATTAATAATTATTTTGTCGTAAACACGGAAACTCCTAAATACAAGGCACTACACAATAACGCAATTATTTAAAGCGTTAGGATCAGCCGAATTTTTACTAGTCTTAAAATCCAACAGGCAAAATTAGCCTTTTGAACTCGAAATTTAACCACTTTTATGAAAAGTCCGTAACAAGCTGACTGACTGAATGAAGAAACCTCCAAGCAAGCAAAATCCGAGAATTCATCTAATGTTATGACTGGACCGGTGCGAGTGTAAATTGTTTATAATTCTCGGATTTCAAATCTGAGATTTCCAAACAAACACAAACTCCAGTGTTTCTGTCGTTCTATGTTCATTTAAATTTCACCCGAATAACGTTTACAGTCATTCATTTTTACTTTCACATATTTTCCATATTGTACCTATTTTTTTTTCAAATTAGGTATTATTAAAATTTTGCTATTTTCATTTAGTCCAAGTTACAATAAGAGTGCACGGCCTGGGTCCCTTGACCCATGGGCCCGGGGCACTGCCCCCTTTTCGCTTCGTTAGTTACGCCACTGTAAAAGCATCTCAGAAGTCAATCTCTACAAACGGTATTTGCATTTTTCATCAGTCTAACTCCAAAACAAGTAAAATATTATTACAAAAAATAACATTTTAGTTCATCAAAATTTTGAACTTTTCAAGATAATTACGAGATTCACTTTCTAAAAGTAACGTCTGTATTCAAAGAAATAAACGAAAAATCAGTCCACGATGGCTGGCTTTCTTTCATATTATCGAATATTTAATTAGTACACTTTGAAAGTAAATTACTTATACTACATCGATTGTAATCGCAATTCGTTAAATGATGAATAGATAAAAGTAATTGACTTAGTTCTGCAGCATTTTCAGATATTAATGCCACTTGCATTCGCAATAATCGAATACTTACATAAACTAGCGAATCCAAATTGAAAGCATATGTTTAAAATCGCAAACACATTTAAAAGTAAAAACACAAGAATTCTAGGAATATTGTCGTGTGGCACATTAAAAAAATGAATCTCTTGGCGTTGATGCTTCAGATATGTTGCATCGTATTGTTTTTTTTTTGTGTGTAAATGTAATATTATTTCGAGGAATTCGGCCACCCCATTCCGCTGATTAAGAAGTATTCAACACGCGTTCTTGAATAAAGATTTGAATTGATGAAGTGACACGAACCTTCTTAGGTCAAGAGTTGGTTCGCTCTTGAATTGTTTACTTGGCGGACCCGCCGCCTCTTTTCCGATACGAATGATGACTGTGGAAAAAACATTTATTTATATTTAAAATTTTAAATGAAGCAGACGTACGTCAAAAGTATAATTAAAAATTTACTTTCTCCGTCGGCAGATTCAGTTTTCGTCGCCAAGCGACATTCTATAGTATATAACACAGAAGAAAAAAATTAATTAGACTTTACTGGCTACCGAGCGTCCAAGTAGCGTAAGTCCCGTTTCGAACAGATAATCCTTGTTTTTAACTAATGCTCCGTATAAATTGCACTTCTTTGATGATAACTTACTAAAAGCTAATTGCTTTGCGTTGATTTGTTAACCGTTTTTGCCACTACTTTCTACGCTTTATGAACTAAATGCCAATTAATCATTTTCTACTTTGTCTTTTTTCACGTTTAAATATTCCGGGATGTAATTTAAATTATTTTTTAATTTCTCCACTTGTTGCGATGCTTGTCTTAAGAATTTGGTCCAAATTTTTATTAATGATATACAACTTCTTAGTTTATTTAATAATCATTTAATTAAAGAATGTTTTTATCATACAAAGAGGAAAAGGATATATCTACGAATTTTTGTTTTCGCCCAAAATTTCGACGAGAATAATGAAAGAGGAATTATAAACAGCAATTACGAGAAGGAAATAACAAAAAGACACTATACACAAAAATAGTAGATTTACCATTATTTGATAACCACAAGGACAAGAGAATACTAAAAACATTGTTAGGAGTAAGGGATTTAAAGTAATCTTATGGAAATTTTTAATAAAATAATTTAATTAAAGATTATTTTATCTCATAAAGAGGAAACCGACATAATTTAAGACTCTTGATCTTCGACGATAATTTTCCATATTTAAAATATTAAAATTACAAAAAATAATAAGCAATTACGAGAAGAAAATGACAAAAAGACACTATACATGTACACAAAAAAAATAAATTTACTATTATCAGCTAACCCCAAGCACAAGAGGATACTAAAAGCATAAGAAATTTTAAGTTTACAGGAAATTTAAATAAAGAATCAAATTTAGGAAGAGGAGAAAAATTGAAAGCTCCCAGCAAGAGATTCTTTTGCTAATATTAGATGGGAGTATAATAAGCAGGATGTCAACGAAAAATTTGATGATGTGATGGAAAAAATTGAAATGGTGAAAAATGTGGTTATGCCTGAGAAAGAAATAGTGGCAAGGGGTAGCTGTTGCTGGTTTAATGATAAAATAAAGATGTCAATTAAGAATAGAAATGAGGCACTAGGCGTTGTTCTCTAACAGGTCTACAAGTAGATTGGGAGGACTGGGATATACAAAATTGAGGAATGTAACGGTGCAGATGATAAAGAGAGAAAAAAGGAAATATTATGAGACAGAAATTGATGGAAATAGGTTCAACTCGAAAGATATGTGGAAAACATCGAAGAAGATATCAGGTAAAACTATGGATGATACTGTTGGAGTGGTGAAATTTGATGGAGTTATATATGATGATGCTGCAGTGATTGCATATAAATTTAATAGATATTTTATAGACAGTATTTAAGAAATTGTGGGTTCGATAAGACAGACAGGAGGACAGACTGTATTACCCTTCCGAGGTTATAAATTAGAGGAGTTCAGAATGATAGAAGAGGAAGAATTGAAAAAAATTGTGTTTAGCTTAAACAATAAAAACAGTCCAGATGGAATTACTATTGCTTTCATTGAAAAGTGAAAAAACCTTTAATTCAAACAATTAATACATCAATAGAAGATCATAAAGTGCCAGATAAATTGAAGGTTTCAGTAGTGATACCAATTCGAAAGGTAACAAAAACTATACTCTGTGAGGAGTTCAGACGTGTGAATACACTGTCAGCTATTGAGAAGATTTTAGAAAAAGTGATTTATGCTCAATTTGAAGAATTTATTAGAGAAAATAATATTTTATCCAGTTTTCAATCGGGGTTTAGAGAAAAGTATAGCAGTGAAACTGCACTGCAGTGTGTTATTGCAGAATGAAAAGAATGCAGAATGAATATGGCGTAGAAAAAAATTGTCTAAAATGGTTTAGAAATGATCTTGAACATAGGAAACAAGGAGTCAGAGTTCGAAGTCAAGAAGCAACAGTAATGGAAGTCAATAGGGGAGTTCCACAGGGTAGTGTGTTAGGGCCCTTATTGTTCGCTCTTTACATAAATGATTTAGGCCAGCAATTGAGAAAATGTAGATATAAATGTTTTGCTGATGATACTATTATGTATTTGGAAGGTAACAACGTGGAAAAGCTAATAGGTACTGTAAATGAGAAAATGGCAACCTTGGGCAAGTGGTTTGCTGTGAATAAGTTGAAATTAAATGTTGGTAAGACAAAGGCTATGTGCATCAGTAGTGAAAGTGATTACAAATATATAATAGATAGACAACGATTTGTTAACATGCAGATGTTCCATTTGTAAAGGTGCTGAAGTATCTAGGAGTGATGGTTGACAATAAACTAAATAAATAAAAATAAACGATCATATTGACTATATTACCGGAAAGATAGGAAACATGTTGGGTGTGATTTAGAGATTAAAAGATGTGTTGTCAAGATATTTACAATATATGCTGTATAAATATCACTGATTTTGCCAATGTATTATTGTCGTGGTACTGTGCTCTACTTAGGAAATAGTGGTGGAATAAATAAACAGGCTTCAAAAATTGCAGAATAGCGGTATGAGAATGATATTGAACTGGGATAGATATGCTAGAGTTGGAGACATGTCAAAGTGTTTGAACTGGATGAATGTTAAACAACTATTAGAATACCAAACCTTGGTGATCCTACTTTGCGGATATAAGATATATTGTAGGGATCTGCATGGATATGAAACACGAGGAAAAAACAATTTTTATATTAAACCTGCATTTAAGGGAATGGGTTACAATTCTCTTTTTGTGAAGGGGTTAGTTAGGTATAATGAATTGAATGATAGCATTCGTAATGCAAGTGATATTAGAATATTCAAGATTAGATTAAGGGACATATACAGGTGTGAAACTTAGATAAATAGGTACAGATGCTAAAATTTCTTATGTTTTCACATTATAAAGACTAACTTTGTTATCTTTGGAGTAAGAACAATATTCCTTGTGAACTACATGTGCTTCGAACTCTTTGTTTTTGATTATCTAAGTTCTATGCAGGTTTGTATCACCTCTATCAATATATTGCAAAATATTTGTAATCAGTCACGATTGATCGGGTGAAGGAAGGCCAAAATCCTTCGAAGACGCTGAATAGAAGGCATTGCTCGATGTGGATCCGTGCCAAACGCAAAAAGAGCTTGCTTCAGTATTAGGAGTTACCAGCCAAACCATGTCCAAGTGATTGGGTTGGGCGGCCACAATACGAGCAGAGGCAGAAAAAAATAATTCTACAACATGACAACGCTCGGCCAAACGTTTCCAAAGCCGTTAAAACCTACTTAGAAACGCTCAAATGGGAAGTCCTACCCCACCCACCATATTCCCCCAGATGGCCCAGATATTGCGCCGATTATTACTTGTTCTTTTTATGGCACATGATCTGGCTAATCAGCTAATCAGAAGTTCCACTCACAAAATGGCTTAATTCGGGGATAGCCTCAAAAGACGAACACTTCTACCGTGATGGTATTCGAGCTCTGCCGGAAAGATGAGAAAAAGCTAAATTTTCAATGATTCATTTGTAAACATTTTTTCACAATGAAGTTGCATTTTCATCAAAAAAACAGCGAGAACTTAGTTGTGCACCTAATAAAAATAATCTAAAATCGCTAACATACTAAATTAACCAGCACAAAACGAGTGGTTCAAAGGGGCAAACTAGTATAGTTTTTAATGGTGATTACAAATCTTAAAACAGAAAAACAATTGAGGGTCGTGTTCTCAAGATAATGGTTGAACCACTTTTTTTTTAAATAGGACAATTTGTAGATACCAATCCATCAATTCCCAAATAACATATCTAATAACTCACGTGTGTCATGGTGATTGTGAACGGGCGCTCTATCTTGTTGGAAATAAATAAATTGTCTATCTGCCAAATTCAATTCATCCAGAAAATTTTCTAATATTTCCGACAATTCGGGTTCCGATTACACCACACCAAACATTCAAACTATAACGACGTCGAGGATTACGAGGATCAACAACAAATAATGGTTATTTCTTCTACTTAACATCCCGCGGTTACAAAAATTGGATTCATCACTCCATAAAATGTGTCTAAAGAAATTGTGATTTTCTTTACAACCTCTGATAAACCATTAGGAAAAATGTAAGCGTCTTCGATAGTCACCCGGTAGTAGAGTTTAAACAGTCCTACATTTAAACGGGACATATTTATGTTTTTTTTTAAATTTTATGGATAGTACTTCGAGAAATATCCGATTCTCTGGACAAATCCCTTTTAGATTTATTAGGATCTGTCTCAAAATACTCCAGTAAATTTATTTCCGTCTGAACTGTTATAATAACATAAATTTCTTCTTCTTTATAAAAACTGTTTCGTTGCTGCTTAATCTTCGAGAAAGTTTCAAAAAGTAGCGACGATCCGGCACATTACGCTCAGGAAATTGTGAATGTAATGTTCAAGCGCTCTACTTGATTTTTTGTTAAACATCAGGTACACCTCCAACATGACAAATTTTTCCAAATGAGTAATTAATACGGTTGAATGAATTATAGTTAAAACAGTAACTTCAAAAGTAATTATTACTAATTTGACAGCTACTAAACAATGGGAAGTGAAATTTTTCCATATGTATCTTGATTTAATACAAATAAAGAAATGATAAACATTTTCTAATAACTACTTTATTTTCACTTTTTTTTAATAGTGTGCTAATACTTTTGTGTTCAGTTGGCGATTTTATTTCAAACTGTAACAAAATATCCATACAAAAAAGTTGTTTTGACCTTTATCTTGAGGATACGACCCTCAATTGTTTTTCTGTTCTGACATTTGTAAGCACCATTAAAAGTTATAATAGTTTGCCCATTTGACCGACTTTGTAGCTCCAAAGATAACAAAGTTAGCAATAGTGGGCACTTAAGTGTGAACACGCTGTATAATTATTTGTTATATATTATTGTTTTTATTTTACTCACATCTGGTTTATAATAAATGCTTTCTTGTAGAAAAATTTAATAAATTATTTATTATAATTTTGCGAAATGTTGAGATTTGAGTAGACCGATAGTGGAGACGCAAGTAAGTAGTAAACCGGCAACGAAAGAGGTTGTTCTTTAGTGTGGGCCGCCTGCTTCTATGCTGATGGGATGTTCTCGGTCTGCCAGACAAGGTGGAATAGGGAACATTATTAGGCAGATTGAAAAGAAGTTTAAAGTAACTGCAGTCAAAGATGCCATCTACTACTAGCAGTCTACTTAAATTTCTAAGTGTATGGATGCGCCTTGTAGGGACATGATTTAAATTTTTTTCTGATCGAACGAATAACTTAGCGATTTAACAAGAAAGAAGAAAGTTTTCAAATTGTTTGCTTTATTTGTCAGAATTATTTTGGTTTCGTATCGTTGACGGTTGTTAAAATATTATCATTTATTTGACAGTGCCCGTATGAAAGAAATTTGTACACATTACACAGAAAAACGTCTTCGGAAGCAGCCAGCATACGAAAGCGGAACAAAATCCGTCGAACTGTTTTCGAGTTATTCCCAATATTCAATATTTTTGTTTGAGGCCTTGTGAATTTTCGTTATGAAATTGTTAAAAGGTTTTTTTTGGAACAAAAAACCTCTAAAAAGCCATCTTTATTGCAAAGTAATAAAATAAATCTTCTATAAGGAAATGTTCAATCTGCTCCCTTGTACGGGGTGTCCCATTTTCGTTGTAATTGCGGGATATCTCGGTTATTAGTGAAGGTGGAGGGATGCGATTTTTGCAATACCGTGCTACTTTTTTATGAAACGAAAGATGCCGTATGCAGAATTGTAGTAGCCCTCTTCGATTTTCAGATACAGGGCGTTTTTGAAAAGATTGCATTTAGAAGCACCCCTCGTAACTCGGCTATCTGTTGAGGTATTTCAATCAGGTTTGTTTAATTTAATATTTTATATTTCGACTCTTAAAAATTGTTACTCTACATTTATTGGTTAGAATTACGCGGCTGCGCTATGACAGATTGAGACCATAGAATACTGTAGCGAGACTATTGGGGCCTACCTATTATCAACATTTGCTTTTACCTACGAAAATGTGACAAAATACTTCTTTCATTAAATTTTTTTGGGGAATGTCGTGGAAAAAATGTTGTGTCTAACACATGAGGATAGCCTTTTTCCACTCTCGCTACGCTCGTGAGGCAACTAGAGCTCGAGTGGGAAAAAGAATCGCTTTCCTCACTTGTTGGACAAATAACTATATTCGGCTGCCTTCTTTCAGGTAATCTATAAACAAAATAAATTTTCCAGGACCGTACTTCGGACAGCTGGACACCTTTAAGGAAGGTAAATGTAAAAAGAACCAACCCACTTGTTACTGGTAGAGGCGACGTTTCGCATCCTAATGTGGGTGCTTCTTCAAAGCCAGTGCCAGATTAAATGGGTGTCGTTTTCGTTTCTAAACTGTACGGTGTGATTGCTTGTTTGTGTTTTTATTTTAATGAGTGATAAAACCAAATTTTAATGTGTCTTAACTTACAACTCTCATCAACACCCATTTAATCTGGCACTGGCTTTTAAAGAAGCACCCACATTAGGGTGCGAAACGTCGCCTCCACCAGTAACAACTGGGTTGGTTCTTTTTATATTCACCTTCCTTAAAGGGGTCCAGTTGTCCTAAGTACAGTCCTGGAAAATTTATTTTGGCGAAGTTTAAGGAAGGAAAATCTATTCACCATAAAAATCTATAAAATTATCACTAAAAAATAATTTTTTTGTTTTGGAATAGCCGCCTGTTTTCTTAATAATTAAATATCGGCAAATACGATAATAGAACACATCAACTCCAGACCATAATTTTTCCACCCTTCAACTTCAGAAAAAGCCGTACTTAAGTAGTCTTACAACCATATAAGACTTCGAAATTTAAGTCTGTTAGCAGGAAGGTTGTCAATGTCATTCCAAATTGGTAACTTTTTGTTAAGCTGGCATTTATCCCATTCTCGTTTAAACGCTACTTTTCGTCGAACGTTCGATGGAGTAATATTACAAAGAACAGGAAGCCAATCAAGAGGAGTAGATTCAATGGTTCCACTAATTATACGCATAGTGTAACTCAACTGGGCATCTATTTTTTTTGTATGATAACTATTCAACTAGACAGGAGCACAATATTCTACTGTAGAATAAACTAATGCCAAGGCAGCTGTACGAAGTGTCTTTGCATCTGCTTCCCAAGTTGTTCCAGCTAATTTTTGAATAACATTATATTATACAATAAGTTGGAATCATATGAAAAACTTTTTTGTTATTAATTTTAGGAAAAAAGTTATTCTTTATAAAAAGTTCTAAAATACAGTCATCAAATATCAAATTTTTTTAGTCGTATACAAGGTTTGTCAAAAAATATGAATTTTACTCAAGAGTAAAGTACCTTTAAATTTAACAATATTGGAAAATGTTATTAAAAAAGTTGAGCAGAATTAAAAACTACGTTTAAATATGCAATTGCAACCATTTACATTGATAACATTATTATATTTATTGAACATTTTTGAAGAATAAAAGTTCAACACCCTGTAGAAATAAAATGACTCACAGCATCGTAAAAGTATATTATAATATTTTAGTCAAATTATCATAAATAATAATAAATAATCACAAGAGATTAAATGTTCATTCAAAATAGAAATATTATTAAAAAACAAAATAAACTTAATTTTTAATGTAAATGGAAGTAATTGCATATTTGAACGTAGTTTTTATTTCTGATCAACTTTTTGATAACATTTTCCGATATTGTTAAATTTAAAGGTACTTTACTCTTGAGTAAAATTCATATTTTTGACAAACCTCGTATACGACTGAAAAAAATTGATATTTGATGACTGTATTTTAGATTTTAGAACATGCAGAACTTTTTATGAAAAATAACTTTTTTTTCTAAAATTAATAATAAAAAAGTTTTTCATATGATTCCAACTTAGGGGACATATTGTATAATAATGGGATGTTAATTTTGTTATTTTAAAAAGTTTGACATACTTAAAAATAGAAAATATCAATTATTATATATTGTTTTAAAGAGAAAAGAAAATGCAATTTAATGACATTAATAAATACAGAGCGTTCCGTTTAAAAAATTACAGGTTTCGGTCATATCTTAAAAAACAGTACCTCCAAGAAAAATTTAAAGTACGTCACTGAATTCTGAGCAAACAGTTCAACAAGAATCAGTTTTTACTTTTCTGATAAGTGAACAGATAGTCGGGCTACGAGGGGTGCTTAAAAATGCTACCTTTTCAAAATCGCACTGTATCTGAAAACCGAAGAGGACTACGACTTACGGCAGCTTTCGATACATAAAAAAGTGGCACGGTATTGCAAAAACCGCATTCTTCTGCCTTCACTAATAACCGAGATACCCCACAATTACAACGAAAATGGGACACCCTGTACACTGTGTGCGTGGCAACACTTTTTAAACTGACAGAGCAATATTTTGGTAGTTTGGCTGAAATATGTATATGTATGTGATTTATTATTATTATTTATTATCACTTTTAAGTTAGTAAAAGTTAAGACTAGGATACGTTTCGTTTTGTTTCCCTTGTATTTAAATCATTTTTGTTAAACGTATTCAATGTTGATTTATTTTGTGACGCCCCAGTCTTTTATTTCGTTCGTTCGTTTGTCGGATTATCCGTATTTTAATAAAAAAAACTTTCATTATTTTGGAGAAGGCAACACCTTCGGTTGCCGAAACGTCGATGATTATGAAATAAACGTTGTTCTTTTGTTGAATCCTCAATCCTGAGGAACCCCCAATCAAATACAAAATAAATATTTATTTAGTATTTTCAATCTATGTTTAATAAATATTTTCCAATACACAAAATTTCCACATTGATCCAATCTTTACATCCAATATTAGTCATTAAATCAATTTTTCTATCTCCTGCAATTAATCAATTAACTAAATACAAAAATTTAATAATTAAGTTACGAAAGCTGTTCTAAATGTCAATCAGATCTATTATGATAAGAAATCGGTACCTTGTAATTAATGAAAGGCATCTCGTTACGAATCATAAAATAGCAAACCTAATTGATTAAACTTAATAGTGTCTTATGACATTCCACAAGAAAAGATGACTTGCACCTTTTAACAATAAAAGAAAATGAAACCACACGCATTCTTAGAGGTTAAGAAGTTTGATTTACAACAACAAAAAAGTGAAATTAAATGATAGAAGTAAGACATATTATAAAATATTGTACCTACGTATAAAATTCGAATTAAATATGTGTTAATAAAAGTTTAATTGGGTGGAACAAAGTAATACCGAAACTGTGCAAATAATTTTAACATGGATTTTCAACCCCTGTCGAGAATTAATTACAACTAAATTTACCGTAACTAATTATGGCAATGGACCTAAATTAGAACCCTGGGATACACCAGAAGACACAAAATCATCATAAGAAATAAATTGTTGTAAACGTGGGGCTTCATATAAATTTCAAAATACTATTGTAAAAAGGTGAAATTCTTGAAATACCATGTTTTATATTCCTGAAAAGAAACAGATTAGATACAAAAAATATGAAACAGTCCACGAATAGGTTTTTAAAATCCCAACAAGTTCCGCTCAACAAAATTAAAAATTACAACACGTCTGTGGTTGGTTGTATTTAATTTTTAATAAGTAACTCAATATCAAATAACAAAGGACTAAAAAAATGTATTAACCAAAACACAAAGATGAAAAGTCAAACACGGTTGACGTAAACCAAAAAAATTGGCTTCATCTATTGTTCAATGATACGGAAACGATATCATCTGATTTCCGAAAATCTAAAAAATAAAAAATTTTTTAAAAAAAATTTATTTTAAAAATAAAAAAAAAAAAAAAAAAAAAAAAAAAAAAAAAAAAAAAAAAAAAAAAAAAAAAAAAAAAAAAAAAAAAAAAAAAAAAAAAAAAAAAAAAAAAAAAAAAAAAAAAAAAAAAAAAAAAAAAAAAAAAAAAAAAAAAAAAAAAAAAAAAAAAAAAAAAAAAAAAAAAAAAAAAAAAAAAAAAAAAAAAAAAAAAAAAAAAAAAAAAAAAAAAAAAAAAAAAAAAAAAAAAAAAAAAAAAAAAAAAAAAAAAAAAAAAAAAAAAAAAAAAAAAAATTAAAATTCAGATAAACTACCTACATACCTACCTGACCGAAGTCGATAAAACTGGTTAACATTTTCAGTTTTGAAAATGTTGCCAATTCAACTTACTATTTATAAAATTGTTGATTAAAATTACTATACAAAGTGGCCCAACGAAAACGAAACAAACGGACATCTTCCAAAGACAAAGTTCACTCCGAAATAAAAACAGGGTGGCCCCGGCAACCACCATGTCAAAAATTTTAAATGGCATGATGGGTCGACAGGTACCTTATATAAAAGCCCTTTCAATTTTTATACAGCTATATGAATTTTATTTCGGTCAGGGCGCCGTAAAGACCAGCGACAGCCTTATTTTCGAAAATAAAAAAAGCAGAAAATACTGCAATATGGTCGAGAATGCCAATTCATGTTTACAAGGGACATTAATTAAAGATAAAATTTGCCCTGACAAACGTACAGGGTGCCCCGGCAGCCCCATCTCGAAAATCTCAATTTACAGGGCGGGTCAAGTGGCACCTCATACGAAAGGTATTGTAATTATCTATTCAAACAAATACATTTTATTCCAATATAAAGTGCAATAATTTTTACTCTCTCAGTGATTTAATGCAGCGAACAAGGCAGGGATTTCAAAGTGTCAGCTTCCCGTCAGCTGATATTTATTTTGTCTAAATTTTCTGTCATGTTTTTGCAAACTATAAATTTGTTTGACCGTGGTTCCCTAAATCAACTATTAATTCTTATTTCTAACAAATAAATTCCATACACTATCAAAATGAAAAGAATTCTTCTTTCTTTGGCCCGAGCATTAAGTTTGATTAGCACAAAATGTCTGTGATTGCAAAGGATCAAACAAAATTTTACGTATGAGATGTCACTCCACCCCCATCCCAACTAACAATTTTAGGAAGGGAATTACCCCTGTTAGCATCTACAAAGAAATTTCATTTATTCGAGAAGTCCACTTCAAACTTGAATTGATCTTACCAACTGCTTAAGCATTTTTTGCATTTTCTATTTTTTTCTAGGAAAAGAAGATCCTTGGGCTTGCTTAAGCCCCCTTCGGAATAAAACGTATTTGTTTGAATAGAAGAATTACAATACCTATCATATGAGGTGCCACTTGACCCGCCCTGTAAATTGAGATTTTCGAGATGGGGCTGCCGGGACACCCTGTTCATTTGTCAGGATCCTTAATAAATGTCCCTTGTAAACACAAATTGGCATTCTCGACCATATTGGGGTATTTTCTGACTTTTTTTCGAAAATAGAAATAAGTTGCATACAAAAAACGACGCGTTTTTTTTGAAAGTGTATGATAGCTCGAAAAAGGTCTGTTTCGTATTCGGTGGGCCACCTTGTATATTATTACTACTAATATTAATGAACACGTGTACGATCAGTGTAAATTCAAATAAGCATCAGCACTAGTGAACCAAACGAGGTCCAGTATCAGTACTCAAATGCATTTTTCGCCCTTTTCTTTCTTTATAACAACAAATTACAAAAAAAATGTCTGATGGTATCCAATGGTATTTTTCTTTAAGATAACCTACCTTTTTGTTAATGATTAGATTGTTGTTTCCTTATTTCTCAAATGAACAAATTCAAACAACAGAGGGCTTTTGGACTGCATCTAATCTACAATATGGACGAGAAAGGTTGTAGACTCTATACAAACAGCAAACTTTCTGCTAGAAAAGGTGAAAAAAGAGTTGTTGGTTAAATATTGAACGGAGAGAAAATCTTCCACCTGGAACAAAAGTTAAAATAACTGAGAAATAATTGATTATTCTAATTTTTGATTAATCATAATTCTATTTAGATGACAGAATCTCTTCTGCTTGTCAAGCAATACTACACACGAGTTGTAACCATAGACAAGTCTGTGTTTCGTCTATATGAAGCATTTTGTGATGATAAAGTCATACTGCACTGGTCAAAACGAAAAGCAACGGAAAGCTACACACAGAACAAAAGAATGTTTAGGAAAACTTTTAGTTTGGACCAAAGCTGCTACACCAGCAAATGCTCCTTAGATCCAAATGTTATCCCAGAAAGTGCTTATGCTTCTTCCGAAATCACCAAACAAAAAGTTGCCCATAAAACCTCTTTGGAACTCCATTCTGAATTTCTCTTGCTTACAATTAGGCCCTCCATCAAGACATCGGCAAAGAAAACGGGATTTTTCTCGTCACGACTTTCAAGTGAGCCTGGACTTGATGAAGAAAAGTTGGAAACTAGAACTGTAATCAGAGCTATCGAGAACTAAAGTTGATTTCCTAACTTTGTATGAGTATTTTTGACCCATATGCTAAAAAAAAATCATCTCTACTATTACAGGAAAAATTGTACTTTAGGTAAAGTGCTCGGATTTTTTTGAAATTTTTACCAAAAAGTAGCCTACGTGCCACTGATCATAAATATGCAATAAAATTTTGTCGCTCTCAAAAACTGAATTTTTAAAACAAATTTTCGAAAAAATTTCGAAAATTTTGGGTCGGTTTTTTGCATTTTGCACGTTTCAGACAATTCTAAGACTTTTATTTTCAGTGAAAAAAACTAAAAATTTTCAAAACTTTTGGGCCACCTAACCTAACTCTAACCCAACCAAATACGTCAGAGGTGTGACACAAGAGGGAGCGCGGAAGTTGAAGTAGAGTAAAAAGAAAGTAAGAGCAGGTGGGTTTGTTGTGTTTCTTGTGAAATGGATCACATTCGACAAGTTTTTTTAAGAAGAAAATTGTAATAACTGTAACCTACCAACCAACACCGTTCACCCCGATCGCACCTCCCAACCAACACCGTTTACCTCAAACCACATGCAAACATGTAATTTTTTAAGAAGAAAATTGTAATAACTGTAACCTACCAACCAACACCGTTCACCCCCGACAACCAAAAAAGAAAAGTGTGAAATGTCGACGGAGCTTGGGTGTTTGGGGGTGAAAGGGGAGGCAGGGTGTTCATGAAAGTCGTGAACGACCGTACTGCGGACACCCTGTTGGCACGTATTGAAAAATACATAGAACCGGGAACCACCATTTATTCCGATTGCTGGAAAGGGTATTCCGGGCTCACCGACCACCCCAACTACACCAACCTGCAGGTGAACCACTCCCTCCATTTCAAGGACCCCGAAACCGGAGTCCACACCAACTCAATCGAGTCCACATGGTAACCTAACCTAACCTAACCTAACCAACCCCACTATTCTAGGCGACACGCCAAAGCGAGCGGCCCCTATGCTAACCGGCAGAAGACCTTCCTGGGAGGATACCTCGCCCGGTATATTTTCCTCAAGATGGTCAAATCTTTGAATCAAGACCCACTGATTCTATTCTTCATGCTTGCCCGAGACCTGTACGACCCAGCCATGCCTGTTCCACCGATCGAGACTGAAGAAGGAGACGACCGTGACGATTTTGATATGCAATTTGATTTTATATAATTGTCCCCAAAATTTTCCAAGTTTTTTCTCACTGAAAAATAAAAGTCTTAGAATTGTCTAAACAAAAAAGAAACGACCCAAAAATTTTCAAAAAATTGAAAATTTTCCAAAATTATTTTTAAAAAATTCAGTTTTTGAGAGCGACAAAATTTTATTGCATATTTATGATCAGTAGACCAAGGGCTATCACTGGTAAAAATTTGAAGCAATTCCGAGCACTTTACCTAAAGTACAATTGTACGCTATTACATCGGTCAATAAGTCCCGGGCCTAGATAGGAAAACAACATTTTTACCAAAATTCATTTTTGTTCATCAATATAATCTCCTTTTAGGGTGATACAATCATTCCAACGTTTCTGTAGGTTTTCGATACCACCGGTGTAGAACTATTTATCGAGACTTTCAAAATATGTTTCAGTTTCGGCAATCACTTCCTCATCTGAGCCAAACCATCGTTTGATGGTCGTTTTCGATGGGACAGAGTCCGGATAACATTTTTCAAGCCAAGCTTGGGCTTGAACCGTGTTTTCCATTAAAAAGAAATGATATATCAACACACGAAATTGCTTTAAATCCATCTTTTTAAGAATCACAAAAGTAGCGTCACTTAAACCACTGTATCTCGATAAATAATAAACCAAACGTCATGAAATTTTGACAGTAATCTTTTGAAGGTTGGTACTTACGAAAAATCATGTGGCATTTTGTTAGTGACGCCATCTGGTAGTTACGCCCGTGACTTATTGACCGATGTTATTGTAACCAAACCGAAACTATAACTGGACTCGTAAAGTATATATTTTGTTTTTTTTTATTAAGTTTGATAAAATGTTTCCAAATAAATTCAGTTTTCACTTCAGTTCGGAACTTAAGTGTTTTTTTCTCTCGAAAAATCCTGTAATTTTGATGAATTATTTTTTTAATAATTGTTCTAAAAGCTTGGCTAGAGGTCTCTTAATGTGTGATAACACCAGCGATTGAATACCGCTATCGAATAAAATTGTATTGTGTTGGCGGCTTTCTTTAAAAAGTTTCCCGTTGTTGTTCTTTGGAATTCGGCGATACAAGTAAGTCTCCTCCGAATCAATCAATTTTAGATTGCAATATCCAATGACTTTTATAAATAAATGTAATATTATTAAAACTTAAAAAGTCTTATGGCTAACTTTCAAAATGTAACGAATCAACTACCTGAACCGACTTACATAGTACATCTGTAAGAGCTGCAGTACCTAATCAGTACCAAGACCAAACAATACAGACAACACCAAACCCCAACTTAAACAAACAAAAATAACAAACTACTGGCTTAACAAACCAATCACTCTACTAAACCGTTATAGAAATTTAGAAAAGCACTTCAACCTCCAACGATGCTGACCTAACTTCTACTAGGAAAAATCTCAAAGCACCCTTTTTGTATCAGGGATTAAATTTCTGCCATCGTTCCTAGAGCTTTTGGAAAGCACATGAAGTTAAAATTTTACCTGCATATTCTGAAAAATACTATGCCATTATCAAAACCCTAACTGAAAAAAAACCTGAAGAAAGATCGCTACAACTACAGAGTTCTACTACGTAATATTCTATTCACCCGACTATTGACATTGAAACTCTAAAAAAGGCCATAGAAGAGCATGATTGTGTTGTCACCAACATATCAAACATAAAGGAACTTAAAATTGCCTCGAATAATGGACAATTATCCCCTATAGGGAATATAGTCGACAGCGCGCATTTGTACAATAGTGAACTTACACTCGAGTTCTCTCACTCCTGAAGAGTCCGAAAAGAACGAAACAGTTGTTGAGTGATTCTCGGCGTTTGTTTGCTATTGTACAATTTCTTGAGAACTTACATCAGGCGATTTGAGATTGTAATTATTTGCTTTAACGCAAATGCATTTTACGATAGCACAATACGACACTAGATGTCGCAACACTTATTGGTAACATAGATAAACTCTTGCACTCACTTGTAAAATTTGAACCACCTAGACAAAAAAGAGAAATATTGGAGTGTATAAGGTGCCAAAGGCTGAATCACACAAACAAGGTTTGTTAACAGGAATCCTCGTTGTGTAAAATCTGCAGGCAAGCATGTTTACGTAAAACTAAAAGTAATGATTTTTAATGCATCCTGGGTAAAGGCAATCATCCGGCGAACTATAAAAAGTGCAGCACATACAAATAATTGCAACCGCTTAGATCGAAACAAACAAACAGAGCCCCATGAAGACTAATATAACCTGACAATACTCATGCGCAAATTGTTAGTAGTAGAACTTACTAAGCTCAGAAAACAAACAACAAACTCAACTGTTACAATCAACTCAAGCAAAAAATGATATGCAGGAATTAAATCAGATGTTCAAAATGTCGTCGAATAGATTTCAACCATGTTGAACCTTTTAACAACTTTTGTCACCAAACTTCCGTAATAGCTCCACTAAAAATTGCTGAGTGAAAAACCAATGGTCTACAACAACATGCTTATTTATTTTTTAAGTCATTTATATAACTACTTGACATAGATATTATGGCAATTTTTTTGGTTTTTGAACATTGATAATTATATGACCTATGCAACACTGCACCCAAATGGAAATGGCTACGCTGCACTGGTACTGCTGATATCAAATGAAACACTTTGGAATTAACAAATATAGTAAAGCACCGATACAAGCTTCGTAGGTTGTAGTCGAGGACTGGGTTGTACTATTGGGATCTTCTCTGATGTTTACTGTACTATTAAATAACAACATCAGATCACTAGGAACCGCTTTATAGCTGGTGAGGACTTTAATTCTACATACAAACTGGGGTTCTAGGATTACAAGTACTAAGGGTCGGAGAACTAATGAAACCAATAACTACCCTTAACCAAAATAAATTGCCTGATCTCCTAGATCACTTCATTATCAAAAACATAAACCTTTAAATCTTTTGCCTTGACCTTTACCTCCAACCACTCTCCAGTTCTACTTAACCTTAGTTCTCAACCCTTGTACATAGAAAAACCTCCAATCATAAGGACTAATAGAACTGATTAGGACTCTTTTAAAAACAAAGTACAATATTACTGCTAGATATATCGCTACAAACACAAGAAGATCTATAAATGGTGTAGAGTACTTCAACCAAGTCGTTCAAAATGCGACATGGATTGTGACTCCCATAGATAGTTCACATACACGGTCTGATGAATTCCAAATTGCTGTCAAAAGACTAGTTACAGAAAAGAGGAAATTAAGAAGACAAAACAAACTTTAATCAAACTACTGCCAAACTTAAATTACTTCTTGAGCGTCTTAAAAATTAAGCTGTCCAGCATGATCTCCAACTGAAATTGAAACAACCGATACAACACATTCTACCTCTTCGTACAGAGGATGGTTGATAAGCAAGAAATTTTACCCAAAAAGCGGCGGTATTTGATAAACATCTAGAGACGGTATTTAAGCTACACCCGTCTGAGACCACTCCAGGAGAAGAAAACGAAGTTAGAAATAAAAAAATCAAATATGCAATTCAATGTCTGAAAAAAAACGAGTCACCAGGCTATGATCTAATTACCAGTAAAGACCTAAAAAAAACTACCAGAAACTGGATACAATGCTGTTTAATGTTTTTCTCAGATTGGGTTACTGATATTAAAAATAGATAAGGCACCTGGCAGTTTTTTATAGACCAATAAGCCTGCTTCCACTTTTCTCGAAAGTGTATGAAAAATTAATGTTAAGACCTATAATCCTGCAAAATAATCTTCTTCCACTGCACCTGTTTGGCTTTAGTTTGACTATAGAACAAGTACATAGACTGCAGACTAGTACAAAAGATTAACAAGGCGTTAAAAACGAAACAATATTGCTCTGTATTCCTTCTTGGGCTATTTATATTTAACCAATGTATCTCAACTACAATAAACCATTTTGTATGGTATACAAAGTAAAGTAAAGTAGGTACATCTGGCTAACAAACATAATAGTGGTGAAGAGATTGGATTAAAAGCGGTTGCACGGTTCGCTGGTGGCTTTTTTGCACTAGTGTAAAAAGTAGTTTTTGTATTTTTTGTTTTTTAATTTTGATTCTAGAAAAAATGTTGTGTGCAACATGTGGAAAAAGCATATTTGTTGCACTAGTTACACAAATAACTAAATTTGCACTCATTTGTGTTAGTGTCGGATCATAGACCACTGCAGTTTATCTTTAATTCTAAGAGAAACATTCCAGTAATGTCTGCATCGAGAATAGTTACGCATCATATGACTATCAAATTGAGTAGCAGCGATTTTCATAGAGCACCTCTGTTACTAACTACTAACTACCAACGTAGACAGCAGTAATAATTCGTTCAATCTAACAGAACAGTAACCCCTGACAGCACAATATATTACCAAGACTATGGTAAAAGATCTAGTTTTAGTATAAGTTATGGATTTTGTTACAACAAGTAGCCTAAGAAGGTTGAGATGGAATTTAAAGCGGCATGAACTCTCAGTCGATAGTCAGTGCCTTATAGTAGGAATTCGGGTTGTAATTCCAAAATCGTTATAACATCAGGTTCTGCTAATTAGTACATAAAGACCTCATTGGCATGGTAAGGTCCAAGATTATGCTTTGTTGGCCAAACTTACAAATTCATCTGGAAGAGATCCTGTAAAATATGCCAACTAAATAAAAATGAGTCAGAACAGTATTTGGTAGCATGGCCAAAAACGGAATAAGATTTCGAATGCATACATACTGATTTTTTTATATAAAACCGATAACGTATCTTTCAATTGTTGACACAAAATCAAAATGGATTGACGTTCATCGTTAAAGCGTTACCTAAAGTGATTGTGAGTGAATTCAATGGTAATATAATAAGGCGATAAAGAGGACTATGTAAGAAACCGATCTTTTCATTGGTTAGTAGGAAAATCAGGTCCATATAGTAATGTACTTTTTCTCTTTGTTTTATAAACTTAATAAACAAATTTTAGCAGCAAGGTTAGAGCGGATTAAGGGTACAAATTTAGGTTTTTGTGTTACGAAGTGGTCGCAAAAATCAAGAAATACTATGCCAACTAGCGAAGAATGTGGAGGGACTCCATCTTGGTGAAACCACATTCTGTTTCTTGTAAGCTGTGGTACATTACCTAGTAAATTGGGCAACACTTGTTGCAAAACATTAAAATGGCAATTGAAAAAAAGCGGACCTACAGCATTTTTTCCCACAATTCCTCCCCATATATTTAAAGAGATGCGATTCTGATTATCAATTTGACAAAAACAATTATAAGTTGGCAACAATAAAAGATAATTAGATGGGTATGTAGTAGCTGGGAAACTAAATCTTAAAATATATAGGGTGTTCGATTAAAAAACAAAAACAAAAATTGTTAAAAATAATTTTAGGAAATAGATCTTTTCAAACTAATGATATTTTGTATAAACTTTGTTTACCTTTCTCTAACGGGCTAGCCGCTAGAAAAAAGCAACGCACTAATGAAGGACCCTGTATAATTTATTGTTCAAAGATAAAAAGTTCCAGTCGCTTTTGAAAAAGTGGTTTGAAATTCTCCCTTAATTGAGATTTTTTGAAAAATTACGTTAGCTATTTTGTATACATTGTAATGTAGTACAGAGTGTCCCATTTTCATGTGTTTTATGGGGTTTCTCGCTTGTGAGTGGAGATCGAAAATTCTCACAATAGTTGACTACTTTGTCATGAAACAAAACAATTCTCCTACCCTTTTTTGAGCTACACGATGGAATTGAAAATAGTCACTTTTGGAGGACCTCTTTTGTATCTCGAGAATGCAAATATTCACATGTCACATTTCTTATATGTAGTAGGTTATGTTGGATTGTTTTTTAATAATAGGTACATTTTGACATTTATGACGTTAAAAATTGGTCTTGGTTTCATAAAAGAACCATATTGATTCAGGTTGTTTTTTTTAGTTTAAGGAACTTTCTTTTATCTGGCTCAGGTCTTTCTAGATATCTATATAATTTGAGGTAAACTTATATACCTATATAAACTTGCACATAATATACGAGTCGAAATTTGGAAAAACATACCTATTAAAGTAGAGTTCTGCGTTTTGTTAATCAAAATGAAGCAAGTATTTATATAATATTTAATGCTATTTTGAAATATATTTTGCATAGCCATACTATTAGTATTATAACGTTTTAAATGATAGTAGGTAAACACAAAATGCTCAATAGCTATTGAAATTGAAAAATTAATTAACTACAGAAATGTCAAAATGTCGTTATGGTTACGTACTATTAAAAAACAAACCGTCACAGCCTACTACAAACAGGGCTGCTGAAAAGTTTCTTTGAAACGGATAAAGCGAAAGTTGTGACGATGAATAAGATTTTATTCTGCATATTTTAGAGCAAGTGTCAAATGTGTTTGAAGTCAGCGTTTAGCGTACGGCCGCCATCTTGACTTTTTGAAATAGAAACCTAGGTCAGTGACGTATCCAAAATAATAGAAATGTATCACGTTATTCGGAAATTATGATAGAAATTTAACAACAATATTAAATTAACTAAATACAGTACAATTTAATTTAGAAAAATAAAACTGATATTTTATAAGACATTTTGTATTAAAGTGTAACATTGCTATGTTTTTGGGAAAGAGAAAAATAAGTTTTTTTTAGGTTGCAATTTCAAAAATTCAAGAAGGTTGCCGTACGCTAAACGCTGACGTCAAAAAACATTTGACAATTACTCTAAGATATGCAGAATAAAGTTTCATTCATCGTCCTATAATTTCATAATTTTCCCTTTATCCGTTTCAAAGACAATCTCTTGGTGCGAAACTTTTTAGCAAACTTGTATAATAAATATAACATTTTTAGATATTGTTGAGTTGTGACGTTATTTATCAAAATAAATATAGACAATATAGTATAACTAGTAAACTAAAAAACGGTTGTGTTTAGAAAAAATCAAATAAACCACAGGATTCTACATAAGCTAAATTTATAAAATCCCGTTTTTGCCTTACATGTATATTATTACATAGTCGAGATACAAGGGGTCCTCAAAAGTGACCATTTTCAATTCCACACTGTTGTTCAAAGACTAAGGGAGTTATGAGAAATGTAATTATTGCGTCTCTTGTTTCATGAATAAGTAGTCAACTATTACGAGAACCGCAACTTTCCATCTCGACTCATTACCTTGAAACTCCATAAAACATATGAAAATGGGACACCCTGTACTATACGTGTGCAAATTTTAAAGAAAATCGTTAGAGTCGTTGTCTAGAAAATCTATTTTCAGTTTTACACCTTTAATTTTAGGGGTAGAAAAAAAGTACCTATGAAAAACTTGTTCTATTCGTTTCGCCTTCTAGGTTAGAGTACATACAGCCTGTCCGTGTAGTACGCGGACCTTTGATATTGCCTTTAAAGAGTAGATTTATTCAAATTCAGTTTTGACCATTCCTTTAGGTTCCTTAGTGGCTAGGACTTAAAAATATTTTGAATTATACAGGGTGTCTCAGTTTAATGGACCACTGGTCAACTTTGACATTTTGAATGGGGACTGTATGTATATGAGTCTTACTCAAAAAATACCGACTTTTAAACATTTAATTGGGTCAACATCGTCTTCAGAGATTTCACATTTTTAGGTTATTACTTGAAATATGAAATTCAAATTTTATTCACAATTAGAGCGGTAACTACCCTAACTGTCCATGATTTAAAAGTTACCATCTATTATACAGGGTATGAGAAAAATAATGTCAAATTTTGTAATCGAAAATGATGAATAACTTGAAAAAATCAAATGGAACACCCTAAATATTCTTTGCCAGATCGATGTAGAATTAAATTTTCTACAAGTTTGCTGTTGATGTCTGTCTATCATAACTCAACCGTTGGCCGTGAAATTCTTTTTGAACAAAAATACACGTTTCATTAAAATATTTTTATTGACGAATCGAAATTATAAAATAGATCATCAAAATTTACTACAAAATCGATAGACAAATTATTTTAAGTAGCTGAAAGGAATATCTGAATATACTGAAAATACGAGAAGAATTCCTAGTAAACGCGTCAGCATTTAAAATTTGTTTTTGTCAGATGTTGAAAGGTGTTGTACGCGATAAGGATGGAATTTGTTTTTTTCGTAACACCTTATTTTTCAAAGCTCCAACGTTATCTGCTATTTGTCGTACTCCAATGGTAGGATTCTCAACTGCTGATAACGATATTGATGACATATTGCTTCAGTACAAACATGCTTCCTAGTATTTTTCTCATAGTTGATAATTGTAGTTTTTTTTAATCTCAGCTTGGTTCTGTTTTATAATTATAAGCTGCCAATAAACAACTTCAGTCGCTTTTCCGAGGAATAAACCATATCAACTACTTCTGCTATCGAAAACTTATTCATTATTACCAACAATACAAAGATGCAATAAAATTGTGATATTTGGACAATTACTAACACAACCGTGAGAACAATAAATTTCTGATGTTCGCATTTCATCGCCTACTTAATTTTTTGACGATAATTTTTTTAAAACTGAGTTTCATGGCTAACAGTGGATTTTTAGTAGACAAACACGTATAGGAAAGTTGTAGAGAATTTAATTCTACATCGATCTGGCAAAAAATATACAAGGTGTTCCATTTGATTTTATTATGTTATTCATCATTTTCTATTACAAAGTTTGACATTTTTTTCTCATACCCTGTATAATCGATGTTAACTTTTAAATCATAGATAGTTTCGATCGTTACCGCCCTAAGTGTGAATAAAATTTGAATTTGATATTTCAAGTAATAACCTAAAACCATGAAATATCTGAAGGACGATATTGACCCAATTAAATGTTACAAAATCGATATCTCGAAAAGTATATTTCTTTTGAGTAAGTGTACGTTCACATATCCCGCTATAGCGCGATGGGCGACGCGATGCTTTTGCGATGCTACGCACTTGAACTCAAGCGATTTTCCGCGCCTGTTTTATAGATTGCGATGAAATTGGACGCAGGCACGTATTTGTCTGCAATGGGTAGGCTTCGACAGTATCTATCGGAAAATTCGGTATTAAAATATTTAGTAATAAAAAAATTAATAAAGAAAAAGCGTCAATGGGTACATAACATCAACTTTAAGCGGTCAGTGTTCGGAGAATTCCACCATTTGTTTGCGGAACTGGCGGAGCATCCTGACAAATTTCGGGAATATTTCCGGATGACTCTAGATACATTCAATTACATCGAGAATAAAATAGCTCCGGTGATTGGAAAATGACCACAAACTGGAGGAATCAATAAGCGTCAAAGAACGTCTAACAATAACTTTAAGGTAAGTGAAATATTATTATTTTGTAAGGATTAGTAAAATATCACATTCGGAATGTAAACTTTTATTTCTATAACTGATGGTAGTCAGAACTGTTAGAAGTAGTCGAAGGAACAGGTGAAAACAAAGGCAGGGCTGTGTTAGAAGTTACGGCTGCCATTTCATTTACGGTACAATTGTAAAGAAGTTCCTGCATTTTAAGGCGAAACCACATCTTTGTTTCAAGACGCATTTCTTTTAAATAAGGATGAAAACTCATTAAGAAATGATAATCTTCATCATCATTTCGAGGAGGATTTTCGGTGGATTTCAACAACTGGATCTTCTCTTGTTCCAATGCCAAAAACCGATCAATATCAAAATCTTCTTGTTTCCGTTTAGCATTTCTTTTCCTTGAGAACCTGCTGGACGCTTTAAACCAGGTGTGTCTTCTGTCTGGGTTCTGTCCGTTTCATGATCATTTTCATGATTGCCACTAATTACATTTTCATCTCGATTTTCATTCGCTGAATTTTGTTGTTGCGATTCCAAATCATTTTCACTCACATTCCCACTTTCACTCGCATCAGCTGCTGGATCGGATTCCTCGTTGACTTGACTTAATGGCAAATTACCCGTAAGTTGCCTCGGTACCATTTGGTCTCTAAGAAATATTAAACTTTCAAAGTGACACCATGATGACGTAAAAGTTGAGGGTGTACCAACGCCTGAAGGTAATTTTGGAATTTTTTGAGTTCGACCCTGAACACATCCCTTAGTGATTTCCATCTTTTTTCGCAGCGTCCGCTATAAGAAACAGAAAAATGTAAATTTCTTGTTTGAAGGTACCTACAAGATTATGTCTGGTACAAAGTTTCGTGTCACTGTTAATCTGGTAATAGCATAAAATTAAGAATATACCAACTGATTGTTTAGAATTTATATTTAATTTCAGTATTGTGTATAATAATATCTTGTTGTAGATTTCTGGCCACTGGGGTTTCTTACAGAAGTTTGGCATTTACTTTCCGCCTTGGAGTTTCGACCGTCACGCACATAGTGCAAGAAGTATGCCTGGCAATATGGAAAAAATTTGTTTCGACACACATGCCGCAACCTACGCGGGAAATATTACTAATTTCTGCTGAGGACTACTGGACAAAATGGAATTTACCCCATTGCGTGGGTGCCATTGATGGCAAGCACATCAGAATCAAGTGTCCCTCGCATTCTGGATCGATGTTTTATAATTATAAGCAATTTTTTTCCATTGTTTTGCAAGCTGTTGCAGATGCCAACTGTAAATTTTTGACAATAGAAATTGGGGCCTACGGGAAGCAAAGTGATGGTGGCATTTTTTAACTCATCGCAAACATATTCTTTATTAAAAATAACAATTTTAATTTGCCTGAATCAAACTTGCTCCCTGATTCGGATATAAAATTTCCGTTTTACATAGTTGGCGACGAAGCATATCCTTTAACGGAGTACTTGATGCGACCTTATCCTCGAAGGCAACTTACCGAAGAAAATGAACATTTCAATTACAGACTGTCTAGAGCTAGGCGGTGCGTTGAATGCGCTTTCGGAATACTTGTTGCTAGATGGAGAATATTAACAAAATCTATTGAAACAAAGCCCTCTTCGGCTGAGAATATAGTCAAATGTATTTGCTTACTGCACAACATTTTAATTGATCTCGAAGGCAGCAACGATCCAACTAACTCCGATGCAGGAAATAGCAACACAAACAAGTCAGCAATCAATCGAAGAAATAATAGAGCATCAAGACCAGCATATGTATTAAGAGATGTTTTGAAAACATATTTACAAGGCAGGCCTTTGTAAATAGTAAAATGGAAATAAATAAAAATTACCTACTTGTACTATTTTGTTCTTTTGCTACCTCTTGCCATAGTTTGTGAACCTTGTCCCTGTCGTGGTACTCCCTGCTTCGTTGGTCCCAGAGAGGAGGACGCAATCGAATTGCATTTATCAATTTTTCTACATCCATTTCGCTTGCAATTTGAGCGATCACTGGCGATAAAATCAAACTTGCTTGAATTTCAAACCGTCGCGTGAAACAGCATCGCATCGCATCGCATCAAACAGCAGTCTATATGAATGCACGCTTTTAAATCTTTATGTTTGAAATCATCGCATCGCAAAGCATCGCGTAGCCCATCGCGCCATAGCAGTCTATGTGAACGTACACTAAGACTCGTATATACATATAAAAGTCCTCATAGTTTTCACGTAGATTCACCAAAATATATGTTTCCATTTAAAATGCCAAAGTTGACAGGTAGTCCACGAAAGTGGGACATTTGAAATAGTATATTAAAGAACTAGTTTCAGAAGACGCATTTTATAAAACGAGTACAGTTTCGATATCGAAAGTAAGAGTTGCTAAAATCCCTTCTGAAACGAATTCTTTATACTATTTTTTCTATTTTGGACTTTTCAGATTGATTTTAAAATAAAATTTCACGAGTTTTTAAATTTAGGGAATTTTGAAGTATAATTGCTAGGGTGGCAATATTTTTATTAACCCTTTGACGCCGGATTTATTTTTTTCTTTATTTACCGTATAATAACATTAAAAATCTATTAATTGGGGTTAAACAAAAATGTTTTTGTAAGTTTCAAAATTTTTGGTTTTTTATTTTTTGCTTTAGGAGGCTAGGGCACTAGGCCTATTTTGAACACAAAAATATGAGCATAAATTATGAAAGTTTATTACTAAAAGTAAATATAACAAAATAAAACTTATTTTGTATGAAATAAAGAAAACAGTTTTCTTATCGTTAAGGCATAGACCAACATTACAAGTATTGCACCTCCAACTTGTTTATGCGGTTCATTACGTGTGCTACAGTGAGCGCATCGTCTTGGTTTGCAATGCATTGGCATATGTGCAGACTTATCAAACCGAATTTCTTGTGGGACAATCGGTTTATAATTGGAAATGGGTGCGTTTTCCAAGCTTCTTGTACCTTTCTTTGGTACATCTGGCTTTGCACCAATTAGTCCTAAAACCACTGATAGTCTAAACAGTTTCAAAGAGAGGAATTTTCCTTCTGATCGTTTTTGAAAATTATAAAAGCATTTACTACACATACGTCGATGAAATACCAAAATATACGTGGCCACCACTTTTTAGATTTGCGATCCACCTCATAAATGGATTTTAGCATGTCCATTTTGTCCACAAATCCCATGTTGGCATTATAATCCTTTACCAACGAGGGACAATTTACGTCTTGAAGAGTTCCATCTTTCTGTCTTCTACCAACACTTTGAATTTTAATCGGATTGTGATGATTACTAATAAACAATACTCCTTTTCTATCCTTCCATTTCATGTAGACAATTCCATCTTTGCTAACTCGCCAATCACTCTCACCTCTTTGCATATTTTTATCATCTTTAGATCTGACCGTGAATCTTTTCGTCCCTTTCTAGCTGTTCCACATGCGTAAATAAATTGTGTCTGCAATTGTTTTTGTAATATAATCGAATTAAAAAAATTATCAAAGTAGAGATGGTGACCTTTACCAATGAGATCAGTGCTCAAGGCTCACTCTCGACTCTAAGTTTTTTTCCGCGGTGTCAGCAACCTTGCCAGTATAAATTTGGAATTTACTAATATACCCAGATTCATTTGCGCGAAGCCAAACCTTGTAGCCTCGTTTTATTGGCTTCATGGGCATATACTGCCGTAGGGAACTGCGCCCTTTGAACTTGATCATAGATTCATCTATAGCCAGGTGTTTTGACGGCAGATAAGACTGAAGAAATGTCTCAGAAAGAGCATCCAACATTGGCCGGATTTTATAAAGTTTATCAAAATTTGCTTGGCCAGGTTTTGGTTGTAGAGAGTTATCATTTATATGTAAATTGGAAACAAGCCACTCAAATCTATCTCGCGACATGCAGGAAGATATGTATGGATCACGCAACTCTCCTCTGAAAGACCAATCATCTCTCAAACTAGGTAGACGCTTTATTCCCATTAGTAAATTAATTCCCAAAAACGTTTTAATTTACATCAGCATTTGTTCTAACAAAGGCATTTTGATTGCCCCTATTACTTTGTAAGGCATACAGATTAGTCTGAAATACGATGTGTTCAACCAAAGTTTCTGGAAAAAGGTGTAAAAAAACGTCAACTGGTTGTTCCAAATCTTCTGGAATGTTTGGACCTACAATTTCGGAAAACTCTTTCATATTTTTTAGACAATATTTCTGATCTTTAGTCCAAATTGTGAGGGTCTCAAATATCCTGCTTCTTAGTTCTGCCAAGCTGATATCGTCTTCACTGTCAAAGTCATCCTCAGATTTTTCCATAGAGTCGACTGAACGTTGAGGATTTATTTTCTCAACTCTTTCAACGCTCTCAAAATCATCCAAGAAATCAACATCCATTGCGTTTATATCCCACAACATTTCATTTACCTGCTCAATTTCTGCCGTATCCTCCGGAATATCATTGTCTGACATGTCTTCTAAGTCTGATTCTATACTGGTCGAATAATGTCATATATTCTTTGTTTGTCATTACCTCCAGATCTTGATAAGAAAATACTTTCCTGCCTAAAAAATAAAAAAAAACATGTTAGTATAGCCTAGTGTCCCAGCCGCTTGACCACCATATTTCCAAGATCCTACCAGCGACTAGGAACGTACAATTCTTTAATAATAACAATAGACATTACCTTCAAACTAATTACTAAAAAATGAAAACAACTTACACGCCATAATAACTGATTTTCATAGGAAATCACCCTAATCTTCCTGCTTGTGCAGAATAACTCACACAACCACGTGCTAATATTGCAAACAAATAAACTACATGCTTCCGAATCCCAGATGCGCGAAACGATTTGATTCGTCAGCTCTCTGACTACTACCCCCCACTTATGGTGTAAAGTTTAGATCACTAGGCGCTTGGATAAAATTATTTTAAACTGTGTTTGCAGGCCTGGGCCACCAGGAGTCAAAGGATTAAGCTTCGGTTTAAATGCTAGTTTAAGTTTAATTAGTACATTTATCATACGTTTAATTTAAAAAAAATGGGTGGAAATAAAAATAAGTAGATAAATAAATCTACTGAACATTAATTACGATTTAAATTAACGCACTCCGAACGTAACGACAGCTTTGACGTTTAATATCAAATCAGTGTTACCACCGTTCGGAATAAAAATTGTTCTATTTCTATAAATGAACTCAATTTTCTATAAAAGAATTCATTTGGATGCGTTTATAGCTGTGTAAGCCACTGAGGAACCTAAAAGAATGGTCAAAACCGATTTTGAAAAAATCTACTTTTTAAAGGCAATATCAAAGGACAAACTGTACATACATACATACATTTTTCTTCAAGCAACATTAAAACGGCATCAGTGACGTAACTAACGAGGGAGCAAGCTCTGGGCCGTGCACTCTTATTGTAACTTGGACTAAATGAAAATTGCAAATTTTTAATAATACCTAATTTGAAAAAAAAAACAATAGGTACAATATGGAAAATATGTGAAAGTAAAAATTAATGATTGTAAACATTATTCGGGTGAAATTCAAATGAACATAGAACGACAGAAACACTGGAGTTTGTGTTTGTTTGGAAATCTCAGATTTGAAATCCGAGAATTATAAACAATTCACACTCGCACCGGTCCAGTCATAACATAAGATGAATTCTCGGATTTTCCTTGCTTGGAGGTTTCTTCATTCAGTGAGTCAGTTTGTTACGGACTTTTCATAAAAGTGGCTAAAAATCGAGTTCAAAAGGCTAATTTCGCCTGTTGGATTTTAAGACTAGTAAAAATTCGGCTGATCTTAACGCTTTAAATAATTGCGTTAGTAGTGCCATTGGTAGTGCCTTGTATTTAGGAGTTTCCGTGTTTACGACAAAATAATTATTAATATAGTTACAATAATTTAAATTAGTGTTTTAGTCCGAAGTGAATAATACTATCGTGATTGTGTACTTGAGCAGCTATTCTTATTTATCATAAAAAGGTAACATTTTTTGGAACATTTTTTTTGCTCTCATACATTTTTGCTAAAGACAAAACAGTACATCACACAACAGAATACAAACATTAACAATACATATTGACATTATGAATAAGCAAGCTAGCGGAGCGCAGAAACGTAAAAAGCAAAAGACTTAAAATTTAAAAATCAGTAAATAACCGAAAGTGAGTGGTTATTTATTAAAATCTGCTCAGCCCTTTCACTCGTAATTGAGTTAATATGTGATTCCCATGAATCAAACGAAGAAGGACAGGGGTCATTTGATAAATCTGATGATGTTCCTCGTCGACAGGAACTTCAGGAATCTACTCCCTTCTTCTTCTACGTCCATTAGTTCCACTGAAAAAATGTGGAATTTGTTGAAACTGAAAAGTTAATATTTAAACAGTTCCCAACGGACTTTGGCAATTATCGCGGAAAATTATTAACAACTGAAGACAAACATTTCATTATGAAATATGGTCCGTGTCGACCTAATGGTCCATTTCCGAAAAACACTAATGGGCGTTGTTTTGCATCAGCTTATTGCTTTGTAACAACTAAATCAGGATTAAAAATTGGAAGATCATGTTTGTGTTACTTAGTTGGTCATCGTTGAATGTGTTATACCCAGACGTCATGAAAACATATCTCTTGCAGGAGGCAATAAAGAAGCACAAAATGAAGCAACTGCACTTCAAAATTATTTTCAAACGTTTGACGTAATAATAATTATAGTATTTGAGGCAAAAATTCTAAATTTATTAAACACAGTGTCTCTGTTGCTACAAGCACGAGAATGCGATCTCGACCAAGCTGCCAAATTGCTTAAAAATGAAATGAAATAATTTTGATAATGTACTAAATTTATCAGTTAAGTTAGCAGAGACTTTGGGAGTTGAACCTACATTAAAATAAAAAGAATTCGTAAAGTCCCTAAATTTATGGATGAATTGAGCAGTGACCAACTGTTATCAGATACAAAAAATATTTTGAAACACACATTTTTATGGTACTCTTGACATCCAAATTAAAACACGCTTTGAAGGTTTATATGAAATTTCAAATTTGTTTTCACCTATTTTATGCCAAAAATATTTTTGAATGACTGAAGAACATTTACAATCTGCTGCCTTTAACCTTGTTCAAAAATATTAGAAAGATCTTTCGTTAGACTTGGTCAATAAATATCTGCAACTAAAAGCAACTTTTCAAAATAAATTATCGGAACTGGAATCTATATACATGGTTATTCACGGTATACGACACGGAATATTACAGCCAAACTATTTAATAAAATTTTGAAAATATATCTGGGATTGATAGAGATCTATAGGAGAAATATTTAAAAATTACTTTCAAAATATACAGGTGTCCCAAAATACACAGAACGTATCAAAGTTGTGTTTTTTCTTATAGAATGCCCTGTATATTAATACATTTTCAGTTTCTACGTTCAAAATAAGAATGGCTTTACTTAAACCTAAAAGTTATTGAGATATTTTGTATTTTATGAAAAAGTCGTCACAATTTTACCGATTCATATCTCAGCAACGAATACCTTTTTCTAAACTAAATTCGCACTGGAGTCTATGAATTGATCAGATTTTATGTAGAATTTGTGCAAAATCTACTATCATATACAGGATGTGTACAAAATAAGATTAATTAATGACATGCTTTGAACCGCAATAACTTGCTTATTTTAAATGGAACACCCTGTATTTTATATCAACAACAAATGTAAAATGTAATTACCTATCAAACAATACTATAGTGTCCTATAGCTAAATGTTCAGGTTGTCATGAAAAATGCAAATTTTCATAATGACTTTGACAGGTGAATATTATGTATTTGCAAGAAAGAGAAGATTTGCATTGTGTACATTTCATCAACTGTATTAAATTTTGAGAGGAATAAATATGTATAGAGTTTACGAGAATTTAATAAACGTACAAATTTACTTCACAATAAAATATCTTCTAATGAATTATCTGCTCCACGGATCAATTCCTAAGCTGTTTACAATATTGTAAAACATACTGGTGAAATACAAAAAACATTTGCTTAAAATAAAGCGCCTATGTTTTTCATGTCTGTCTCGAAATTAAACGGGTACTTCCAGACGTCGTAGAGACTTGAAATTCGGCATGCCGATGGGTCTTGCCTTCAAACCAACGGGAAAAATCCGAAAACCAAAAATTTTCATATAGGGGCGGGGCCAAGGGTCTTCGTCCGCCATAGGTTTAACATTATTCAGAGAATAATGGGATCAACCTACATGCACGCGGAGTAGCATTATTAAATTCATGCATTAAAATTTGCCCGTCAATCAACGGGTTTCTTACAAATACATAATATTCACCTGTCAAAGTTATATAGCTTACTTGATAAATATTAAAATTGTTACAAATCAGTCTTCATTATGAAAATTTGCATTTTTTATGATAACCTGAACATTTAGCTATAGGACACTATAGTATTGTTTGATAGATAATTACATTTTACATTTGTTGTTGATATAAAATACAGGGTGTTCCATTTAAATTAAGCAAGTTATTGCGGTTCAAAACATGTCATTATTTAATCTTATTTTGTACACATCATGTATATGATAATAGATTTTTCACAAGTTTTACATAAAATCTGATCAATTGATAGACTTCAGTGCGAATTTAATTTGGACAAAGAGAATAGTTGCTGAGATATGAATCGGCAAAATTGTAACGACTTTTTTATAAAATACTAAATATCTCAAAAACCTTTAGGTTTAAGTAAGGTAAACCTCTATAAAAGCCTTTCTTATTTTGTTCGTAGAAACTGAAAATGTAATAATATACAGGACATTCCATAAGAAAAAACACAACTCTGATACGTTCTGTGTATTTCGAAATTAATTTTAAAATATTCCTCCGATAGGTCGCTATCCATCTCAGATATATTTTTTCAATTTTATTGAATAGTTTGACTGTAATATTCCGTGTCGTATACCGTGAATAACCCTGTATAATTTAAGTAAATTTTTAATAATTGAAAACCATCTACTCGCATCAAATTTTTCGAATATTTGTACAACTTGCATTCTTTTTTTAACCATACCCGTTACTGTAGCCTCCGCAGAAAGATCATTTTCTAAATTAAATCTAATTAAGTTATACCTTCGTAGCACAATGTTGCAGTACCGGTTATCAAGTTTGGCAATAATCTCAATTGAAAAAAGTAGAGTCAAAAATCTCTATCGTTTGACTATTGTTACGGACCTTGCAAATAAAAAATCAAGAAGATACCTATAATTATGTATTTATTTTGTTTCACTGTTCTTTTTGTATTTATATCGTAAACACCTGATAATCAATAATAATCATTGTGTTATAAAATAATATAATATTGTAATAATTGAAACTGTTTCTGTCATACCTATTGATAAGGATTTGAAGTTACGCCACTGAACGGCATATTATTGAACTACTGACAGACGTTAAAAAGGGTATTTTTGTCTAAATATTAAAAGCAAGAGTTCTTTTGTTTTCACTACTATTTTGAGGTTGGTACCTCGATTGTGTCATATTATGAATGTAACAGTAAAGTACCAACTTGATTCGTCGAGAATAAAACGTCACTATAACACTCGAGAATCTCGAAAAATTGAGAATAATCGAGTGGATTGAGATTCTAAAATGATTAAGGATTGAAGATTCTTTTAACAAATAAATAATAAAACTACTAAGGATTATGAATTAATTTGGATACATACATATTATTCAGAAGTCAGAGCGTCGGCCACTTACACACACATCGGCATTTGTTTTTATCGATCAAAAAACTCGAAATCGAAAAACAAAAGCGCACAATCTAACCACACGCACTTGATAATAAACCTTGCATCACTTAAATAAATCAAAATTGAAAATTAGGGCCGTTTTTCCCGTACGAAAACAACAATATTTTAAAAAACGGAAATGGTAACCTGTACAATTAAGCTGGCGACATCATTGTTTGTCAATAACGTAGAAATCTATAATTTTTAATTTAACATATAGCGTCATCCCCAAAGTCGGCACCAAATGGGAAACTTCTTTATTATGTGTTTTTTTTTATTCACTAGAAAAAACTTCAAAATATTTGGTGACACCAAAAATTGCTCAAAACAAGTCAGAATATTATTTTCAATAATATTGAGGCACTAAACATCAAAATTAAATTATTATCTCAGCACAGATTGATCACTTCTCGTTGTTGACAATCTTCGTTTCAACAATTAGGTATTGTTTTAAGTTGGCTTTGGAAAACAAATGAATGTTTGACATAAAATGCTTAAACATCGAAACAATTAATGTCAAAAATTTGCTAATTACATAGTTGTTGTTATTGTTATTTTATTACCATTTGATAATAAATATTTTGTAAATAACATCATAATGCTCAGAAAAGAAGAAAAAGTTGAGATTGTTTTGTTGTGTGGGGAAAATACACCAAACAGACAAGTTGCGGACATCTTTAATGCCAGGCATCCCAATCGCAATGTGAATCACACTACAGTTACACGTATTTTAAATAAATTTAAAGAGTATTAATAACATTTTCAAAGAACCTCACGCAAATGCAAAGATTTCTATAAAGATAGAAGAGGAAGTGTGTTTAACGGTAGTCGAAAAACGTAAGACATCAATTAAACAGATATCAACATCTCTTGATGTACCTTGTAGGTACTACCGTACAAGAAATGTTAAAAGAAAAATAAGTTCAAAGCTTTTAAACCAAAATTTATTAATACTTTAAAGGAAAGGGATTTTATTCCGAGGTTTGAATTTTCCGCATGGTATCAAGGAGATACCGAGAAAATTCACGGTTCCCACTAAATATTTTATGGACTGATGAAGCAACATTTTCAGCTAATGGAACAGTAAATTCACAGAATTGTAGGTGGTGGGCTACAGAAAATCCTAATTTTACTATAGAGTGCATGGACCCATATTCATTTAAGGTAAATGTGTTATGTGGACTGTTAAATAATACTATCATTGGTCCCTTCTTCTTTGATGAGAATCTTACTGGAAACCGTTATTTGCAATTTTTGCAACAAGATTTGATTGCAATTATAAATCAAATGCCGTATAGACAAAGACAAAAAATTTGGTATCAGTTAGATGGGGCGACTGTTCATTGTAGTGCAGCAATACGACAATTTCTAAATGAAACATTTAATGGAAAATGGATAGGACGTTACTCAGAATATCCCATGCCAGCACGCTCACCGGACTTAATACCATTGGATTTTTTCGTTTGGGGATTATTCAAGAACGAGGTTTACAAACACCGTCCTTTTAGAGATAGAGAACATTTAAAGTGTTATTACTAATTGTGTGAGGGCCATAAAACCAGAGCACATTACAAGTGTAGTGAACGATGTTGTAAGAAGAACCGAACTGTGCAACAAAAAATCAAAAGAACTTTGCACCAAAAATTTTGAAGTTTTTTCTAATAAATAAAAAAATTGACCATAATTAACACAATAATTGGGCAATTTGTAAATTACAAGCTCTTTTAAATAAACTGTTGTATACAATATATCGTTTAATTATCATTTAAAGCAAATCTTTTTTCTTATAGCCACCATTTTAAAAAAATTGGAAAAAATTAAAATTTTTCCTAGATGGCCATGACTCAAATCTTGATGTATTTTTTAATGAACATTTTCAAATAAAATTTTTGATATTTACTGAAATAAGGGTACTTTACTCTTGACTTAAAATCAAATTTTCGAATGCACCTTGTATATTACGCGACTTTCGCCACATTTTGTTGGTGCTTTTTTAGTTTTAGGGGATGCACAAACTTTTATGATGAATAACTTTTATCGAAAAACCCATAATAAATAAGTTTCCATTTGGTGCGGACTTTGGGATGATTCTGTATGAACAGTGCCGGATTAGCCAAACTTTTTTATACGTGAAAAAAATTATCAATCGAAAATTATTTTTAAAACTCCATTTTAAACTGCAATGCGTATTAAATTTTGTGTAAAACGCCGCTTTAATTAAATATTAACCTTTTATTTACTAATGTAACTGCAAAACTAAGTATTGTATTTAATAATTTTTTTAACCAAAAAAAAAAGTACAAAAACATTGAGGAAACAGCTGCTTTGTATCAAAATTTCCTACTCAATTACAGTCTGCCCTCCACATTAAAAGGATTGCCCGTATCTTATTACAAAAGAACCGCAAAGTTTAAACTTGTCAAAAATTTAAATTAGTTGTTTTTAGGTCTTTCACGAAAACTGAAGTAGCTCTATTTAATTAGATTTCATTCTATGTACGATAACTTTAAGTTTTTGGAGATTTTTTTTAAGTGTAACCGGACAAATCTATCACCAAGTCGTGGCATACGAATTTTAATTTTTATTATCCAAAAAGTTAACGATCATTTCAGGTTATTTGTTTAAAAGCAACGAACTCCAGATATCGTCATTACTTGTCAAACTGTGAAGGAAATTTTAATAGCCGTACGACAATAAAATCGTTCTGAACTTACAACCCTCAAGCAAACGCACTAAGTGGATGTATAATATAAACCAACGCCCGTAAACTGAAAAAAAAACTTCGTCTAATAATCCCTAAAATGACGTTTCGAGAAAAAAATTAAAATCTGTCAATCAAAAGTTTCACATTTCATGGTCTAAATGTATATGTTACAACTTTTAAAAATCAATTTCGTAGTCGGCCGGTTAATTTCTTAAGACGCAAAAGGAGGACAAAAAATGTACGTCTGCAAATTGTTAGATGAAGATAATGCTAATGTGGCGATGATGCGTGAGACCGTCTTATCATCAAATGCATTTCCTGTCGGAATAAGTCAAGAATCGCTGATAAATTATTTATTCATTAATATGAAGGTTTGATAAAATTCTAGGATAAACACTTTTAATTACTTATATACAAAGTTAATTTTAGCTTATCATGTGGGAAGAACTTTTCTCCTTCAAAATTCTAAGGCGTAGGTGAATATTTCAGTGTATTGCTTTATTTATATTGATTTAAAAAAATTAAAACTGTAGGTGTGGGATAGAGCCACTTTTACACTTTTAATAATCATTTATTTCTTTTTTAATTCGGTTTTACTTACAAAATAATCTCTGCGTTCACTTCTTATCGTCGTACTATCAACATTGGGATTTAATTTACAATAAACATAATGCAATCTTATTCCCACTTATAGTTAAGTTAAATAATTCGACTTTATCCTAATAAGTAAAATGATTACAATAGAAATCCAGACCATAAAAACTCTTCAAGAAGATATGAATCATAATTAAATATTCTTCTTTGTGGCCAAACAACTCAACCGACATTTAGCCCCTCATTGTAAGGATATCAATCAATTAGTTACGGAAATCACATCAGAATATAAGCGGATATTAAAAACGGTTGTACTTAAAAAATAGTTATTTTAGGCGAGCCTAACAAAGAACAAGATTTTGGGTAGGTACTAAAAACGGCCGAAAGATATGTGTGTTCTGGGCGCTCTCATTTTCGGCCGCTGCAGTGTGACGCCATCTTCCGATATTTTCCTAATTACATAGCAATATTGAAAAGTGATAGATTGACATTACATTCTAATTAATAAATGTGTGTGCAATACAGGGTGTAACGAATATGGAGGTCATAAATTAAACCACATATTCTGGGGTTAAAAATAACTCGATTGAACATAACTTACCTCAGTACAAATGTGCATGCAAAAAGCTAAAGGGTGTCAAAGTTATAATTTTAGAAAAATTTCCTTAATAAAAGTCATGATTTTACGAGCAATTTAGATTAGCAGTTTTTCAGCATGACAAATCTAAATGTGACACAGTTTGATGTACATTGTAGCGCCACCAGCGATTCGCGTACATTAAAATGTTCACAATTTTGCCCCCTTAGTACATTGGATTGTTAGTTCGAAGATTTTCATTCCTTGACGTGATGAGGCCGTATCTCGATAACAACTGAAGATTCAGTGTCGATTTTCTTGAAAACTGTTTGCCAAATCGACATCTACCAAGTATACTTTTTTGAGCTCATCACGTCTAGGAATGAAAATCTTAGAACAACAATTCAATATACCGAGGGGCAAAACAATTGTAAACATTTTAATGTACGCGAGTGCTGCTGGTGGCACCCTCTACAATGTACATCAAAACTGTTAGATTTAGTTTTCTCATGCTGAAAAACTGCTGAATACCAAATTTCGTTGAAATCGTGCTTTTATTAAGGGAAATATTACCAAAAAAATTTAAAAAAATTATAACTTTGACACCCTGTAACTTTTTTTGCATGCACATTTGTACTGAGGTAAGTTAGAATTAATCGAGTTATTTTTAGCACCAGAATCTGTGGTTTAATTGATGACCTCCACATTCGTTACACCCTGTATAACTTTGTTTCAATTAATAATTAATATTTCAATAATTTAATTTTAGAAAAAGAGAGTGTGTCCACGGCGGTTGAAATAGTTATTTACCTAACGAGTTCGGGAAGATAAATTTCCCGTATGAACACTTTGCGGCATTAGTGCGAATGCGGGAAATTTCTTCTCGAAAAGTTAGGTATTTTATTTTTATAATGCGTAACTGTAGTAATAATTCATAAATAAAAATTCACAGCTGCTTAGTTTTTTGTATTTACAAGAAATTTGAGTAGGTAGCACTGTTCCGCCGATTGCTTGACAATTTGGTTTGCGTTGTCAACTAATACCAACCTAACAAAAGTTTTCCTATGCCCTCGGAAACTAAAAAACCCCGCGGTGCGGGAAATGAAGTTCCCGTGCATCGAAAATTTTTTCCGGCCTTTTCTAATACTTTCTAAGCTATATATAATATTCTAATACTAGATTAAAAGCCCGTCGATTGACGGGCAAATTTTAATTTAATATTGCTAGACCTATGGCGGACGCAGACGCCCCTGGCACCGCCCCTGAATGGAAATTTCCGTTGGTTTGAAGGCAAGACCCATCGGCATGCCGAATTTCAAGCCGCTACGACGTCTGGAAGTACCGGTTTAATTTTGGAGACAGACATGAAAAAAATATGCGCTTTATTATATAGGATTAACAATCAGAATGGCCGAAAAACAGAACGGGTGTTCAAATAAAAAACTGGACTGGGTAGGTCTTGGAAATTTTTTTGACATTTGGCAATGTTGTTATCGCCTTTGTGAACAAACGACTCAATCAGCCAACGTTTCGCTCCTCATTTAGTTAGAGAAAGGCAGCAAAATATAAGCGTGCATTTACATCGGTTACAAGATATTAAAAACGGCTATACTTAAAAAAAAGTTACTTTTAGGTGATCCTTAGTACTCAAACACGGACGAAAAATATGTGTTTATCTATTGATATTTTCTAATTACATAATGATATCGGAAAGTGACAGATTGACATTGACATTCTTAGTAATGAATGTGTTACCAACACAACTTGATTTCAATTAATTTTTATTATTTTAATAATTCTAATTTATTTTTACACAAATAGAGTGATCGCATGTGCGCCGAGGCTTTAAAGATTTTTTCGGCCTTTTCTAATATGCTGACCGAAGCATAACATAACGGGTGTTCAAATAAAAAAGTGAGGTGAGTAGATCTTTAAAATTTCTTTGACATTTGGTAATTTTTTTAACAAAGAAGTTATCTGATACAAAGTTCAGGTTACAAGTATCATTCATTTCTGTTAGTTTATCATGTCATGTTTTATTTAATGTAAATTTACACGCGACCACGCGCTATTGTGCTGTACTTTTGTGTACACTGCAAAAATAATTAAATAAATTCAATTCCACGGCCTGTCCAGCCCAGTTTTTTTATTTGAACACCGTTACTTTGCAGCCTTGGTACACAAGTAACTATTCTTTATCAAGGCCAAATGTAGACGAGGCGGAGGCCAAAAATCAAACGAGAACGAAATGGTAGTGGTTCACATAAATTTTTTTGGCGACTTTTATTAGAAATAAGGTTCGTTGGAAAATTAATTTTCAAGACTTATGATCAATGAAGGTTATGTAAAGAAAAATATTACATTGACAGTAAATTCGATTTCGTTATGTAAGCTAAAAAAATATCAATAGATGGCGCCATCCTAGAACAAAATTTTTTGGTCGGTTTTGAGTGAGTACTAAATTTTTTGTTAGGGTAGCCTAAAAATTAAATTTATAGATTGTTACAACAAAGAGTTTATCAGTCCATCTTCAGAGATCCTTCCAATTTTTTCGGTTCATTTTTAGAATTTCGGTCGCTTCTGGTTTTTTGTTCTTGATTCATTTCTTCAGTCATCTGAAAAGTTTTTCGGGTGTACGATATAGATACCTACAGACATACTAATTATTCATTATAGTTTTCTAATGAAGGTTATTATACCATACCTTATGTTCTTTAAGATACTGTCTTTTTGGGTGCTACCCTCACTAATTGAAGTTGATTCAGATTGCAAGTACCAAGTTATCAAAAATAGTTTAACCAATTTCGGTACTCAAAACAATACAAAATTTTACGGTTCCTTTGGGATCGAACAATTTAAATGATTTGTACGTTTTAGTCATACAGAGTGACTTGGGATACTATTATTCATATTGGAAAAGAAAAACCTTTTTTTTTCTCAGAGAATGGGTGAGCGTTGACCTGGTGCAGTAAGCTCTAGTGGCAAACTCCTCGGTTTTCCGAGACACCAACCAATCAATATATTCTCTTGGGGCATTTTTAGTAACCCAAACGTTATCTTCTTATGATTAGCACATCGCCTTAATCCACACGTACGTCACATTCGATATTTTGACTCGATTGATTATGAATAAATATAGTGGAGGAAATTTTCTTTTTAATTGATGAAACTTTCTCTTCCAGTGTAGAATTACTGCCGTTACGATTTCGACAAGGTTCAATTCTGAAAGGATTGTATTGTTATTACACCAGCCGTGGAAGCTTCAACTCTTACATCTCAGTAATCTTATTTCTTGCCTTCCCAGTCGTGCGTTGTAAATGGAATGTCAGTTTGACTGCAACAGAAGAATATTGGTAATTACTTTTCTATATTTTTGTATGTGTTGAACATAAGATGGAGGTATGTGATGAGATCAAGATCGAAAACAACAATTTTATTCTAGTTGAGGAAGATTGGAACTGGAACTTAAAAGATGTTTTCAAATTTCGGCCGACAATTTATCGTGCCATACAGAATGTAAGCCATGTCAGAAGGTAGAGGTTAAGACAAAAACGTCTTCCAGAATTGGAAGGGGCTGCATCAGGGCGAGAAACAATTTTGACACGGTCCAAGCCCGGAATACGTTTTATTTTAATAATGACTCCGGCCGTAGAAGCCTCAATTCGTACATTGATATAAGCAATAATTTTAGACGACAAAGAGTATTTCTTCTTCTTGAAGTCGCATATCCGTTACCGGATGTTGCGCACCCCTCGCATGTATATGTGTTGTGCGTGACAGTAGACACATGTACATGGGACCTACAGTTTAACGCCGATTCCGAACGGCTTAGTTGAGAGGTTTACTAGGCAAGTATACTCTCACTGGTTTGCCATTGCCTTGCGAGAGAGTGCGGCCGAAAAATTCGATGTTTGCACCGGGAATTGAACCCGAGGTGCCTGCTTAACAGCTAACGCACTTAACTGCAGAGCTACGACCGCACTAAAAAAAAGAGTATTTCACTCTCGTCTAATTAAGATATTAATTACTACACTGATAGTATCGAGTTGTCTGCTGTTTCCCGGGAAAAGAGTATGGGTAGAACCTTTAACTCACCAAAACTTGCTGATAGTATCGAAGAGTGCACCATTTCCGAATCGAGAATGTTGAACATGTACGGGGTGAAGCCGTAGATGCAAATGTCTCCACTCTAAGATGTCATGTCTTCCATTATATAATGTTTTAGGGTAACTTGGTTATTTATTATGCAAGATTAATCCAAAACTGGTTAACAAAAACATCGCATTTGTTCCTAAGAATGACAACCCGCCGAATGCCCTCAGGCTCGATTGATAGAGAAATTTTGATCTCTTTTTATTAGAAAGGTTGGGTGAGAAGCCCAAAACGAGGATCAGTAACGGAAAAGAATTTTTTGAAAGCTTGTCAAAAAAAGTTCTGTTATAGTTATTATTCTAAGAAATCCTTTCCATTTTTTCATTATCTTAAATAAAAATTTGTCTTTAAATGTTCGTTCCATACGTTAGAAATGCAAAACTTTTGATCTCAGTGAATCAAGGTACGATTGAAAAAGAGGAAAATCTAGTATCACTTGAAAATCAAGAAAGTTCATCACTGTAGTGTTTATCCACATTTTTTTCCAAAGTTCCGCTCAATTACCAGGAAATTCAAAATTCATCAAAGAAATTGAAAAGTTGATTGGATGTGAATTAAATAAATAAATTATGGTGTTATAGTATCGATACCTATGACAAAATTACTGAATTAATGAACATGCAAAAGTTCGAAAAAATTGATCCGCTAATAGGTTATAGAAAATATCATCAGCAAACGAGTTAATTGTCACGATCTCAGATAATAATGGCCGGTTCCACGAACACGGCTTAAACTTAAGCTATGCTTAAAAACAATCGTTGTTATGGTTTCAACAACTGTATCTAAGTTTTTAAGTGGTGTTGGTGGAACCGGGCAACCGGCTGTAAGTATCTATAGTCAAGTAACGTACACCTTTGTTTTTAAGTCGCCTAGATAGAAAAAGAGGTACCAGGACAAAACTATCATTGTCACGTGACGCGTAGTAAAGTAACAAAAACTACTTCAATTCAGTATTTATGAAAAGGTTAAATTCATGCTAGCGTCTGTCACTGTTAACCTAAAACACGTTACAACTGTCACTGTTAACCTAAAATACATGACACATCTTATATATCTTTCACTTCCACTGACAAAATTTTCACTCGTCACGTGATATTTTAGTGTCGTCTTTCACTGCTTTCGCTCTAACATTCCAACTTCATCATAAAGCGAATATAGCGTTACTCGTCTAGGTACTTATATTTAGTCTGAGATCAATTCTATCAACAGTAAATCCGTTAATTAAATGATCATAATCGGAACATTTATTGAAACATTAGTTTAGAGATTGATTGGAATATGTACAACAAACTAATAATAATTAATATAATTGCTGTTTTGCGTTTAACTGATCGGAGTAGTTCATTCAGAAGTAAACTCTGGAGTAGATCATGCATGACATGACAGCATCATAACTGTCTAAGTTGACATCTTACCGTTATGTTAGAATACCGCCTCTAAAATTGACTATGAACTTTGTACTCGGTTTTGGTAAAGTTTTATTCCTGATAGTGCTTTTGTAGCTGTTGCCTTTGGTATTTTTGTCTTACATCTGCATACCTTAATTGTCTTCTCCTGTATTGTATTGTATATAGTTTGTTCACTCTCTCATATATCTACATGTATTGTTTTGTGATTAAATTTTACTTTTCTTAAAATATCGCTATTTTTAAAAATAAAAAAAAAAAAAATTAATCAAACTGTAAGGTGAAAAAAAAAAACAAAAACAAACCCCATGGACTACGTTTTTTTTTTTTTTTTTTTTTTTTTTTTTTTTTTTTTTTTTTTTTTTTTTTTTTTTTTTTTTTTAGCAAATTCTTTTCTTAAATATTTTCAAAGCTCACGTACTAATTAATAAAAACTAATTTTAAGTTGAACACGTTTCGACTCTTATCATATTGTGTTCACAATCCTCCATTGCTTTTTGCCTTATGCATATTAAAGAAATGTGTTATGGTGTGTTTTTACGGCTATGTAACATAATAGCGTCGGACAAAATGTCTGTTCACCACGAGAAATCGTAAAAAATGTAAAAATTTGATAAGCGGTGGTTACCGATATCGGCGGGATAGAGAACTCGTTGATTAGACCTCTTGGCGATGCATGAAGATGGGTTGCAAAGGAAGATTGTTGATCCGGGAAGTCCGACGACAAAACCCAACCACGCGGATATCAGTCTATTTGGTCCAACCTAAAATAAGAAGACTGGCGACGACGTCGTAAGACAATCTCCGAACATTAATACAGCCACCATGAGCAACGTGTCAGACGATGCTAACATTGGTCTCCAAAGTTATGACGCTGCAAGGAGGATCATACAATGCCAACGGAACAAAACCCTCACTAAGATGAACTTTACAAGTATCAGCGACTTAGAAATTCCGGAGAAATATAGAACAACCACCGAAAGAGAAAATTTTGTTCTCTGGGATTCAGGCCATGACGATGAGGACAGCATAATAATTTTGTGACCCTGATAAATATTGCCTTACTGAATGAGTTCACCCATTGGTGCGTTAACGAAACTTGTACACAGTCCACGCACTTTTAGATGACGTATGTCCGAATGTATTAGAAGCTGTTGAAATTCGAACCATCGCATCGTTGGAACCGGAGTCGATAATAACCGATTTTGAAAATTGTTGCATCAACGCGTTCAAAAATGTTTTTCCCAATACACAAACTGTTGGCTCAGAATTTGTGGCACGTTTGAAATCATCACGAAAAGTTTTCCTGAAGAACTGCAAACGTTGGTGGAGTACCTACTGGGATACACGACGTTGCTCCACGCCTCGATCTAAACATTTGGAAACGGTTGCAGCGAGAACAAGGTATACGATACTTTGTCTTGCGCGTTTCTTCAGACGCTGTTATTGTAGGACGCTGTTTTGTCGCACTTTTTCTGATCGGCGCTATTATGTTACAGAGCCCTTTTTTACATATTTTTTGGTATCTTGTAACCACGTTTCTTAGTGATCATAACACTCACCAAATGATTCATATACGTTTTTCAATTTGTCAAAGTAGTTTCAAAAATACTGTACTTAACCAAAAATCTCCGAATCAAGATTACGATGATGATCGATTATGGCAACAGAAGACGAAATCAGCTTGAAGTTGTTCAGTTATTTCGAAAACCGCATCCGGATTCACCATTAGCCCAGGTACCGAAAGCAGAATTAAGACGTAATACAACAATTGGGGTATAATTATCCTCTTTAGTACCCTCACTATGATACACCGTTGAATTTGAAATAAAAAATCCCTTTCATTTGAGCTAAGTTTGATCCCCCTTCCCATTTAATTTTTTTTATTGCGATGACGTCCCTGCTCTTGTGATGACGTCACAAATAATTCTGTATACCTCAAATGAACGTACTGTAGGTCCCAAACAGATTACCCAATTTTCAAATAAATCTATTCGTTAGTTCCCGAGTTACAGCCTGTTAAAATCTTGGGACACCCTGTATTCTAGAATTCTACCATAAAAGTAAAACCTGAAATGGAAGCGAGATGGATTAAATGTAAATGGAACATATTTAAGCAATCTTCGATTTGCGGACGATATTGTACTAATTAGCGGAGACACGTTAAAACGAGCTCCTCAAAACATTAGAACACGTGGGTCTGAAAATGAAAAAAACGAAAATAATGGGCCTAGTAGGAGAGACTATCGCTGTGGGCAACAACAATCAAAGAATACATCTACATAAGATCGGAAAAGAACATCAAACTGTAGAACTCTCGTACTGGATAAACCAAAGTTGGGCTGCAGCCATTCCAGTAATAATGAGCCTGAGTGCCATAAAATTAAATTAAATTATTTTATAATGTTTAGTTAGACATCACTTAACAACTGCTTACAAAATCCAAATCACAAAAAAAAGTCAAATATTTTTATGTTGATATGTTTTTTGTACCACCAAAGTTTATACACATAAAGCCTTCTTTATTCAAACCTAGGACTAAACTACCTACTTATATTTGTTTACTTTTTTCAGAAAATGGAAAACAAAGAAAAGAAGAAAAGATATTTTAAGAAGTTGAGATCCGATCCCCAACGACTTGCTGCACATCGGGAAAAGGAAAGGCAACGAATTAAAGCCATAAGAACTAAAGCGAGAGAGATCTTATTAAAGGTAGCTTAGCTCTTATAAAATACCACAGAGCTTGGGAAAGGCTGTGAATAGAATTAAAAAATTGTTGCCAGACAGTCTCTCTAAAAAGCAAACTGTTGTCAGAAAACTGGTTCTAGAATACCCTCGCCAATTTAAATCTAAAATTTCCGAAGAAGAGAAGCAAACTGTGAACGATTTTTTTACTAGAGATGATATAAGCTACGAGGCTCCTGGGTAAAAAGGGATACAAAATCAATAAAGGACCAAGCAAACAAAAGAATTAATTTAGAAAAAGGTTTCTCGTCATGTCCGTTAAAGAAGCCTAACAACAGTTCATCAAGGAAACAGGCATGCACCAAGTGACAAAGACCACATTTTACGAGTTGCGTACCAAACATGTCCTTTTAGTCAGTGATACACCACATACAGTATGTGTCTGTAAATATCATGGGAATTTTAATTATTTATTAGAATCTTTACATACTAGTAAAATGCTAAACAATGAACTTGTACCAAATGGTAAAGATCTGTTAAGAAAACGTGTATGTAGCATTGAGAAGAAGACTGTATGTTGGGAACTTGTTCTAAGTGCAAGAGTGTGGATCAGCCATGTCAAACATGCGGCCTGCAGGACGCATGCGGCCCACTGAGCATTTTCCTGCGGCCCCGAATCAATTTTGAAAACAGCCATGTAATGCGGCCCGCGAGCCTGGCGCGCTCAACCTAAAAGCCTGGCTTATTCCGGAAAGTTCTATCGCGCGAGAACACAGATGACGCTACCTGAACATTCTGGAAAGAACTGTCGAGAAATCACAATCCGTATATAAGCCAATACCGCTCGATTCAGTTCAGTTGTTCAGTCAGTTATGAGTCAGTTGCGATAGAATTGCGAGTTTAGTTGCGTACTTATTGTTACAACACGTAACAGTACTTATTGTTATTTATTTCGGGTAAAGTTTTAACATGTCTGTTTCAAAACAAAGTGGAAGTAAGAGGAAACTTGGAGATGAGCATCGTATCTTTCAAGAAAAGTGGGAATTAGAGTTTTTTGCTGTGAAGTGAAAGACAAAATTATTTGCTTGATTTGTAACAGTACAGTCGGTGTCCCAAAATTATATAATATAAAACGTCACTATGATAGTCATAAAACTAAGTTTGACAAGTATACAGGCATGATTAGAAACGAAAAGTTAAAAGAGTTAAAATCACGGTTAAAAGATCAACAGCTTATGTTTACACGTCCAAAGCAAGAAAATGAATCTGCCGTTCAAGCGAGCTACGTACTGTCGGAGTTGATCGCAAAACACTCAAAACCATTTGTTGAAGGTGAATTTATAAAAGAGTGCCTTGTAAAGGCCGCGGAAATTGTAAGTCCCGGGAGCGTGAAGGCTTTTCAAAATATATCCTTGTCCCGGAATACTGTCGCTGAAAGAGTTACCGAGTTGGCTGCCAATATAAGCGAACAGATAAAAACAAAATCAGACTCTTTCATTGCATTTTCTATTGCCTGTGACGAAAGTACAGATGTGTGTGGTGTGGCGCAACTCGCTGTTTTCTTCGTGCTGTTGATAGAGATATCAACGTTTATGAAGAATTGATGGAATTAGTACCATTGCATGATACAACAACTGGGGAGGATATTTTCAATGCTGTTTATGGACTTCTGCAAAAGTACAATTTAGATTTGTCAAAACTGTATTCCGTTGCAACAGATGGAGCTCCTTCAATGACTGGAGTAAATAATGGCTTCATTAAAATATTACAAACAAATATCAGAGAAACGGGCAGTGACAAACCAGATTTTCATCATGTTCATTGCATAATCCACCAAGAAGTTTTATGCTCAAAAGTGATCAGTTGGAAAGCGTTTTAAAGTCAGTGAAAAAATGATAAACTTCATAAGGTCACGTGGCTTAAATCAGCGACAGTTTTGTGCGTTTTACGTGATTTAGAAAGTGAGTACACTGGTTTACCTTATTATGCAGAAGTGCGATGGCTTTCGTGTTCTATGGTTCTCGATCGGTTTTGGAAACTCAAAGAAGAAATACGCCTTTTCATGGAAGTGAAAGAACAAGATGTCAGCTTATTATCCGACGTACCTTTTTACAAGATCTTTCATTTATGGTAGACATCACAAAACACTTGTCGGACTTAAATACGAAATTGCAAGGACCACGTCAAGTTATAACAGATATGCATGATCATGTTAAAGCTTTCAAGTGTAAGATGATGCTGTGGAAAAACAAGTTAGCGGTGGATAATCTGTCACATTTTCCGACTTGCAAGGCGTATCAGGAAAGTACAAGTGGCCCAATATCATACAAAATGTATACAGAGAAAATGGGAAGCCTTCTGTCAGAATTTGAAAAGCGTTTTCAGGATTTTAAGTCCCAAGAAAACAATTTTTCTTTATTTACTGGTCTTTCACTATCGATATTGATAAAGTTCCCCTCACTTGTAGATGGAAGTGATTGAGATTCAGTGTCAAACCCATTTAAAAGAAAAATTTGATAGTGTTGGTACATTCGAATTTTATAAGTACTTGCCTTTTCAATACCAAGAAATGAGAAAACTTGCCTGTAAAATCCTGTCAATGTTTGGAAGTACCTATAAGTGTGAACAATTATTTTCTTTGATGAAAGGAAACAAGTCTCCCGCAAGATCGCGATTGACGGACGCACACTTGGACGCAGTTTTAAAAGTTATTTCCGCCGATAAATTCACGCCACAAATAGACAACTTAATTAAAGACAAAAGATGTCAAATATCTGGCAAAAGAAGTTAATGTTTGTAAGTTTTTGTAATGTCCTTTTATTGGAAATTTAATAAATATACTTCTAACATAATAGTACTTTTTCGTTAAGATTTTCAGTAGTTTGTCTTCTTTAAGATTAGATTTTGCGGCCCACCTAGTCTATGGTCTTCATGCTTTTGGCCCACCAGTGACTTTGAGTTTGACATGGCTGGTGTGGATGAACTCAAAAGCGTGTTAACTACCAATAATTATGATGAAGAGAAAAATGTTGTATAGAAGCAATGGATAAACATTGAAAAAAGGCCCAAACAAGTTGAGCACACCGGTACCTATATGTGAAATAAAAAAACAATTTCCTACATTTAGAGTTCATTGTTACATCAAAAATGTGCAATCAGAGGAATTTGAATCAAGGAAAATAAACAAAGACCCTAAATCTGGAGTTTTGCAGATTGATTTTGCAGAAAACTTTTCCCTCATCTCACAGGATGAAATACAGTCCGCTCATTGGTCTCATCAACAGGTTACTTGATTTACAGCTTCTGTTTGGAGTGATACTGTAACGACTTCTTACACCATAGTGAGTGATGACCTATTACATCAAAAACTGAGCATTAAAGTGTTTCTGTATAAACTAGTTGAAGATATTCTGAAAAGGTTCCCTAGTCTAGAAAAGCTCTCAATATTCTCTGATGGTCCCTCATCTCAATTCAAAAACAAATATACAGCTTCACTGTTGGGCTCGCTGCAAAATGATTTTAAAATTGACTGCGATTGGTTATTTTTTGCAACATCTCATGGAAAAGGCTCTGTTGATGCAATAGGGGGAGCAATAAGCATCGAGTATGGATTCAAATCAAATCTAGGAAGAGAATGATATCAAATCCTTTTGAGTTTTATGAATGTGCCAAACAAGAAGTTAAGGGTACACATATTTTCTTTGTCCCAAGAAGACATACAGCTTCACACACACAGAAATTGAGAAGAAATGGGCAATTCCTGAAATTCGGCAATGCTATTACTTTATGCCTTATGATTCCACAAACATACTTGTTGCACGAACTGCAAAATCATTAATGAACAAACACAAATTTTACAAAGCTGAAGAAGAACTCCAAAGGGAAAATCAAGCCTACGCCTACGCTATGAGGATGTCTATTCCGATGAATGATGAGAGAATTTGTACACCTACACCTACTACTGTTCCAAATAATGGTGAAGATGTGGCAGTAAGGTAATGGGTTGGAGCGATTTATGACAGCCACTGGTACCCAGAAATTGTTGAGAAGAAATCGGAACAAAACATAACCGTCTCCTTCATGACCAGAGTGGGTCAACGGTTCTTTTGGCCAACAATTTCAAGGCTACTAAAAATGAAATGGAAATAGGCTAGACACGTCGATCGGTAGGACACAAAGATAATCCAATGGAGTCCAAGACTTACAATGCGGAGCAGGGGAAAACTACTGAAAAGAAGGACGCACGATGACGAGCAAAGAGCGGGTAAAAATTGTATTGAAACTGCCAGAGATAGAGATGCACGGAGAAATTGGAAGGGGCATTTATTCAAGAGTGGATAATACGAGGCAGAGACGATGGATGAAGAAAGAAGCGGCGTCCATTTTGAACAAGTTGACTTTGAAAAATTCAAGAAATAAATAGTGTGTTGTATCCCTTGAAAAGAGATCTTTCAAACGAGGTGTTATTAGCATCATTCAATTTATAAAAAAATCAGAGGTGGTTGGATACTTCCGCGTACAAATAAATAAAAACCATATAACATAGAAATGTGGTCAAGAACAAACAATGCGCGACATGTTTCGGGAATTTTTTGAAGTTATGAGTAAAGTTTCCACAATGTATATTATACAGATAGAGGTGTGTTGCTTACTATTCAACGTGGGCTTCATTTCTTCCACAAAAAATCGAACACGCATTCATAAGTTCCAAACATCAAAATGGCAATGTGCAGGTATTTAAAATATTTTAAAATGAAATGTCTCCCGTTCATAAGAAAGGGATAGGTGTGCGAGATCAATTTTTAATTCAAAAACAAAACCGATCGTATTAAATCGACAAAAATCATACGGTTTATTATTTTACATTAACAATAATTTTTCTGAAAAAACCTTAATTTTTCCATAATAATAATGTTTAGCATTAAGAAAATGAAATCTTCTGTATTTGCCGACCACTAATAGTAAAACCGGCAATTCTTAATGAAACGAGCACTTTATTAGCGGATGATAAACGAAAAATCGTTTGAACGATACCATAACCATAACGTGTAGTATAAAAAAAATTGTTGATAATTTCGACATTACGCTATTAACATACATAATACATAAATACATACATTCAACAAATATCTTTCAATAATAAATGTTTAGATTAAAATTAATGTCAATAATAAAATTTATATCGTCGGGATACTTGATGTACGCAAATTCGATCCCGATACAAATTTGTATAAAACACGTTACGAAACAAGAAAACTAGGCGTAAATCGACAAAAAAATCAATTAAATACGGTTGTCATTTACACAATTATATAAATTATACAAAACTCGCTTAACTAAGTACATTTTTTTTTACAAATTCGCTCGATGACAAATGTGGAGCAGCACGAAGACTAAAGTTGTAGTATTTTGATGATTGATGAACAAAATCAGCTTTCACAATGATCTCAGATTTAAATACATCTGTCAAATCACTGTGAAAACCAGTTTCGTCTCGCTGATGCCTACCATGACTGATCGAATTCCTCGTCGGAGAAAAGATTTTCTTCGCGTCCGAAACTTCACTAAAAAGCACGCTAACTTTGTAATAATCTAATGATGAATGAGCACACTTATGAATGGAGCGTGTTTCTTATCATTAATGACAAAATTTTAAAATATGTGGCAGATATCGCGAATTGAAGTCATAAGAGTTATTTTTAGACGATTTTATTTACAATAATCGTGTTTGGTGAAAATGTGTTATTCATTAAAATCTATACTACAAAAATAAAAATCGGTCGCAAGAAAAAAAAATAAGTTCCCGGAAATGGGATGAACACTTTCTGACCGGATATACGAAAATTTAATTAATATTGTTAAAGATTTTTCGAAAATAGCTTTGACAATTAGTATCCAGCACCGACAAAGGGGGGGTATCGGTTTACAAATGCTACTTTAATTAGTGCGAGGATGCTGCAAATAAAATTTTTATTAGTCACGCCGAGTAAATTCATATAGTTGCTGACCACGTAACAATAATTAAAAACGATATTTTCATGGTAAAAGCAACACGCCATAATAATCTTATCGAAAACTTTGAAAAGAAAAAACTTACGTATGAGGAAAAATAAAGAAATCGGTGCTATCATCATAAGGCGTGCAGCTGCCACAGGAAGCTTCAAAGATAAAATATTGATGACCCGCGCGAGACCTTATTTATAATTACAATACAAATTAAGATACAGCAATATTTCATTTCTTGGAATGTAAGTACAGTCGGTACGCGAATTATTTAATTCGATCTTCTTCCGGTTGCTAAACGGAACCTACTCTTTTTTAAGAATCAAAACCCCAAAGCGACATCGTTCATTCAGCCGATAGATTCTAAAAAAATATTGTAAAATTTCAGAAGTTTTTAATAGATACTTTCCTTGGGATTAAATCCTTTTATTTTCGGTATCCAACAGAAACGTTTTCTGGGATAAGTTGGTCCTAAAACAAACATCAAATTAGGAAAAGAAAAATTTAATTTAATCTGCATGCGACTTTTATTTTTTTAAATCTAGAGTTTAAAATTGAACACCCTGCGCCATCTAGTAGTGTTTACTGCGTATTTGTCTGGTACTAGACTCCATCTATGAACTAGTGGTGAAACGTACGATCAACAACCGCATGTGAATTTGTAGAACACTTTATAAAACATTATGCAGACGGTAACTTCTGCCATCTATCGGCGCGATTGTATAATATCGGTTGAAAATACTACGAATTAAAAAAATTAATATGAATTAAGATTTTAGTAAATATGAATTGCGTCACTAGTGCATTGTTGCACTTCTTGAATTATTTGTTCTATTTAAAGACTGTCGGTTAGATTAATTGGTAAAATTACTAATGCTATTTTTGTACATTCTCGTCCGCTTATTCACAAGTAATTCAACTTTATTGAACGCAATAACAACAAGTACTTATAACTTTAATTAATATCAACCTATTTTTCTCAAACGACACTTATATAACGTTTACGTATAACTTAGGAATTTAGGTATTACATAAGGTAAACGGCGCTCAGAATTCCAAGATAACGGCTTTGAAACAGAACTCGTTTTACAGAAAGATAAGCTGAAGAATCTTAGGAATGCAATACAGCTTTAGCACAAATATTTACTCCTCAACTATAATCAAATACATGAACTAGTACAACTGGGTAACAGGAAATTGTTTATTAATTCTATTTTACCGGTTTTCACGTGTTGACACAAATAATAAACATCTACAGAAAAACCCTTGTGTACCTACACGTAATGTCCATAATAGAAATAACCGGAAATGCATTTGGTTTTTTTTTAATCGGCTACACGTCGTCGAGTCGGATAAAATCGACATTCTAAACATTTCGGGACAAGTAGCATCCCGCAAGTGGTTCATCAACTTTTTCGGTAGAAAAACGTAGTGCAACAAGTGCAATGATCCGAAGAACGGCTCGCGAAGAATGCAGTCGCTGAAAGAATGCAATATCAGCAGAAAACTTTAGCTATAAACAGGAGGAGTTCAATGAAATTCCTAACTTGGCAACCTTACTTACTACAACTAATTTATCATCGTAAAGAATGTTTGCAAATTTCCCCTCGGTCCGAATTTTGAAAAAATTGAAATAAAAATTATACAACCAGAATTTTTGTTTTATTGGCTGTGAAGCACGAAACAAACAAAAATATAGTAAACGTAGTAAAAAAAATTTTTTTTTGTCGATTTATAGTCTTTTAACAAACGAGAAACCGTACAATGGTGCATTGGTAATAATACCCTTTCTCCGAAGGGTAGTGGTGCATCCGGTCTTCGAGAACGATCTCACAATGTGCGGTAGGAATGTTTTGAAGCGTTTTACACTGGGGTAAAGCGTTTTAATTAACGACCAATTAATTACACAATTGTGTGAATATGTTAAAATTGGCACTTTATAGGTAAGCCTCAATGTAACATAAAAGTAAGAAGAACGACGACGATGACTGCAAGCTAACGTGAAAAAGAAAGGAAGGGTTTGCTGGTGCAGCAACAGCTGACCGTGGGACAGGCGGCCATTAAAAAGTCGCACGGTCCAAACGCAGCCGTTCATTCGAATATCTTTGCTGGAGATACCACGCAACTATACAACAGACCTCAAAAACGAAGACCGAGTTATACACAGCTACTTTGAAATGTCATCACGTTGCATTACCTAATTAATTATCATTACTTGGTACATGATTCAGTCGCTTTAAAAATTACGCTGAATTTTTCAATTCCCTACTCGAAACAGTATAGTAGATTTCAAAAAGAAATCCTAATTTAATGTTAAAGTCGTTAATAACGACAAGTATACGAAGAACTTTGTTTTAAATAAAAGCAATACAGGGTTTCTCACGTTGCTGCTGCTGGACTGTAGGATTACACAGGGTGGCCAAGAACAGTGTGATTCTTCTCTTACGGCTTTATTTCACGAAAATAATGCGTTCTACATAATTTCAATCAATGATTTCTGACAAGTTAACCTTTAAAATTATTTTTAGTTGTACAGGGTATCCAGAAATATGGCCAACATAACCTCACTTTGATTTTCAAATGGAATGGTATATTGTTTATTCGTTAAAATAATTAAACTTTTGTTTTCTAGTTTATTTTATAATATCGTCAAAGTCACGCCACTTTCAATATGTTAAATTTTAAAATATTTATTAAAAATGTGTTGAGACACAATAACTAACGAAATTTACTGACATTTCATTAACCATTTTTTCTTCCTGACCAAAACATGACCATTTAAACTTTATATTTTTTTTTTGGACGCTCACCCTCTGTGGAGTTTTTTAAAACAGTTTTTCTAATTGCAACCGGTATTGTGACAATCAAATCTAATTTTCCCCACTCTAATTTACTGACGTAGGTAACTACTAGGTTGGTCTTGGAATTTTCTTTGCCATTTGAAACATTTTTGAAAGAAGTAGTCAGCAGATACGAAGTTTAGGTTAGTAGAATTCGAGCTATCGAGTGTTTTGCCAAATTTTATAACCTTTCGACCAAATTAGTTGCTTTTAGAACTTTTTGAACGCACCTTTTCGAAAGATTAATTTCTCTTCACTTTTAGATTACAGATGAACTCGGTTAAAACAAACCCTCAAGAGACCGGCGTTTGTGTTCGTTATAACCGATGATACGTTATAAACGGTTGTTGCAAAAATGAGATGTTTTTTGTGTATTAAAAAATGTAAATTTATTTAAACGTAAGTTACAAAAATTGAAAATGAATAATGCACGAATATTTTTGAACTTAGTTTAAAAAAATCGGTAATCTCAAATTGCTTGGTTTTTCTTTGATACAAAAATTGGGTTTCGATTTCCTTCTTTAATACTTTTAGCACATTTTCGAAATTATCTGAAACCTGCAGCGTGAACAACAAACCGCTCGAAGGTCTTCGATGATTTTAAGACATTAGTAATTTGGGTTACGATTCCTGAATTTCTGAATCATCATCAACCTCTTCCACTACACAACAAACCACTCGAAGGTCTTCGATGATTCTAAGACATTACTAATTTGGGTTACGATTCCTGAATTTCTGAATCATCATCAACCTCTTCCACTACATTTACGACAATATCTTCCCCAGGCTCTTGATCTTCCATAATAGAGGACATAAAAGCTTCATCTGTCAGACATAGGTTATTATTCGTAATTTTCGATTCTTTCAAATTCCACGATATTCTGCTCCTACGCCCAGAGAGCAAGAAGGACATTTTGACCCTCATCGTCATCCTGATGTAGTAAAATGTATTCACTAAGTTCATCTTCGGGTTCAAATTCTTCTTGGTGATAAAATCTTGTATGTCAAAAGCAGTTCTTGATCGTTTGACAGTTACAAGTTTCAATGCTGAATCTATCATATTTATAGCGTCTGTTATTTTGGAGTTTTAATCGTGTTCCATATCGGCAATTAGGCGAAATATCAGTAGTTTTTTTATAGTGCATCTTTATTACGGCCTGGCCCATGGGTTGCATGACAGCCGTAACACTAGATAGTAAGAAAATCAGTTCAATACACCTCAAATTTTTTATTGCTGTATGTGCTGTGCAGTTGTTTACTAACAATAAAATTTTAAATTTTTTCTTGTTAATTCCTTTTCCCAATTCTTAATTTCAGACTTAAATAAATCCAAACTTCTTTATTAGCCTTGAGGGATATTTCTCGGCAGCCGGCATATTTGCACCTTTGATAGCGCCCCATCACTGCATTTTTCTTTCCAAAATTTCAATGTTTTATGTGAAGTCAGTTTATGGAAAAACCCGGTTTCATCCCCATTAAAAATATTTTCGGCCGAATACCGTCTTCTTATAACCTGTCAAACCTCTCTTTGCCATGGAACAGGAACATTTTTATCAGCACCCGCCGATTTCCCGCGCATTTTTCCAGAATTAATGTCATCCCGCCTTTTAAAGCGACCTGACCAACTTCTACTACATGCGAACCCTTCTTGAACTCCTAAAGAAGTACCTGGTTAATTGTCAGCGTCAACAGAGGAACGTTGATTTCTGGCAAGAGCTTCAACTTTTTGTCGCAGAATTTCACCGATTATATGGTTCTTTTATGACTAAACTATTTCAAGAGGGTTTTGTCAATGTCCTTCCGTATAGGATCACGAAAACGCTTCAGTTCAGCTTGCCGAATTTTCTGTCGACCTGCCCATATTGTGGAGACTGTTGATTTTGGCAGCCCAAATTCTTTGGACATGTCAACGTTAAACTTCCGCTTTCCAATTTGTTGATAACTTTGACCTTATCGGCCAAAGAGAGAGTACGTCTTGATTTTTTACAGAACGACATTGTTTTACAGCAGTTATTAACAAACTGAACCACATGAAGAGACAATAAAGCTAAACATAGTTTTTTAGGAAAAATATCATAGAAAATGAATTCATGTTCGATCGTGAAACAATATAAAACAAAATAAAGCATAAACGAGAAAATAGAGAAGCAGAAGCAAAAACGATGATAAAAGCCAAAGCAATAATTAAGAAATTAACTAAAGATAAAGTGAAAACGGTGATGTAGTAATTAAGAAAGATAAGTGGGAGGAAGAGTAGGGGTGGGTGAGAAAAAGGATATTAAAAAAAAAAAAAAAAAAAAAAAAAAAAAAAAATTAAAAAAAAAAAAAAAAAAAAAAAAAAAAAAAAAAAAAAAAAAAAAAAAAAAAAAAAAAAAAAAAAAAAAAAAAAAAAAAAAAAAAAAAAAAAAAAAAAAAAAAAAAAAAAAAAAAAAATTTAAAAAAAAAAAAAAAAAAAAAAAAAAAAAAAAAAAAAAAAAAAAAAAAAAAAAAAAAAAAAAAAAAAAAAAAAAAAAAAAAAAAAAAAAAAAAAAAAAAAAAAAAAAAAAAAAAAAAAAAAAAAAAAAAAAAAAAAAAAAAAAAAAAAAAAAAAAAAAAAAAAAAAAAAAAAAAAAAAAAAAAAAAAAAAAAAAAAAAAAAAAAAAAAAAAAAAAAAAAAAAAAAAAAAAAAAAAAAAAAAAAAAAAAAAAAAAAAAAAAAAAAAAAAAAAAAAAAAAAAAAAAAAAAAAAAAAAAAAAAAAAAAAAAAAAAAAAAAAAAAAAAAAAAAAAAAAAAAAAAAAAAAAAAAAAAAAAAAAAAAAAAAAAAAAAAAAAAAAAAAAAAAAAAAAAAAAAAAAAAAAAAAAAAAAAAAAAAAAAAAAAAAAAAAAAAAAAAAAAAAAAAAAAAAAAAAAAAAAAAAAAAAAAAAAAAAAAAAAAAAAAAAAAAAAAAAAAAAAAAAAAAAAAAAAAAAAAAAAAAAAAAAAAAAAAAAAAAAAAAAAAAAAAAAAAAAAAAAAAAAAAAAAAAAAAAAAAAAAAAAAAAAAAAAAAAAAAAAAAAAAAAAAAAAAAAAAAAAAAAAAAAAAAAAAAAAAAAAAAAAAAAAAAAAAAAAAAAAAAAAAAAAAAAAAAAAAAAAAAAAAAAAAAAAAAAAAAAAAAAAAAAAAAAAAAAAAAAAAAAAAAAAAAAAAAAAAAAAAAAAAAAAAAAAAAAAAAAAAAAAAAAAAAAAAAAAAAAAAAAAAAAAAAAAAAAAAAAAAAAAAAAAAAAAAATTAAAAAAAAAAAAAAAAAAAAAAAAAAAAAAAAAATTAGTGTGTATGATAAGCGGCCAATAAAACTGGATTTGGAACAAAAAATCCTAAAACTATCAAGGATTATTATAATAAGAAAACTTAAAAGCTCAAAACTTTAGAGAAATTACTAACGCAATGTAAACTAACAATGCGAGAAATCAACACACAAAAAGCTAAAAATAAATGAAGGAGGAAAGAAAAGGTCACATAATGGTACGAATGGAGTAAATCAAGAAGAAATGTCAAGAAGAGAGCGAGTATGTTTAATTAAACTTCTGAAAAAGTAACAGAAGAGTAATTGGAAAGTATAGAGAGACAACCAAAAATAACAGTTTGGTTTCTGCATCCAAAATTATTTTATATTAATGATACGATTTTTCAAGCATACGGAGGTGCACAAACATGCATATAAGAGAATCAAGAGTAGTAGAGAAAGTCAATTACAGATACAAAGATAAAAAAAAACAGTAACATGCAAGAACAAATACAAACCAAAAAGACGTAGCACAAAAAATATATATGCAATTGGTTTAAGAAACACTATTATAAAAGAAATGTTGTAATATAAGCTAAGAAGAGATCCTGGGTAAGTTTTACAATTAAAATGGAAACAAGCCCCGCGCGCCTTGATCAAACAAATAAAAATGAAAATGGGAACGTACTTATTGAAGATAATTAAATAGCAGAGAGATGAAAAAGTATAACTCCTAAATATGTGTAGGAGATCGAAGAAGAGAAAGTAGGCGATGACCAAAAGTATTACAAATAGAAAAACTTTAAAACGCATAAACAACATAACCACGAGACAGCAGACCGATAAAAATTATGGGACTCGCGATTATGACAATCTTCAAGACGGGCGCAAGAACTTCAGAGGGATTACACTATTAAACATACCTTCGAAGAGATATGGAATTTTGGAAAATAAGTTAGTGGCGCGAATACAAAGATCATTAGAACAATCATAAAGTGAATCCAGAAAGAAGAAGAAGAAGAAGAAGAAAGATTTCTTCAAATCAACATCAGTCAACAACTCAACTACTCCAAAATTTTCTCTTTACCAAGAAACAAAAACATTTTCGCGAGTAATTTTGTCCGAAGCACCTATAAATGATTGAAGCCCATTGTAAGGTTTAATAGTGACGTTGAGGGTTCAAAGCAATTTCGAAACATCTTTCTTACTTCCAAGAATATCTGTTTGATAACAATCAACCGTGATTTTCTACCACGATGACATCAAAAAGTTGCCAAAATTGATATCGTGCTACGACTGATCGAGATGCAGACAAGGATGTGTACTATATATACCACTCACTAAATGTCACAACTGCAAAATCTTATGTTTCACAAACAAAGTAAATATAGAAATATTAACCACCGTTCTTCTCATGCCTCCTCTCTTGTAACACTTCCTCTTTCCTCCTGCCCCATTATTTCTTCACTTCCCTCCAACACTCTTACAATATCTTATTTTCGACTCGCTTCTCCATTTGTTCTTCATATCTTACTGTTTGCTTTTCTGACTGAATTCTCATTCTCTCCAACTTTACATCTTCTTCCACAATGTAACCTGATTTGTCTCTATCTAAACCTAATATCCATCTCGAATATCTCTGTTGAATTCCTTCTAGTTCTTCCCACTCCTTCTAACCCCATATTTCTGATCCACAACCCATAGCGCTCTTCACCAATTCATCAAAAATCCACTCCCTCTTTATTATGTCCTTTCACTACACTCTTTCCCAAATTTCCCATACCTGCCATAGCAGCTTATCATAGTATATCATAGATACTTCAATTCGCCTCTTCTTTCCACCACCACCCTTCTTTTTTACCACAACGTTCACAAGCGTAAGCTAACCCCCCCATTATTTCCCTCTTACTCTATCTTCTCTCACTCTTTCTCTTCTTTCTATCTTTCACTGTGCTGTACTGTAATGGTTTATTTGTCTTTAAAAATTAATAAACAATTAGAAGATCAACAAAACAGCCTCCCCCAAATAACCTTCTTCGTCTCTCCAAAACCTCCTTCATCCAGTCCAACCTACCCCCCCCAATATAATCATTTTTCGCCTTCAGTCTCCACAATTATCTTTAATTTGATTTAGATCTTCCCACCCTCCCCCATTCTTCCTATAGTTTTTCTCCTATCCACGTCTTCCCGAGCCGTGCCCTGTGTCTCGTAATACTTCCTTCCCTCAAACACTCTTGTAATATCCTATATTCGACCTGCTCATATCTTACTGCTTACTTTTCTGACCGACTTCTTGTTTTCTTTAACTTCACCTCTTCTTCCACTATGTAACCTAGTGTGTACCTATCTAGACCTAATGTCCATCTCCAATATCTCCGTTAGATTCCTTCTAGTTTTTCCCACTCCTTCCGATCCTATATTTCTGATCCACAATCCATAACGTTCTTCATCAATTTATCAAAAATTCGCTTGTTTTACTAGGTCCTTTCTCCACACATTCCCAATTCTCCATACCCTTGTGTTCGTCCTTATTTTTGTAATTTAACTTTCATTTGTCAACCCGTTCTAACTCCTCTTCTCTACACCACGATCGTTCTTTTTTGTTCCTTCCACTTCTCTTCTAGAATACTAATAGATTATATTGGTTTTAGTTGAATTTACTCTTAAGTATTTCCTTTCGAGGTACCTTTAGCATGGCCCTCATCTCTTTTTCACCACATGCCACAACTGTCACATCATTTGCTTTAGCTAAAACCCATTCCCTCCCCATGTTGCCTTGTCAAATAGATAACAGGGCTTCTATAAATGATTGTCTCATCAGGTAAGCGTTGGAAAATTTTAAAAATGCAAATTTGCAGCTTAAATTGGTAGTGTATTAATTTAAGATATTGTCATGATGTCAGTTATTTCATCGTTATTATCCTTGATGGTTGTAATTGTGTGTTGTTCCTCGTTTATCGTTAATTTTGTTCATTTAATTGCAAACTTGATAAGACGATCATTTATAAAAACCCTGTATCACTCCTTTCCATGTCAAAACCTCTCTCCTATCTTTCCCACTTTCATTCTACAGCACGTTTCCCTGTAAACTTCCTCTATTGACTCAACTAAATCCTCACTTATGCCATTCATCTTTAGTACTTGTTTTTCTGTTTATGTTCGTAACAGTCGCCTTCGCCGATGAGCTAACCATTGTAGTATCGATAAAACAAAAGTATCTTACAAACATCATTCAAAGATATATGATGCAACTGGTTCCCGAAAAATCACAAGTCATATTCTTGACAGGTAGGAGATGATAACACACAATTAACGTTGACGTTGACAATAGTACATTATCGTTACAAGACTCGATTAAAATCGTGGATAAATACAATATGTCACGGAGGCATATAGAAGATTGTCAGGAGAGGAGTTATATGGTGAACATTCTAGCTAAGGTAAGAGCTAGGTTAACAACCTGACATGAAGGGTTCGAAGAATAACGGAGCCTCAAGATCAAAAAATAATACCAGACATTAAAGTGGCTCTCACGGAGCATGGCGAGGTAGGGACCTTCCTCTGCAGAATCGACAAAAAACGGGGCGCCATATGAGATGATTGCGAATTACAAGATCGTAAACAACGGGAAAGAAGAGAGTTAAATAGAGAAATGGGAATAGAGTTAAACCTAAACAATTATAAATCTATAGTGGTTTTTAAGCTGTAAAACGCGACTCCAAATGGAGTCAAAAAAGGGTTGATGTCCAGGAACAGTATGTACATTTTCCCTCCTTTTCATTTGTCAACTGTTTCAATATAAATACATTTTTAGAAATCTGTACGTAGACTAATGCCAGCAGAAATACTATTCCCACCAATTTTTGTAGACATAGGAATGTTCACAAAAAAATTAAAAACCATTGAAATATTGTGATAACCTCCAAAATAGTCTTAAAATTAAATGTATAAATTTTAAAGAACACGTAGAAAAACTTAGCAAAAGCAGCTACTATATATCCTAGACTTTCAACCGCTTTAAATCTTTGTTATACACACACACTAATAAACAAATTAAAATGATTTTTTTAATAAATTTCAATGTTTATTAAATGTTTTATGGTTACGCCACTGTAAGTGGCGATGCGATTCTATTGGTACCACAACATCTATCGGTATTGGTCCCCAATTAAAGCGGTTGAAAGTCTAGGATATATAGTCACTGGCAAAAGTATCGCCTTTTATTCAAATACACAGAATACTCTCTTGGCTTGACGTCACAACCTTTATCGTGAATATAACGTGAGTTACTATATTGCGATTTTCATTTATAACGGATGTTCAAATAAAAAAAATTGGCTTGGAATTTTCTTTGATCGAATTCAGGAAGCTTCCACTCGCAAATCCAATCGTACCCTACTTATCTTACCCTAACCTAAATGAACGTCAAGTAGTATAATTTTCGTTTTCCAAGCAATATTTTGACATATTCAATACTGAAACTGAACTAAATTTATGTTTAAGTATGGAATATATGCCAAAAATATTGTTTGGAGAACAAAAATTATACTAAACATCAACTACGTTCAGTAAGGTTAGGACAGTGACTATTTATCCTAGACTTTCAACCGCTTTGGGAACCAATACCGATAGATGTCGTGTGCATGTTTACGGAATCTTTGTTATATATTTCAATAATTGAACACACCAATAAACGAATTGAAATGATTTTTTAAATAAATTTCTATGTTTATTAAATGCTTTATGGTTACGTTACTGTAAGTGGCGATGCGACTCCTATTGTTCCCCGACATCTATCGGTATTGGTCCCCAATTAAAGCGGTTGGAAGTCACTGGTTAGGGTAAGATAAGTATGGTATGAGTGTGAGTGGAGAATTAGGAAGCTCTCTGAATTCGACCCTAAGTAGTTTTTTTTAAACAAAGTTTAGGTTAGAATTCGATGTTTTAAGAAAGTAGGTATTCATTTCTGTCGATTTGTAGGTTATATTTATGTCACGTCACGAAGCTTGACATTGATAACAATAAGTCAAAATAAAATTAAAAAAAAATTTATAGATTTTATTTTGCAAAAAACAAAATAGTGAACATACGGATTGGTTTATTTCGGTTAGCAAGACTTCGATATTCCCGCTTGCATCGGAGTACCTACAGATCACTACAATTTTATTTTCAGATTATACATGGCAATGTTCCATCAGGTGGCATCAAAATGAAATAGAAACTTTTTCGAGTTTTATAACTTTTTAAACATGTCTACTTATTGAAATTCCAAAAAGTATTTTAATTAATTAATTCCTTTTACGTTTAAAAGTGAAAGTAACCTATTAATATTTTACAATTATAACATTTATAATTAAATTTCTGTCGACCTCACTCGCACGCGTGGGAAATTTAAACTTCCTGCAACAGTGACTGATCCTACCCACGACATAATTATTCACAATTTGGATGTTTTACGTGAATTCTTTTTTTTTTACGTTACAACTTTTGATAATGTACACAAAAATAAGAAGTGTCGTTGCAAAACTTGTTATTATGTAACGTAAGTACCTACATTTAACAACCTTGAAATGTACCATTTAGCCGTCACAACGAATCGTCGCAAATACTAGGTGGGTGCGATTTCCGTAGCTTTACCCCACTTCCGTTTAAGAAAAGAAAATCAACATTGGCGCCTAGTAAATATTTAGAGCGATTCTTATTCAAGGAGCGATAAGATAAGCGGATATTATTGAAATTGAGGATTATGAGAAGTTAATTACCTAATCGGGTTATAAGAAAACTTTCAAAAGATAGTACTGTTAAAAGTAAGCAGGTGGTGCGGATTTTAAAAAAGCAGCTGCCTCCGCAAAAAAAAAACAATTCCATCGCATTTCCCCTAAAATGCGTACGCTTAAACTCGTTTACATATATATGTAATAACCTTTACATGCTTCCGATTCTCAATGCGATAACAATTATCTTCGCAACCCTATCATTACTACGTGTTCCTAATTTACCATGCATTTATTAAATTTTTTAGTCTACTTACATATCTAACTAAAACTGCCTCGGACAACCGTTTGCCACCATCCACGGAGGGTATACACCCTGTAAATAAAAAAAAACATGTTAGAAAATATAAAGTGCGCACTAATCAAAGGTGCATTTCGAATACTACGTAATAGGCAGATGTTTGCCGCGTCTTCTTCCTGCAGGTGATTCTTTTTCCTCGAAGGGAAAAAATTACTAGTCGAGTTCGAATCGCGAATGTTGCTCATAACGATGATGCACAATGCAATCTCAAGACATTATTATCCAATTTACGCAGTCTCGTGACATCCTGCTTTTGCGTCACTTCCTATTCCCCGCGCGTGTGATTCCTACCTACAACTCGGCATTCCTAATTACCCAACTTCCTTTTATTTCCTAATAACAAAACCCGAAAAGAATTGAAAAACATTTCTGGAATGCGATAAAACTGGAACAGGAAGTACGTTCATTCTGTCAACAGCACGTGAAGCGAGTTTTTTTGCAAACCACAGTTTTGCGATTATTCATCTTTGTAAATAACCGTGAATATCCTTTGTCGTTGCAGCTTGAGAAATAAATAGTTGGAGAGCAAAGGTCGTCTGCGAAGCGTGTGAAATTTATTAACATTTAATAAACGCATTTAATTGTTATATCGGTGAGCCAGATTAAGGAAAAAAGTAAAGATATTTTTAAACGCCCGGGTGGGCGTTAGAAGAAAAAACTTTGCAAAACTGCCGGGTCATTAAATGTTATTCGCCTCTAAATCGACGTCGTCGACGCCTAGAATAGAACCGGCGCGTCGTTACGTCACATGCACTCTAGTCACACGTAATCCTTATAAAGTCCGTGAAAGCTTGAATAACAGGTAAAATAGGTCGCAAACATTTTTAACAAAGGAAATGTTTTTGTACATCCTTTCTCGTCGTGAATTGAAATGTGGGTGGCGGTGCCCACATGGCTTTGATTTAAAGCGATGGGAAAATTGAGTTTTATCCAAAACTGAATATATTGCAATTTAGGCTTATCGTCTTCACGCATCATTCGACAATAATTCATTTCTCATAACCGGCTCGTAACACGTAAAAAGTGCATCGAATCTGCAATTGTGTTAAAGTGGCGTAAATTTTTATATATAATAATACAAGTTGCTTTACAATTATATATACATTGCGGTTAACTTAATGAGGTTAATCACACCAAATTACGGAAATAAACCGATTAAATATTTATTTGAACACTGCCAACTTCAAACAAACTGTTATTGAAAACTACAACGGGGGACTATAATGTTAGAACATCTAAAAGTAGAAAAAGCTTTAGAATTTGAAACCACCACGCTAGAGGCACAGATAAAATTTTAAGGTACTTAACTATTGTATAAAATTTTTTCGGACCAAACCAAAAATTACAATTTTTCAATTTATGCTTTTGGTATTTTATACATTTCTTCCTAAAACTTGCATCAAATGAACAAAAAATATTTAATAAAATAAATCACGTGCCAAATCAAACTCAACTGTAGATTAATTATTCTGAAACAAATTCACGCACCTGCATACTCAGTGTTTCGTCCTATCGGGAATCATTATTGTATAGTAGCACGCCACAAGAAAAAGTGTATCCTCTCGAAAGGAATGCATTCAAATGAACTACCTCTTGTTAAAAATAGGTTCAGTTTAAATACAAAAAATTTTACATGAACAAAATTTTATCTAATTACATAAAAAAATAACATGGCGAAAAAAATTTTAAATTATATTCAATAACTTTTAAAAAATCATTTAACTTAACTTTTGCTGGTGTTAAAGTAGCACGGTAAGTAAAAAAAAGTACGAATAAGTCATACAAATATAGCGAATTTCTCTATACAACCAAATTTTACGCTGTAACCTTTAGGGAAAATAATTATACAATTTGTTTCCAAATAGTGAAATTCAATTTCATTCAACGAATTTTCTAACACACAATAATTTAAGAATTGGAATCTGTTCGAGATTTATGCATAGTCTTTTAATGACATCTAATTAATGAACATGCACATTAAAACAGAAAACTTTAAATATTAAAAACTAAAATTTAATATAAATTTTAAAAACGCTTAGGCCATTAAGCCCATCAGGAAGAAAGAACTACAAAAATGTTAACTTTAACTTTTTTTAAATAAATATATCTTTCTTGTATTATGTATATGGCGCATGTCTTAATTAGGGACCCCTCGAAGTTTGAGGTATGGGATATAAAATCAATCCTTAAAGAGGAACAGGCCGACGTTTCGCCCCTCAAAGTGAAAGCGGTGTTCTATTAAGGATACGTATACGTGCGTTTTACTTTGAATGTATTCAATATCTCTAGAAACTATACATATTGTTGAGCTTTACATATATACACTGGTTCATAACTTATACTAAAATATACAGGGTGATTCATTACTATTTGGAAATAATTTAACACTAGAATCCTGACCTTTAATTATGAAGATTTAACCCAAAACACCTAGATGAAAGGTCGCTCATTACTAAGTTACAGGGTGTTTTGTTTAAAAATTTAAAAACGATTTGTGCTTAGTATTTAAAATTAATTGACGTATTTATTTCAAATTTGGCAGGGACAGTACACCCTACACCCTTCTAAATTATATTAAACAAACATTTCTGTCTACTATCAGAGACGTACGACCGGGGTAAGTGACCGGTTAATCGTGCCCAAATTCTACGCCACTTGCGGAATAAAAATTTTAGTTCAATTTTCGATCCTCCAATATTTATTAAGTAAATAATGTACTCTTTCCTCATAACGATTAAGTCAATATTTCTCGAGATATTTTAAGTTAAACATGAAGCTGTACCATTGAATTGAAAAAAATTAAAGCACCCCACTAGATCAAAAGAATTGATTCAGTTTAGAGCAAAATACACAAAACAAATAATATTGAAAAATTATCCATCAAATGTGACTTATCGAATTGTAATTTAAATAGAAATCAGGTTATTTGCTTTAATAATATTTTAAAATCACTTTGAATTATTTTAAAGTTAGAAGATCTACTCTATTTTTGTCAATAAATTTTAGTATCTTTATTGTTAATACGGATTAAAGTTTAATTTGCGTATTAAATGCAACCCACTGGCTCAAAATGTCGATATTAGTTATTACCGAGTTACATACCAAAATTTAAAAAATAATACAGCTTCATGTTTAACTTAAAATATCTCGAAAATATTGACTTAATCGTTATAAGGAAAGAATACATTATTTACTTAAAATATATTGGAGAATCGAAAAATTCTACTAAAATTTCTATTCCGCCAGTGACGTACAATTTGGGGACGATTAACCGGTCACTTACCCCTATCGTACGCCTCTGACAGTAGACAGAAATGTTTGTTTAATGTAATTTAGAAGGGTGCACAGTGTCTACACTTCCTGCCAAATATGAAATGGATACGTCAATTAGTTTTTAAATACTGAGCATAAATAGTTTTTAAATTTTAAACAAAACACCCTGTAACTTAGTAATGAGCATCATTTTATCTAGGTGTTTTAGGTTAAATCTTCTTAATTTGAGGTCGGGATTATAGTGTTAAATTATTTCCAAATAGTAATGAATATAATAAGTGGCGATCTGCTATGGTTAATCTCATAGCTTAAACAGCAAAATATATTTTTCGATTTTGACGATGTAAACATGATAAAAATGCTACAGTTTTTAATTAAATTCTAAAATTTATAATCATCCTATTAAATGTCAGCTATTCATCATTGAATATTATTTTTTAATAAAATTCGTGAAAATTTTAATCAAAAATAGATAACTACGTATTTGTTTACAATGAACTTTTTTTTTATTTGTGGTGTTAGGCGAAGACAAGTAAAGAAATTTAAGAGAAACGAAGGCAGGATCAGAAATAGTAAATTTGATCTACGCGAATCACCTCGACGCTGGCTCATCTCGACGGGAGTTTATTTATAGTTTTTATTTATTAAGCCTTTTTCTAAAAATTTAGTACCTAATTAGATTTTGAAATTTATCCACATACATTTCTAAACATTCAACCGATATCTTTTAGGAAAAAAAAGTTTAAATAAAAGTTATTTGTTAAATAATACGAGATTTATTTGACGGAAGCGTGATATCCCAATAAAAGACAGGTTTGGTGTATTTTTTTTATCTTTTAACATAATTCCCTCGAGTGCTAGACATTTAGTCCAACGGTCTTCCAATTTCTTTAAACCGCAAGAAAAATATTTTTTTGGTTGTTCTGATAAGTATGGTAGATGAGGAAGCAATTCGTAGCGTAATTGTACTAATTCGGGAGGTATGAGATGGGGCGTTATCCTAATGAAACAGCATTTTCTTACGTACTAAATGTAGCGGTTTTTTCTTTAATTCGACATCAAAACGGGTAAAAAATTGGCATAGTATTGACCAGTTATTGTTTACCCTCTTCCAAATAGTCACTATGGACTATGCCTTTAGAATCCCAAAAAATAGTCGCTATGATCTTATTCATCGAGTAACCAACTGTGGCGTTCTTTGGTGCAATTTCGCCGGGTAAAATCTATTGTTTTGACTGTTCTTTGGTATGGCGGTGGATTCAGGTTTCGTTAACAATCACATATCGGCACAAAAAACTCGAACCGATTTCGTTGCAACATGGCCAAACATTGTTTTGAAAGTTGAACACCAATTTTCATTTGGTCCACTGTAAGTAATCGCGGCACCCACCTTGCCGAAACCTTTTTCATTAGCAAAATTGTAAATATAAAGTTTTATCCTCCAAAATTACAGTTACAGTTAATTTAATTTGTGACCGCTGTTAATCTTAGTGATTAATTTAGTGTACAATTTTGTTGATTTTTAGATATTATGATAGATGTGACTGTCACGCTCTAAATTTCAAGAAGCCCTGAAGAAGCCGGCATAGGTCGGGCAAAACGTTGGCACATTGAATTAAGGGTAGTGACTCAATTTATTCCCCTCCACTTTAAAGGAATCTGTATTAAGAAATAAGTCTGTAAATATAAAATATTCTGCACCCATTCGATTGAGATGCCTACCTCGTGCACTTTTAGTCGTCGGTCAGCGATTATTTGATCATGGAATGAATTCCTTTGTAGTAACCGTTTGTGAGCCATCTAGCAAAAGTCACGCACATTAAAACAACTTTTGCTTAAAAAAAAATATGTATATGAGAATATCTTTCAAAGTAGGTACTTTGCACACCTTCAAAGTATCCTTTTGGCTTGATGGATCACGGTCAAAATACTAAGTTTTATTAAACTAATAGTAATCTTTAAGGTATCGTGTTTTTCCTAAAAACATCCACCTTTTATTCGAAAGTGAGCAATAATTTCGGACATTGGTCGGTTTCGTCTATTGTGAATAACAGATCTTATCAGACTAAAACGAGTGTTCAAATAAAAACTGGGCTAAGCAAGCCGTGGAATTAAATTGATTTAATTATTTTTAGAGTGTAACAAAAAGTACAGTGAAATAACGTGTGGTACGTGGAACTTTGCATTAAAACGTTACATAAACATAACCTGAAAAATGACAGAATAGATACCTTGAACTTTAAACAAATGGTACTAACTTTGTCGCATCTACACTTATTACACATTCTAAATTAACATATTGACATTTACCAATGTTAATTGGACTTGGATAAAAAAACTCGTTACAGTTGTTTGATCAAATTTTTTTTTATATTCGTATCAATAGTATGATGTGGGCCTAATATATGAGTAGGTACAGTCGGTGATGATGGCCTAATGTCATCAGATGGTTCTGTCATTTCTCTGTCCACATTTTCGAAACTTTGAATGGCGTTTTTGTAGTCATTGACGCTCATATCAGAATCGTCAAATATTTGAGTAAAACTGTAGCAGTCTGCTTTCAAGCCGAGTAAGATGACTAATTTATCTCTCTAGATATGCGAGAAAGTAAAAAATTACCAAATGTCAAAGTAAATCCCAAGACCAAGTTTATTTGAACATCCGTTAGTTATCAAAAATTATTTTCAAGTTTCAAAAGTAACTAACCATAATCCAAAGATACCCATAAAAAATTATACGACACTAACCAGACACTTAGGATGATTTAAAAATACCCTACGTCACAGACGTCATCGAAGAACGAAGCATCCGCAACGGGGAAATGCTAGTAGAATTACCTATTTGAAGCCATCTATCTGAAAATTACAAATGGCTGCTTCCAGCAGATGAATAATGAATATAATTAAACGCAGACCACGATAAATCTACCATATTTAATAGATTATGCAATAATATAGGAAAGGACAACAATCAGATTAAAAGACGTTAGAGATTACAGGGGATTAAAAAGTCGAAGCAATAATAAACTACTAATAGCGAAAATGGAATGTATACTACAATGACTAGAAGCCCTTGAAGAAACAACAATAAAAATATTCAGATGGGACTTCCGGAAGACACAGTGGACGTATTTAAAGAAAAAATGAGAAGTGAAAAAACGTTCAATACATCGATGGCTCGGAAGCGTGGAAAGCTTTTAAAACGCTTAGAACCAACAGAACAGAGAAACCTACATACAATACATAGAAGATCATTATAAAAAAAAAAACTCACAGAAGGCAAACTCGAATTTGTTATGGAAGACGAGAGGAAGAGTGGATACAGAAGAAGATAGTAACAGGAGAACAAATAAAAACAGTAAACGGATCAAACAAATAATATTCGAAAGAACAATTAATGGAGAGCAAATTACAAAAGAAAAATTGGGGGAGAACAAGCAGGCAAATCGTATATAGATCGAATATATACAATACTACAACTAATGAGAAGAAAAAGGCAAAAATCAGATAGAAATACTTGGCTCTCTTAGATCTAAGACGCGTATGACCTAGAAAAGAACTGGCAAAATTAGAAATACCGATAATGGTCATCAAAAACCTGTGACTTGTTACTAAAATAGTAACAACCAAACGCCTACTACAAGGATGCTTATACAAAATCTTAATCTGGAAACAAAAGTGCACTAATAAGGAAAGAAAATTTGCTTTTATCGGGTGAATAGGTAGTTAGAGCCCAATAGGTGGAAAACTTCTGCTACATGGTCAGGAAGCTAAAAGAATGATATGACATTCAAATAAATCTAAACAAAATAGAAGTGACGATCACAAAGAGATAAAAACTTAAAAGTGGACGAAAATATAATAAGAGAGGCGATAAGTATAAATACTTAGTATTCACAATAACAAAAAAATTGCAAGTATCATCTGAAATAGAAATTTCAGAAACCTCACAAAAAAATGATATACCAAATAATCAGACAAAAGTATTATGACGAATGTGGTTAAAAGATCCTAACTACTGAAACGGAGTTCTGGACAAGATGCTATGGATTAACAAGACGAGATGCAATAACCAAATTCGTAGGATGATGAAAGTAGAAACAGACGTGTTAAAAACACACTGAATACAAAACAACTGAAAATAGAGACATAAAAGGAGTAGAGTGGCGAATTGGCGGCACAAGATGAAGAGGAAGATTGAGATGCTCATGGAGAGATAAGACTGATTATTCCACACAAAGACGACTAAACGAAGGAGAATTGGAGTACAGAGAGAAAACGAAAACTGGATAAAGGAAGGAGACTGTTTTCACCGTAAAACCCTTTATACACATACATACCAAGGTATAATAAGCAAGTAATATATGTATTTACCTTTTACTTATTAATTTATTATTATTATTATCTGAAAAAATAAAAATTGTGGTTGTAGTGAATACAAGGAGGAATGGCTGGATCGGCTCAAAACAGTATATATAGGGTGTATATATCCCGTTACTTAACAGTAAATTCAACTCGTAATGAAGATAGTATAGTAAGCTTAACAGTTAACTACAACTGAACATTAATTTTGCAGAATACTATTTGAAATGTTAAATTGTTGCTAAAAATTGAAAGCATTTATTTACTAACTTAACCATTTCGTTGTAAATTTTAGGTTCCGGTTTTTAGTCATTTTTGTAATATTAGTATGAATCTTATCGTTCACACCCACAGTTCTTATAAATAAGATAAACACACAATTACATTACATGTTACAATTTATATCCACTCGCATTAAATGATAATTCGCAACTGACTGAGTAAATACATGACGACCCTGTTATAGTATTCTAACATTCCAGTATTCTTATTCAAACATAGAAGTTAATTTTGCATTCAAAAACAATCATTTCACTGTATGTCAAATACTGACACGTTCTTCGCTTAAGAAAATTCAAACAGACACCTGAAACCCTGCAGTCGCAATCATATGTTATGCCAGTAGAGTTTCGTACAACAATGAGAAACAGATTTTCTTCTTCCTGATATGTTAAACTGAATAAATTGCTCCACGAGAGTTTAAAAGACCAACCGCCTTCTTGTACAGTTGTATACCGCACTTAAGTATACACCTCTGATGAGCTCATAATAAGAGCGAAATGCGCATCAGGTGTTCTTTCCTTTCGTGTGTGCTACTGTACAAGAAATACTTGACTTGCTATCGACACGCATGTTAAGCATTTAAAGTTATCGCTTCTGATAACGATAATGCACTTTAAACGTTCACAGTCGTTACAGTTATCTGTTGGCATTTCTTAGTTAAATTGAATGTTCTCAAGTCATTCTTAAATTTCGAAAAATTAAAGAGCGGTGATATACAATATCAGAAGAATACGTTGTTGGCATAGAATTTGATGTAGCGAAAGTATGTCGGGAAACAAAAGAATCCTACAAAAAATAAAGAGAAAACATATCACCTGATGGACTCAGGATTCATCAAATTGTAATTATTTGTAGAAATCTGTAGCTTTACCTGCGATTTGTGTAGACTTGCGTTCAAGCTACCCTACGCTAATGAGCCTCAAATACGGCAAAACGCATGTATGTAGGTACCGTTCATAATTCTTCAATTATCACTACTGGCTACTGCCATGTAGAGCTTATCAAACACCAAACATCACTTAAGATGGCAAATTAAGATTCTGAAGAAGGAAGGAAGCTTAAATTCATCTTCTTATTCAATGTTGGGCCCGGGGTATTCAAATCTTGGGAAGCATAGAACTTTTCAAATGCAGTTGTGCAAAACATGTAGTTGCAATTACTTGTTACCGAAGTGAATCATCGAATGAATTAGAAAATTGCAGAACAGAATAGCGATTATCTTAAAAATTATGTAAAGAAATTAAGAAAGTATCCGAAATACTTTTACAGAACAATCGATGTGATATCGTAGGGAGATTACTAACAATTGTAACTGCTAATCTTTAAATATGAGATATTTAAAAAAAGAAAATGATTTAAAGTCCATGTTATTGTTTAGAATAATTCAATTTGGAAATGTTAGCTGCGAAACTAGTGCAAAGGGGATTGTGTCGACAACAGTCCTTGAACATTTGCTTCAGACGGGGCAAAGAAAATCAAATAACCGAAGTTATCGTGAACAGTATTTGAAAAATTAAGTTTTATACTGAAACAAGAAGTTCGAGTAACTAAAAGAACAATTGAAGGGGGCATGGTGGGAATCATTCTGAGAGAAAATGTTTGAAGTACTTAGAGATATTCACAAAACAACAAAAGTGACAGATGTCACGGGTCGTATAGCGAAGGGTGAACTCAAAAGAAGTGGATCGATAGTGTGAGAAGTTAACGGGAAAAGAATCAATAAGAATTGCTAAAAGATACGATACGAATGCAGAGAAACAAAAAAGAAAATCGTAAGTAACTGGTAATTGAAATGATGTTGAAACAGAATTTCAGTTGATAACAAACTCCACAGAAATTATAGATTCAAAGGTATACACAAGATGTCCTCGAAATACGAACATTAATTCCCGCAGAGTGTACTCTAGCAAAAACGAAAAAAAATATGTAATGTAAGTTTGAAAGTACACAATTGCAAAACGAGAATTATTTAGAACACTTAGGCTCAAATCGAGAAATGTCACTCAGCTTTAAATTGAGTGAAGGGAGCACTTAAATTAAGCAACTCTATCAATTTGCAAATGGGAAGTCACTTAATTTGTGTGTTGCCTTCACTCAATTTACAGTGAGTGACGTTTCTCGATTGGGCCTTATTTTTGAGAACACATTATGATTTAAGCCCTTCCTAATTTTCTCCTCTCCAGCACTTCCCTCATTTATTTTCCCTATTATTTTCCGTTTTTCTTTTACTATTCCCCTCTCACCTTCACACTTCCACTACTGTTCCACTTTTATCTTCTTACCAATACTTGTTTTCATTCCCTTCATTACCACATCTAAACCGAGCCACCAACTTTAGTTCAAGCTCTTCTTTGCTCATTTGTGCGACCATTTATCCAATTTATCCCTTCTTGGTTCATCGTCTGCAATATTCCTTTCTTCTCTCTTCTTCGTCTCCATACCCTCCTTTTTCTTAATATCTTTCCTTTTTTCTTTCTCAAATCTTAATCTTAGCCTCCTCATTTATGTTTAACACAACTACATCGATATATTTCTTATCTTATCCTCTGTAATTTTGTATTTGTTTCTCGTTCCCTGTTTTATTTTTCAAACATATTAGGACCACCTTCCACTCCTCAAGCAGTCCTTCTCATCTCCAAATTTTACTTAATTGTCATTCTATCATCTTTTCTCTTATACATTTCCATTATTCTATCATCGGCTCTTATAGAAGAAGCGATCATGGATTTAATACATCAATTGGTGCCATACCATCTAAATAAATCTATCGAAAAGAACAACAAAAAGGTTTTCGTTTATTGGAAGAAAGCGAATTTGAAAAGTATCAAACTTTCTTCAAAAATAATAGAAAACCAATTCAGAAATTGCTACTTAGAACTTTGGCGTCTAACGCAAACACGAACAAAGCTTCTAGATTGAGGTGCTTCAATTATTTGATTAAAGCCCAACCAGTGTAGAACTGCCCCTTTCCATATTTTGAGTACTATTGGGGAAACCCTTGAAAAACACAATCAGATCGAGAAGTAACGGGATTTTTTAAGTGCTTTGGGTAACGAGAATCTCAGATTTTTTCTCCGAAGTGTCGGAACAGTTATGACGACCCCAACACGAGAAATTGTTATAATTTGTTATAATTGTCATAATTCTATTATGAATGACTGTACTTAAAATGGGACTGTCTACATTCCGGTAGTACAAGGATCTTTCATTTGCCCTCGGAGATATACTCTACCAGGAGAATTTTATCTTTCTAGTGCATTTTATTAGTATATACACACTTATCATACTAATGCAAATGTAAAACTAACCCTCTCTTTTGAAGTACCATACTCTTTAATTTACTCTGAAACGCCCAAATTTCGATACCTTAGAGGCTTAAGGATTTGATAGTGCAGAAGTACTCTGTTGTAGATTGACTTCTTTCAAGTAGCCAATTAAACAATACATTTTTCTAGTTTAATATACAATCGTGAAAAAATGTGCTTAGTCCAAGTGTCCAACAACAAAATGAAACTCAAAGGGCCGGAAAACAAAACAAAATCAATCCAGGCCCATAATAATGGCCACTTTCTACTCAATCTAACAGTCTAAAATAAGAACGTGGGTGGTTGTGGTGAACGAGAGGTTCGAAACGTGTCACCATGAGCACTACGTACAAAACGGAACGGTAAGATCAAGTTGATGTACGAAACGCATCACCACGTACGCGACATACAAAACGGAACGGAATGCGATTTCCAGAGTGGTATGTCTGGTCGGAAACGAAATATTTAAAAGCGCGAACCTCATGGATATCGGTTTAAAATTATTCCAGGTCCTTAGAAGCTTCATTTGGAACGGAGCGTCTTGAACGTCGATGCTGCGCTTTCATTTCATAACATCGCAAACTGAGTGATAGTTTTACTCTCATCCGAGGATTATGGTTCCAGTGTTTTATATCCCATCTCTTGATGACGCTTAATTCATTTCCTGATTATGTTGACATTACCTTTGGTTACATTTTGGTTTTGGTTCATTAGGTGGGTATCTGAAAACTGCTTGAAATTCTTGCTGACGTTCGCTCAATAATTCCAAGATTACTTGCTATTATGATTGTAGAGGAAAGTTTTTTCAGTGCCATAATATTCTAGCCTAGAAATTCCTTAATTCATTTCTGTTGAAAAGTGGTTTAATTTTATTAAAACTGGTTTTCATCAAGTTTTGTTTAAAAAATCTCTCTCACGTCTTCCTCCACTTCCTTTTATATTACATATCTTTTTCGAATCTCCCAAAGATTTTTTTGAATTATTACTACCCCCAATAATTATTGTCTGATCCATAAGATATTAAATAACTTTTTTTTTGTATTTTTTATACAAATTGAAACCTAGCCCTATCAAAAATGAAATATTTTTTAAAATAAAATTTAGAAAATATTCAGTAATAGGAAAATTTTGGGTCACCTAAAATAGCAGTTTCCACGATTATAGTTATTTATGCGCATGCGAAATAAGACAAAATAAGTTCAAACAATGTGACCTAAAATCTCTCTCCTGTTTGGAATAACTTAAAATACCGAATCCAAGAAGTCACATAAAACATGTTTACTTTTATCGGAGAAGTAGTATTAAATAAAAATTGTTTATACATGGATGCGGGTAATTTCGTAAAGTATAGGTATCTAAATTCCTTCAAAATTGGTAATAAAATTAATGAAGTGAATTCCACAATCTGCTTTATTAAATTTATTATACAAAAAAAAAAACGTAATGGAAAAGAAATAATTAAATGTCAAAATAATTTTTCTTTTAAGTTAATTATAAATTACAATAAAGAATATGTTTAACGGTTGGCATATTTTGATACCTTTAATATACAATTCGTTCCACAATTACATAAACTTAACCGGTGCTTTGTATACATTACTCTTTATTACTTCGTTATTTTAAACTAATAATAAAAATGATCTTCTCAATTACTATAACTTTTCCATGCACCAAGCTCGTGGAAAAATTAGACGCGATTTTTTTGGTTTATTTCAGTCATTGTTCTTTTTTTTTGTGCGTGTAAGTGCGGTAGACGTAACTTCCCACGGCCAATTCTCACGTTGACGACAGGTTCCCTCAGGAACCGAGTTTCTCGGTAATAGGGTCGCGAGCGAACTAGTTTTTTCCCCACGTTAATTTTGAATAACCCAGTTTCATCTTTACGAGTGGAATTTTATATAGATCACTAATTTGTTTACGCTTAAAAATAAAATTATTTAATGATAACAACTGAATGGGGTAAACTTATAATCAGGAAGTGCAATTGGAAATTGCTTACGGAATAAAACAAAGCTCTTAACTTTGTAGTTTTGAAAACACGGAAACCATTTAATGCACGTTCAAAGAACGTTTATGCGTTGTGGTCAATCAATTGTACAACGTTTTATTATTTTTAGAACGCCACCATCGTAAAATAGCGTTGTGGTATGTAAAACCGCTTCGACAATTTCTTTTATGCAAGCTGTGCAGATCCGATGGCATTTGAAAATCGTTTCATGCCGTTTCATATTTTGATAGTAACCACTCGTGACTAAATCGTAGACACCAGGTTAACAACCTTGCATTCATTCATAAATTGAGCTTTACAAAACAAAATTGAGAAAAATCATCAAAATCCGTGATGAGTCTTTCACCGGTACGGTAGTACCTTCACTGACCCATTTATTTATGAGCTATTGTTTTAAATAAAAGTTTAGTAGCACTAAATATGCGTTTGAAGTTGTTCATCATGCTTTCGATTATTAAAAATGGAAAAATGATTAAACCCACCTGTTTTTAAGACCTACGATCAAATTAAAATTCATCATAGCCTTCTATTGTCTCTATCGTTTATGTATACTAATTTCTTACACCTGTGCTTTGTCGTCCACACGAACTACAAACCTACTCGTAAAATATGCAAAGGACGAATTCTTTAACCACATCCTTATATGTGCATGAATGTGCACATTTCATAATACATACGTCTCGATGTTGATACATCGATTTTATTGATTGTTTCCACACTAAAATACAAATTTTGACCCGAAATGCAAGTACCATAAAATCTACAAAAATGAAGATGATGATGTATGAGGACTATAATGGGGAGAACAGGGACATTAAAACCAATTACTAATAGTAAAATATTTCACAAATTATTGCATTCTCTTAAAAGTGCAGAAAATGAAATTGCAATTTGAACAAATATTGCTGCACCAATTTTTGTCAACATTTTTGTAATTGAGACCGTATTCTATTCACCGATTCACTACTTAGTTTTCGTTTATTTGGGTGGTCGTCCTCATTGCAATTTTTGCTAGGTTTTTGAACACGGTTTAATATATTTTAGAATTATTCGAGAAATCATGTCGACACGAGCCCATCTCAACATGAGTTCATGTAGTATAATAATACAAACCGTATAAGAGTTATTTTTATAAAATACTTTCAAAAACTGCCACCGAAAAAATGCTACGGGAAAAATCGTAGAAAATGGTCAGTGTTAAAAATAACGCAAGAGTTGAATTATCTTACTATTACGATTACATAATAATATTATAATCTAGTGTTTACAACACTACTTAAGTCCATTCTGTGGCCGCAAAACACAAAAAATATTCGTCACTAAATACTACTTTACCAATGTAATTGTATCTGTACAGGGTGAGCCAATAAGAATGGACACTGATCACATTTCAGAAATAGTTTATTATACGCAATTGTAAAAAAAAATAAGTAGCCATAAAAAAGCTCTGCAAAATTAGTTATCTCCGCTTTTTGCATATTTAGAGGGCAAGGCGAACGAATCCACAGGTTTATAAAGATCTTCTGAGGCATCATACATTACATTTACATCCCGGTACAATAATGAAAAATAATGAACCATACGAATGAATAAATAAATAAAATTCTGAAACAATTTTGTATTTTCAAAAATAAAGTGGTCGGAAAACATTTTTTATTTTAAAAGTTGATTTAAAAAGTTGAATTAAAAAAAAAGTTTTCCTTTATTTTCTCTTATTCTGATTATTACCGTTACCGGTAGAGAGCGTTAAATGCGAAGCGGTTTTTCTGAAAAAATTAAACATTTCAATGGATGTTAATTTTTAAAATAGAGAATTTTAAGAAACTAGTACAACCGCATAACTATATCTTCTTCGTAACTCTAGATATTCCCCGCTGTTTGCATATTTAGGCGGTATTCAATAAAATTCTGAAAAATTTTCGAAAATATAATAAAAAGTAAAAAAATGTTTCAGAATTTTATTAAAAATTAGTTTCTGTAACCATTCTTCCGGTGCTCTCGATCTTTTCGGCCTCATTAATCCTTCGATCTCCTTCTTGGAGTTCCCGTTAGCCTCAAAGGCCGTTTTCAGGTGTTCGAGTTCCGCTTGAAGATATTCTGGTTCACAAATCCATCGAGCTCGTTCTGTCAGGGTCTTGATGATTCCGAACTTTTGGTATGGGTGGTGTACATTTTCTGTACAGTGTGGCGTAGTTTGTTTCCTCGTTTTCTCACCACCACATCTAAAAAAGTCAGTTTTACTCCATGGTAAACTGAATACTAGACGACTATTCAGGTGTCGAAGAAACTGGTTAAGATATAATCTACAGACCGGAACCATGTCGTTGGTTTGTATTCCGCGTTCTCGATATGTTTCCTTTCAAAATTCTCTACGAGGAGATTGGCAATCACTGGACCCTTTGACTTTCTACTGCCACCCCATTTACGTATTCGAAAAACTATCCTTTCCAAACAAGGTAACTTCCGATGAGACTTCGAAAGGCTTCCGATGTCATTTGGAAAAATTTTGCTCACAACATCGAGACCTTCCTTCAGTGGTATTTTCGTAAACAACTTAACCACGTCAAAGCTTAAGCCTTGGAATCCCTTAACGTAGTCGTTTGTCTTTCCTACATGTGATTAGAGCAGCAATGCCAAGTACTTGGCTAAGTAGTACGTTGGTGATTCAGAAGGATTGTGGATCTTGGGTAAGCTTTAAAGGAACAGCTTCAGTTCTCAAAATTGTCTTCAAATACAGAAAATCACTTGATGAGTCGGTTGGTGAGTCGAAACCTTGTTTGTGCTGGATTTTTCTTTAGAGTTCTGTAGCTTGACGCTCCTAGGAGTTCCGGTTTTAGAAGAACGGTGACGATTCCCTTATCAGCTGGTAACGTCCTTGTTCGTGTTTAGATTTCTTAACGCTAATTGCCTCCTTTTGCTAGCACTTTTGTCTCGTCCTATGTTAGAACTCTGCCTGTTAAGTTGACCACGAATCGACTATGGTCAAGACTTAAGGTCTTTGTTGTTTGTCTGGTCTTGAACTTCTCATATTCTTTATATTAGAGAATGAGATTGCATCCAGTTTCCCAATCTTAATCTTGTTGTGTGAACCTGTTGTTAAATACGAAGTGTGCTCGGCTCTTCATCGGCTTTGCAAAAATTCTAGCGAGTGTCGTGGGTTCGTTCCCAAAGAGAACCTTTTTCAGCTCTAGCGTAGATCCTGTTCGCTTGAGCAGATTTCATCAATCTTTACTGCTTAAGGAATGCTGGTATGATGTTGGTGTCGACCGGTGCAAAACGGCATGGTGGCACATAGGCATGTCTTTTGCTTCCTCGCTTTGCACAGTTGTTGATATTGCTTATATGTCTCCTCCCCGAAAAGGTTTCTGACACATTTTATTTAAGCTTTCGCTGCATGTTGGTGAACCAGTATCGTCTCTATGGATCCAAAGATCTTCGTTGCTTGGAATTTCTCCCTTACGTTTCGCTAACACGAGTGGTCAGCTTCTTCAGAGGTCATCACTGAACACCACTTTTTCAATGGAATTATATATGCGTAGTGTAAGCATTATTTGGAAAGTAATAAATTGTGTCCAAGAACATAAAACTAGTTCTGGAACACTATTGTTTGGAATTCTTTTTCTGTGACTACAGAACACAATAAAATATTCATCACTGAAAAGTACTTTATCAATGACAATGTATTCGTAAGTATACAAACGTTGATTGGAAAATGATAAACTTTATCCAAGAAATCAATCTAGTCTTGGAACACTTTTTTGTGGTAAACCGGATGGTATACGTCACTATGTCACTATGTGTAAATTTCAAAACCCACTCGTTATTAAGCTTTAGTAAAACTTTCTATCTAATCTACCATTTTTGTAACATGTTTCATAAAAAAGTTTTGCATCTTCCTTTAAAAATCAAACTTGTCCCAAAAAGTTTTGCAATTTTTGAAATGAGTCAACTTCTGTAAGAAGCGCTGCTTCGACCATTCCAAATTTTTCTATGATATCCAACCACTTTGATCTAACTTTGTCTTGGAATAGGAACTACATCTCAATCATACGTGAAAATTTTAGATTCTTCTAAATAAGTTCTTGAGTTCCCCTGTAACTTAAAACTTCGTTCTGATCCACTAGTTAGAGAGGCCAGCACTGTTGTAGTTGTTGAAGTCAACCGGTCACTTGGATTGTTCTATCCAGAAATTTGACGACATCTGTATTCTTGACTTCCAAGTAAAAACTTTCATACCCAATTTTTCACAAAAAAAAACCAATAGAAGCAGAAATGATCAGTGATATTGGCCAAATTGAACGTTTCCATCACAGTTTTGGCCCGAATCACTCAATACGCGTAAAATTTCTACCACTGCCGTTCATAAGCTTCTACAATTCTGTTCCCGTAGGTACTTGTTAGCAAATCGTGTTTTCATACACCATATAAATTAAAGTAATTTCTGTACGGTAACAATGGCAGAACACAGAAATTCAAGCGGGTCAAAAACATGAAAGATAGCTGAAAACTCTTGGTTCACCACCTTGAAATGAAATTCTCGTCTTCTCGATTTCCAGCTAATCAATCCTCTTGAGGGTCCCTTAAAATTTAAAGAACTGGAACTGTATTTGCGGCATCATTCTCGAGGCGATTCCTTCAATTTGTGTGCCAACTGACGTAATTCTACTTTCAATCATGAAATTGTACAATCTTATTCGCAAGAATGTTAACGTAGAAGAAAGAACCTCTTCGCTATCGTTGCCACATTATCGTTCTGCTGCAAGCTAAAAACTGTGTTTTACTAATCCATATGTTTTTGTATTGTAACTTTAAACCGCTGGTAAGGTTCCTTTCGTGTATTGAACGCGTTGTGCTGTCAAGCTTCAGCTGTAGTAGAGACACAGAAGTTTATTATCGGTTTGCCTTTGTGTAGCTGATAGTAAGTAAGAAAGCAGAAAATGCTTGTGATATTGTGCGTCTCTCCTGTCTTCAGTTTATAATTATGTGATGTTTATCTTATGTGGGGGATTATTTAGATGTCCAAGAGTAACTAAAAGTTTTTTAAAACAAAAAATACTAGAGTTTTCTACTCGTTCTTTTCCTCAGTAAAAGGCTTAGCGAACGATGTTTCAGTTAGTCACGATTAGAAAACAAATGATCGTTTTGATCATATTTGTCCCTATACAAATGTGTTATTCTAAAAATAGGTAGGTTAAGCACAACGTAGAAGGTCCAATGAAACTAAGTACCATCAGACGAAAACACAAACGGCATCAATTAACAACCTCTCGTCCATCCAGCCCCTTTCTACATCAAACCGACCTTTAACAACCATAGCTTTCAATTTCTTTTTCAATTCCAATTGTATTTGTAAAAAGTTTATTTTAAACGAATTTTTCCTGCATTCCTGCCTTTTTGAAAATGGAGGTTCTTCTTTAATATATTTAGATGTTTAAAAATATCACCCAACTTTAATAGATAAACATTTTTGAAAATAATTAAATTTTTAGGTCCAAAAGACAGTTACTGATCACTTCGCTGACGAGCTATCGAAACAAGCGCCCAAACTATGAAATTTTGATGTTTCCTTTTCTACTTCTGAATGAAAACCATAACATAGTACTTGTGGATGGGTCCATATCACAACTCCCAACGCCCAACTCCAAAATTGATCATAACATTGTCATAACTCCCAACCAGTGTATATCACAACACCTGCATTTATAGCAGTTTGGCAACCTTGTTCTTCACCCATAACTTAGTTTCTTCATAACACCTCCTGGTCACATGCCCAAATCACATGAAAACATGAATTTAAAAAAAAATTGTAATAACTGTAACCTACCAACCAACACCGTTTACCCCCGATTACACCTACCAACCAACACCGTTTACCGCAAATTAGATTAAAACATGTAATTATTTTAAGAAGAAAATTGTAATAACTGTAACCTACCAACCAACATCGTTCACCCTCGATCACATCTACCAACAACACCGTTTACCCTAATCACATGAAAACATGCAATGTTATTAACAAACCAAATTATGGGTGAAGAGCAAGGTTGCCAAACTGCTATAAATGCAGGCGTTGTGATATAGACTGGTTGGGAGTTATGACAAAGTTAGGCGTTATGAAAAAGAAACGTAGTTAGGAGTTGTGAAAATAGTTAGGAGTTGTGACAACATGCACAAGTCGGAAGACAAATTTTGAGTTGGGCGTTGTGATCAGGCCCCTCGTGGATCCTCTGGCGAAAGAATAACATAATTGTTCAATCAGAGAATCCACGACTACCTTCCATAGTGCACTAGATCTGTATGGTCTCAATAGTAAATTAATTAAATAAGACGGTTGTATTACACCAGGTTATGAAATTATTTCAGTAACCTACACTAGATGAGTCTCAATAATTGGAAACACGTGCATGTAGGAGGTATGGCATTGAAAATATAATCGTCATGACATAATAAATTGGAACTACACCTGCATAACGTCTTGGATAAGAAATTGAGTTAAATATAGTTTCTTGAGAAACTTTTCGTGGATAAATGAACAATACAAATATAAATCCTAGAATAATTAATATTCGTAAGATAGTAAACAACATACATACACACCACTAACTCAAACCAACAATGATCAAATTTACCATAAGTACTTTTATTTTTCAAAATCAGTATTTGCTTCTTCCTCGTGCGCTTGAAGATTCCATATATTATTCGATGAATAATTATTTTATCCTTGCATTGTGCGACAACAGAAAAAAAAACACGCATTTTCCAAGTTATAAATATAGAATATGCGCAACCGACAGGTAACAAACATATTTTTTTTCAACCGTAAAAGATTGTGTAAGATTATCGGATGCTAATAACTTCTAGGAACGATATTATCGTATTAAATGAAGTATGCAGTGTCACCATACCATGTTGCTTCTTACGTAATCGCATATTATTGTAGTTTACCTGAACGTACTTTGACCAAAACTCATTCTCATAACAAGGCGCCAGAGTCGATTTTCCCTACTTCTCGTTTATAGTTAACCTTTCTGTTTATAGTAAATGACGTTCATTATTTATAATTACTTTTTCACTTCTATATATGCACGTAGGTATCTGCCGACTCACTTATTAAATGTCCATTTTGCTTTAGAAAATTACAACATTTGTAAGCCGTTATTAATTAAAATAAGTACCTTCAATTAAGCGGAAAATTTAATTTTCTTGTTAACACAAAGGATTTATCTGATTTTGCATCAATTAGTCGTAAAGACTACATACAAACGTTGCAGCTGTCATAAATAAATGACCCATTCCCATCCATTTATATAATAATTGTAAAATCTTTCTGTGTTTTGCCGCTTAATAGTATTACACAATGCGAAAGGTATTTTCGCTAAAGGTCCCAAAAACAGCAATCAACCGCAAAGGTTGCATTTTTCCAAGGAAAATGATAAATTTGTATCAAGTGTTAAAGGTTAAAAGGAAATGACATTTATTTTTAGAAATTCTTTGAAAATTTTGCTAGTATTACTCACCGAATATTACTCATGTTTGATTAAAAATATTAAATTAATTGACGATTATCTATTAATTATTATTCGTCATAATGTGTCACCATCACGAGCAAATGTTGAAATTTACATAGTGATGAAATTACGAAAGGATTTTCTCACTACCGCTCACTCACAAATTAATTTCTTGTGATCAATCGAGATACACCCCCTTTGTTTATAATATATTTAAAAAAAAAAATCTAGCCTAACAGAGTGTTTTAATTCAATAACATTTTCGCGATCATTTAAAGTTTGTTGTTTCGTGAAATGCAAAACTTGCTGCTAACAACAGAACTCGACATCGCAACCGATATCGAAAATGTAGCTATTTCACTAAAAACTGTTAAACGAACTGAACAGTTTGAAGTGAAGACAAATTAAAAGATTAAGAAGTGGGAAAAAAACCAGGTACGAATGAAAAATAAAACGAAACGTTCTAGAAAATTTGTATAATTAATATTCTTGAAGGTATTGTTAAAACAAACTTTTTATTTAGAGATGTAACACTGTGTCCGAGAAAGGAGGGGCCACTATGGGGGTCTTGGAACAGTAAGAAATTCAGATTTGGTTAAATGGGACAAAAGTTGCTCAATCAAATGCCTAAGAAAATGGCGTTTAGAAATCCCCGAAAATTTTTTAATTTTTTGAGATTTGTGAAAAAATTGGATTTTTTGATTATACGAACTATTTTTTCTGAGGTTAATATTTGACCTACAACAAAACCAATGAAACTTCTCCACAGCAACTTTTCATGGTCTTTAACTTGGCATTGTCAGTTTTTTATTGGACGTTTTGTCTCTGCGGAACCATCATCAACTTTTTTTTTTAAATACATAATAGTGTTATACATCATTAAATTTGAAATAGGAAGGACTTTCAGAATCTGATATCAAAACATGCCGTATTTAAAAAAAAGAAGTTGATAATAGTTCCACAAAGACGAAACTTTGAATTAAAAAACTGACAATGCCACGTTAAAAACCACAAAAAGTGAGTTTCATAAAGGTTTACCTCACCTAAACATGAAGGATTTCTTTTAAATATTTCGTATTTTGTGAAAATGTAGTACCAACTTGACACGTTTGAATTCTCAATTTTTTACCTGCTTTTGAGACTAAATTTACTTGAATTCTACTAACTGAATAGGTTTTGTGTTGTACAGCTACCTATAGGGAAGTGTTGTAGTAACCGATAGAGCATTAAGTTCTGCAACTGCTGGTGACATAAAATACAGAGTGTTCCATTTGAAATAAGCAAGATATTACCGTCTAAACTTGTAATTATTTAGCGACACTTTTTGAACACCCTGTATACGTTATCCAATTTTTCACAAATACGACGCAAAACCTATTCAGTTAGTAGAACTTCCGTCAAATTTAATCTCAAAAGTAGGTATAAAAATTGAGAAGTCAAACGTGTTAAGTTTGTACTATATTTTCGCAAAATATTTAAAAAACCTTCAGGTTTAGGTGAAGTAAACCTTTAAAAACTCACTTTTATTTTGATCGTAGAATCAAAAAATGTAAAAATGTATGGGGTGTTCCCTTTGAAAAAATACAACCTTTATATGTTTTATGAATTTGGAACACCTTGTAGATCATGAACATAATTTTAAAATGTACCTATCTATTTGACAAAAAACTTAAAATTAGAGGATCTAGACATAATCTTTCCTACAATTAAATAGAAGAGAAAAAGAAAAACCATCAATACTTGTTTAAGTTAAATATAAAAGTGGTATTAAAGCACTGGTAAATATCACGATAAAATCCTCCTTGCGGTGAAACACGTTATGGTCCGACTGTATGATTGATTTGGAAATTTTCTAACCGAATATAACTCGACAATATTGCCAAACAAGAAAATTTTTGTCATTTAATCAAAATTTTCCGAGAAAATCAGAACTATGTGGAAAAAAGTAACATTCTATATAAATGACGCACCCATCCTAAAGTACCTTTTCGATAATCATAGTAGGTCCCAAAACCTAATCACATCGCACCATTTATAAAAAAAACATCTAAATTTTCGGTTTTGAAATCGTCGCATAAACTTATTTATAAAATGGGAATCAAATTTCTATTAGTAATTTAGATAATTTTAAACAGAGTTACTTTGATGTATGAAGCGTAAATTAATAATTTATTTCCTCACCCACAATTGAATAAAAATTGAATCCAGTGAAAAATTATTTCCAATATTTTAGAATCTTAGAAGATTTAGTATCAACCGCCATGACAAAACATGTACGTAAAAACATTCAGTTTTACCCCTTCAACAATATAGAACTTAGTTAACAAAAAAAAATATGGTGACGATAAATTTTGTTACAGTTTTTCTTTTACTCTTCTTATTGTCTGTACAAATTTCTTCTGTTTTAGTGAAACAAAAAAAAGGTCAAAGTTTACCTTTTTTCGTTTGCTTCAAGTCTCTCGTCCTTACGATAGCGGGCGAAACGTGACAAATAAAGGCAAGTATTGGTCTTATGATATTTATGGGAATGTAGTGATCAATTCTAAAACATTGCTGGGAGCTACATCTCAAGAGAATGCGATGGCAAAAAGAAAATAGATTAAGTTTTTCTTTGATCGTAGAAAAACACAAATACCAAACCCACAGGACAAAAGTTCTTAGTTTGATACTTAAAAAAAATTGTAGAAAAATTGGAGGTATAAATGAAATCCAAAAACTGTATAGTGTCGTGTTGTAGGTTATCCACCGCCACCATCAAGTCTTAAGGTAAGAAAAGGGTGCAAAGCTTGCGGTTGCGTAAATTGATATGACCAAGCAATACCTCCTACGGTACTTTTTAAAAAAGAAACTGTAGAGTAGAAGGACCTGGTAAAAATGGTTCCGAAAGGTAGTAAGAGCCTCTTCTCTCATTTTTATTTATTTTGATTTGTCGAAAACTAGTTTAATTCATTAAATTTGACTTCAATTGTTGATTCAATTCCAATATCATTAGTTTCGTCATCGATTTGATTTTTATGGCGCAGAGGATTTATCTCCCTACTCCATATTCCCGCCCGGAACCTAGCTTTTGCTGCATGCCAGCTTCCTTCGATTGTGTTGGAATGCACACCCGTTTCAGGACCTTTAAAATGAAGCAAGCGATTCATTTTCTCTTCTGTACATCTTATGACTTCCAACAATCAGATATAATTTGAATGCTGTGCTATCCATTCATATGGATAGGTTACGCTAGATGTTAGCTGAGACGCTGAGAGATAACTTTTAAGCTTGGATAGGTTAGGTTAGGCAATATTTTCAATCCTGAAAGCGTCCGATCCAATTATCAGTGGTAATATTAGTAATTCCCATTAGATTTAATAGCTTATACATGTTTTCGGCACATAACAACACTATATCCGTATTTATAGTCGAGCAACGACTTAAGTCTTAAATTTGTCTTAGCCAACTTCGATTTACGGTGGGGTTGAAAGCAGAATTGTGCCGATCAACTTTTGCGAATTTCGCCTAAGATCTAGAAATCTGAAAATATTATTGAAAAAGTCACAATTATTTTCATTTTATGTTTAAGTCTTAGCTTAAAGCTCGCCTTAAGTTCGATTTATAAATATGGGTATTAAAGTAGCCCGGTCGCTAAGAATGCCTAGTCAAGTTCAATACTTTTTTCTAGTATCAAAAATAAGTGATCAAAAAGGTGTTAAAAAATAAGTTATTGTCCACTAATAGGGCTGATTATACAAAACTATGCATTAATAAGAAAATATTCAGATGAGAACTTGACTATTTAGGTTTAGCCTTTACAGAAATTTAGGCGCGTTCGGTTATTCTCGGCTTTCTCTTTCCCCCGAATGACGGCAGCAATTTTCATATCATAGCGGCCATCCGGTCCCGCAACATATTCATTGGGTTACATAATATTGAAGTTTATAAAATTAGCTTCAATTGATTAGTTTTTCTCACTACCTTCACCCGAAAAGAAGCACACAGTTCCACTTCCTGTGACCCGCGAAATCAATCCTACATAATCTTACACTAAAAGATGCAATGCATAAAAGAAGCCTTTACTTCACTTTAATGTGTATAAGGAAACTTCAAATGTAACCATAGAAACAAAAATTGTCTGTCCATAAATAGTCATTATAGTACAGTGTTACAAGGTATAACAGTATAGATTCAGTCGTCGGCGGCGGCAGTTTAGTATGTAGGACTCCGAAAATATAGGCCATGACCACCGCCGACGTACATAAATTATGTCATAATAGTTTTTTTTTAAATAAAATCGGCCGAAACAACATTGAAATAGCTTAATATTCAACCTAACCTAACTACACTACACTATTTTTTTTTAAAGAAAAATAATTCCTAACTCCAACTTTCGAAGCTAAATGTTTCGGAAAGAAATGGACAAACGAACTTCATTTTATTGAGAGACCTGTGCACACAACAACATATCTGGATATTTTAGAAGAATCCCCTTTACATTTGACATCAGGACAAGATAACTGCCTATCATGTTATTCTTTAAAAAGTTCTAACAGTTCTAACTTGTTCCCGATAGAAACAAACAAACCGTGCTTGAAAAATACCTGAATTGAACCAGGCTGTAAGAAATATGGGATTCCTTTGTAGCCGAGAATTTTTCAGAGCTTCGTTAAAACTATACCTCAAAGAATTTTGGACGCCACGAATGGCAAAGGTGATGTTAGCCACTGGTAAACTTCCAAATTGACTCTGTGGTTTGTGTTTATTTTAATATTTTCTTTGTTATTATCAGTTTTAGGTCCGATCTTTTCACCTCCAGTTAACTTTATCGGTCGGTTAACTACTATGGAAACACAGTATTGAGCCAATCGAAATTTTAGAAAGTCTCATTTGTGATTAACCGACAGATAAAATTAAGTGAATGTGAAAAGACCAGATAGTCTTAGCTAGGAAATTGCAAAGATGTTACAAAAATAAACAATACGTTTACTGAGTAACAAATTTTTGAAAAAACCAACTGAGATGGGTAATCGAGGTTATAAACGAGGTTCCCCGACAGATAGATCACGCAATAGATTTGAAGAGATACTAGCTGGCGTTGATTCTAAAGCAATGTACGAAAAAACCCTACAACCTTCTTATTAGAAAGCTTATGAAATTTTACGAAAAAAGGAAATTCTACGGAAAAAGTGAAATAACGCGAAAACCGTCCATTTTAGACACCATGTTTGATATATACATTAGAATTGCCCAAGAAACTCAAATTCGCAATTAAAAATGGGTAGTTTTATTTTAAAAAACATAACTTTAGAATGTCGCGCTTTTATGGAACACCCTGTATAAACGAAAATAATTTTAAAATGTGCACCTCATCAATCTGCACAACTTCTATTAACAAAGTTTTTTTTCGAAACCCAATATTTTCTGAGATATCTACCGTGCTCGCGCTAATGGCCCACCCTGTATAACCAGAAGTATTGAAAACCAATAACAAAAAGAGTTCCAAAGTACATAACAAAGGCAAGAGATCTGAAAGAAAGATTTAGAACAGGAAAAAGAAAAATAAGTACTGGATGAGTGATGAAAAAAGGTGTGAAGATTATGTGGGGATGAATACGAAAAGATGAAACATATCAGAGAAGGATGTTGTAAATTACGACCAGAAAAAGCGGGATAGTGGATACTATTACGGGAGAAAGAGGAAGAAATTCGATGAATGAAGGAAGTGATAGATAGAAAGAAAGGACACACTACATAACCCGGTGCATCTTTCTCTAGTTCTCCCCATTATTTCTATCCCTAAATCTCTACTTCATATAATATCACACTCCTTTAACCTCTCAAAAGTTCTTCTCCTTTTCTCTTTCCCAAATGTCCTATTTCCTATTCTATTTTCTTTCTGTCTCAGCTTATATTCTGAATATTCACCTCCTTTCGCATTCCTTTTCTCTTTTTAAATTCTATTATTTTTGTTTTCTTCCACATTTGCTTGTAGTTTTCTTTTCTCCAAATATTTCTTCAGAACCTTAATCACTCTTCCCATCTCTTCTTCATTTTTTGCTAATGTCAGAATAGATAGTGATAGAGAAAAGAAAAGTGATGGAGAGAAGAAAAGAAAATATTGAACATATACTGAATAGTGAGTGTGGAAGGGATGTATTTTTATTTTTATAATTTACATAAACATTTATAATGAAAAAATTTTTTCTGTAGGATGAACTTATATGGAATTTTCGTAATGCTCAAGCTAAATATGACCCTTAATCGAATTTTGTGAAACAAATAAATGGTGAATGCCTTTGAAAACTTTGGAATTTTTGATGTTGCCTTCTTCAGTGGAAAAACATATCTTCTTTTCTTGAAGATTATATTTTTTTCTAATTATAGCCAAATATTGAAAAATAGTGACTACACAGACAAAAACAATTTTCATTCAAAACCTTGAAGTTCGAAAAGCGATACCAGATGCAAAACAGAAACAGAACAAAAAGAAAAATTGTTCGAGAAAGTGTAGGAAATACTAAGATAGAAGAAGTAAAAAAATGTCAACATAAGAATGATTTCCTTGATTGGACGGTGTCGAAATGGTAATCCTACGTATTACCGTAAAAGACTTCATCGAGTACATTGCCAGTCAGGTAATCAATTTGTATGCCAAGCCAGATTATTTATTAATAATAACTCCAGAAATGTGGAGCCTTCACAGAATTCCCGTACTACGTAGTTATTGATGAACGAAGCTGCAAGGAGGTAAGAATGCAAATTGTATTTGAAATTAACCATAAACTAGACAAAAAATCTAAAATTAAACGACAAACGTTTCAGTTTGTATGTAGTATACAAACAGTGGCGATCATTTTAATTACGAAAAAAACCCTTGCAAATCAATTCGAAAGGCAATAAAAGTTTTAACGATCTCAAGGCGGTAAAATTTTTCAATAGAATAATAAATGAGCGTATAAAGAGTAATTTTTTTTGTATTTCTCTATTATGATCACGACAAAGTAACCCGTTTTTAAATTAACTAAAAACTATAGGAATATTGGCTTCATTTATTTTACGAACGCGACCTGAGTTTCTCAAATCAGTTGGACATAAGTATACAAAGAAAACACCACACACTTATGAATGATGACAGTTTTGCGACAGCATCTTAAAGAATTAAGAACGTTTTCCGAGAAGCGATTGGTCCTATTAAACTTGTCTTCGTGGGAATATTCAACCACTTAAACCAGATCGATGATTAACGAAGTGTCGAAAGAGGTGCGGAAAGTGGTATACTCAGGTAAGAAAAAAATGTAATTGTGGTTTCGAACTTTGTTATTGTTCGCCATATGGTAGTTGTAGTGTAAAAAATTTAGTCGAGGTCAGTTTCTCATATATAAACAAAAAAAAATTCTTTGATGTAATCGTTAAAAAATAAACGCATAATTTGCATGTTTCATTTACTCCTTAGATGGTAAATGGAATGAAATTTAACTTTGCCGGTCGGGATGGCGCTAGACCCTATATGGTGGAGTTGATGGTGAATCACGCGGCCTCCAGGGGTCGAGACCCTGCAGGCCGCACGCACCCACAGGCAACCGCATTCCTATAAACTAGCCCACTACTGCTTACATAAATGACACAATGCAATACCAAGAAGTAGCGTGGGATTCTACCCAAGAGAAAGGTATTTCTACTTCTTTATCAACACAATTTCGTAGTAATTAAATTTCAAGACTAAGTTCGCAAAGAAATTTTTAGGTTCGCTGGCGTGTGAATATGCAATTGCATAGGGAACCACTTTAATTTCCGTAACACGGATGTAAAAAACCTGGATAGATTAAAGGTTGTTCAACTTATTATTGTTTAGATAAAAAATTAATGTATATTAGACATTTATGAACAAGAAATAGTATATATTTACGTAATACGGCGTGTTCTAATATTCAAGTGTTTACCTTTTCACAGTTTTATCGTATGTTTTATTAAGATTAAGTACTTAAACCTTTTAAAATCTGAAAAATTCTTATGTAAGAAGATGCAAGCCCACTCGAGAAATCTATATATAACTTCACATGCCTCTTCCACTACAAAAAAATAAGTGTAGGCAAAATACAATTTGCAAAATTAAAGAGAAAAACGTGAGAATCGTAAATCTTGTTAACGACATTTTACAATCAGTATGTAAAGTAAACAATGAATTTCCCACATAGTTTTAATACTCATTTGATGAATGGTTTTAAAATACTGTGAATAAAAAAACATCGTGTAAAGTTTTTTATAAATGAATAATTTCAGAATGAATGAAAAAACGCCTAAAATTACAAAATCTATTTTAAGAAGGCTACGCCTACTAAATGTGAAGATAACCCAATTAATTTTAAGTTTTCCAATATTTTACTTCTATCATATTCACAAGCAATAATTTTTTATATATCAATAAATTGTTTCATTCAAGTCTGGAGTTGGTTGAACTACATTCAATCAGAGCACTATGTGAATTGCTCTTTTTGGGACTTTCGTCAACTAATTCTTAGCGATACACCAATTGTATCTATCTGTGAGGTTGTATTGATGTATTATTGATTGTTTTGCAAAAGGTCCATTTAATATGTCCTGGATCGTACATATTTATTCTATTTCATTCATTTTCCATTAAATTTAAGAAAAAATAACAACCTCAATAGCAGAAATTGAAGAGAAAATAGTAAATAGTACAGCAAAATTTGTTTGTTTTTTTTTTTAATTAGAAAGTGTAAGTTATTGCATTTGATTTCTTTAAAAATATCGCATCCCCCGAGTACAGGTACAGGTTTAGAACATCAGATGGCTACACCGGCGAAAACGTGAACATCCTAGACGTGAAGAAGAGAACATCGCATTAAGAAAAAGTTCCCTCAGCTAGGATTCAAGCACAATGTCAACTGGTCACAACGTCAAATTCGATATTTGACCATAACGTCAAACGTATCATTGATTACATCGTCTAACTTGATCACAATTTCAAACTTCTACTTTTGACCACAACGTCAAATGTGACCGTAACGACAAATTTTGATTTTGGCCATAACGTCAAACGTGACCACAACGTCAAATTCTGAATGTGACCGAAACTTAAACACAAGCACCGCCATGAAAGAAGTTAGGAAATTAGACCAAATGTCAAACTTGACTGATTAAATTAAAACCATTTCCTTAAATTAAAGTGTAATCATGGAATGTTGAATTAACTTCAAAGTGCAGTAGTTTTTATAGTTTAAATTTTTTATAAAAGAATTTCACGATTTGAACGTTTGTTTAACTATCTTCCATCATGGCGATTATTGTGATTAAGGTGTCTCGTGTTGTTTGACGTTATGGCTAAAATCAAAATTTGACGTGGTGGTCAAGTTAGATGCTGTGGCGAATAATGCGTTTAACGTTATCATCAAAAATTCAAATTTGACGTTGTGACATTTGTTATACTTGAGGTGATCCAAAAATACATCGTCGGCTCTAGCTGACTTCGTTGTACACTCGTCGAAAGAATTAATACACAGGTAAAACCTGCAATAAAACACCCCACTCCCTCACAATCTGCTCGTCAAGATATGGACATCTTTTGGCTCAAACCATATTAATTTGAGCCCTCTCCTGCCAATTCTACAAATATAAAACTGATGACCAGGTCCGGAAACCAAAGTGGTGATTTCCAGGAACAACATCATTTGTTTGTTGATCATGGAGACAAAAATATCTAACTAGCTTAGAAGTATCACAAGACTTTTTTTAAGGTTCGCGTTATGGGTTGAACATTATACACGATTTTGAGACCAACTGGCACTTTCGTCAAAAGCCAAAGTAAAGGAAGTTAACCGTACGATTGCACTAACAGACACTTAAAAAGAAATAGATATAAGGTAGTAGTAGAAGTAGGGGGTGGACATTACCGAATATGGAAACCATGGATAAGGTCAAGTGCGAATTGACAAATTTCTTATTAATAAAGAAGGTGATTAAAGCCAGCAATAGAAAGCTACTTCAGCATGTAGAGACTGTTAAAAACAATTACATATATGAAGAGAAGAAGAACGAATTGGCCAGAATTCTTTATCTCAAATCTGAACTTGAAGATAAAGGTCCCTCTATGCATAATATGAAACTGACTTTAATTTCTAGATTATCTACCTGAACTAACCTGATCAATATTATTTTGCCAACGTTTCGACTGGATTAGTCTAGTCTTTGTCAAGGCATCTAACAATAGAATGGATTAGAACCTGATGTTCTTAGATGCCTTGACAAAGACTGTACTAATCCAGTCGAAAAGTTGGCAAAAAACAATGGGTTTACCTGAAAGCCCCCCTTTCATATTCCTATAGAAGGTTCAAGTTATTTGAAAAAATATCTAAAGAAAAAATTATAGTAAGGAGTTTCCAATTAACTAATGAATATCGTATATACAGAATAGAACAAAAGTTTATAAACACACCTCAAAACTTTCGAATGAATCTATAAAGAGGAAAAGGAAGATGAATAGCATAACGAAAGTCATTTTTTGTAGGTGTACGAGGGCGAGGTAACTTAATGGTTACACATCTCTGTTCCTGGAAAATGAATAGGGAGAAGGGTGGAATCCAGATTACGTAACATTTGTTCTTTTTGAATAGATAGCATTAATTATTATAAAACGTTCTAAGCAACAATATTTTCGTTTCTTGGTCATAACTTTCGATTGGAGAGTGGTGGAATTATATTCTGCCTAAAAACCTACCAAGATATCATTCAAGTACCCCAAGATGTACATTCATTAAAAAGTTGTGATGGTGTTTCCTAAATTTTGTCCACTCTGTACTAATTTACTTCAGAAAATTTTTCATACAAGTTACAATCATGTGTCTGGAAATACATAAACCTACAAAGCATGTTTTTTTCAGCAAAGTGGAATGACTTAAGTCTCTTTCAATGCAACGATACTCAAATCATTTAATTTATTTATATGCCCCCACTTTTACAGAAGATCCATTTAATGATGCACAAATGGGTTAAGTAAAATCATTTAAAGATTGATGATAGATGCATCTATCAATACTCTTCTGCAGGCTGTTGTAAATTGACATATTTCATGTATCGGCGAATGATACATAATGTAAAAAGTTGGATGACTTAATAGATTTTTTGATGGAACGTTAAAGACAACGTATAGCAATCATCCCCCAGATCACTGATTATCTTAAACCAGTGGGCGATTTTAAATATACTTGTAGAATGTTATTGGTCCCAGATAGGAACCTTGAGGAACACCGGACGTATGTGGATTAGTGACCCCAAATAGATAAGTACGATTATAGTAATTTAACAAGCCTATAATGCAAACCAATATGACACAAAACCCCGTGATCAATGAGAAAAATCTGTATAGATGACATCAACCTGATTGTTATTATTTAATGAAGTCGCCACGTAGCTAGACAAACTTGAGAGATTGGTAACAGTTGACCTGATTGAGAGAAAAAATTCGTAACATCGAGAGTCAACTTGTTGTTCCTGTCAAAAGGGTGGTTCCCTTAACAATTGGGACGTTTTCAAAACAAAATACGTATACACGTAACTGCAGCATACGTAATTCAGATAAAATTATTTGCATCCTGCTACACTGTTAATAAGGATTTATGAATGTCACCAAACGTGTAAAATAAACAAAATTACAATGAAAATTTATTAAAAAAAAAACCATTGACGCAAATTTCAAGGGCAAATATGAATTGAACCAACGTCTCTTAGTATAATCTTAAAGAAATACAGTACGACGCCAGATAAAATTTTATATATTTATCCAAAGATATCAGAGAATTAAGCGTAAACTTTTTTCGTCCATTTTCTTGTAGTTGACAATTGAAAACGTTTGGCTTTTAGTGTACCTTAATTATAAAGACGTTATCGAATATCGAAGGATCAAACGCAAATGAAAACGATTACATCATAACAAGCGCCTCGACGCGATCTGTGGAGACACGACGTGATAATAAAGTGATAAGAAGTTTTAAAACACAAACAGCGACATACGTTTGCGTCATTCCATTAACACAACATGGCGAGACGATGGAAGTCCATTTAAATTTTTTAACTATGATCCAGTTACGAATTTTTTATTCGTCGTCGGTGCATTCAACATTTCATTGTACTTTCGTAGGATACTAACGATTTATAATGAATCAGGAATATGTCCAAGTGTAAGGTCATCGAACTCGAACAAGTACACTGTCTAGATATGTCACACATAAATAAGCGTATTAACACCATTATATAAATGTTTTAATACGGCTGTATACAGACTTATCGATTTCCTTATTACCATTCGGACAAATTTTAAATGTCCTCAAATTCGTGTGGTTCGAATGTGCGGGGAACCAAAGCGAGGGTTTGTGTATGGGAGTGGGTTTTGGATTTGTCTATCTAGTGAAAGAATGAATAGAAAAAAAATTGGCGAATGACTAGCGGTAATTCGATGGGCCAGACAAGGCACCTAAACAGGGCCCCTGTCTAGGCTAGACAGCGCTCCCACATCATTACAATTATAATCTTGCAAGTTCCTAGACCCGAAAAACTAAAAAAAAAGCGGACGCCTTAAAGGATTCATCTCTCGAAGATTCGAGGAACGTACGAAACTCCCTCGAGATAACTTCGTGCACCACAACTGTTAAGTCAAAAGTGTTACAAAACTATTAGTGCTTTTTTATGGTTTTAATTGTTGACCCTCTTTAGTATTTTTTGCAATTTATGTCGACACCAATGCATTTACGTTTTGCGATAAAAACATGAATGAGATACGGTTAAAATACACTTTATGTACCTACGTTCGAAGGTAATTGAAAACACAACGATAACAAACAAAATTGTTGATAAACAAAAAAAAGAAATTTTTCAAAAAAAAAAGCAGTAGGTAACGAAAAATTTCGACAAAATGGAATAAATTTCAAACTTAATTTAAGACTTACCATTAACTACGTACTCCAAATGATCGAGGGAGGCCCTCAATTTTTAAGGTGGTCCACATGTGAGAAACACAAACATCCTCAACGACACGGAATTTGCGACTAGGAAAATGAAATGCTTTGCAAACTGGCAAAACCGCATAGCAACTGGTAGCTATACGAACCAAAAACCGAACTTAAATTACACAACGTGAACAACAAAGACCACACGAATACAGCCGGTCTGTTCTCAAACTACATCACATCACGAACCCGTGAACGTAGTAGTGGGAATATGCGACCTTCCTTAAACAAAATTCAATTTTTTTCACCCCTCGTAAAAATTAACCGTAAATTAACGACGGAAATACAAACTACCCACTTGTTACAACTTAATCGTAACAAAAAGAATCACAATTTTTGTCGAGAAATTACCGAAAATCGCGTACGAAGTTGCAAAAGTCGGACCATGGACTGGCGGGACGAACGGGGTATTGCAAAATGGCTTCCATTCCGAACTGCTCTGGTGCGCATTAGATTTATACAACTTTTTTCAATAAATTCGTGACAAATTGCGAATTTTTAATATCGGATTGCCTTTATATTATCCCCAAAAATTTAACAAGCTTTTAAAAATCCACACATTTCGTCTAGTTCGCCAGCAATTTATATAAATACACCCGCTCGCTATAAATTCAAAATAAGGGTTGCGAACGCACCCGCGCGAACATTTTCGTTCGCAATAACATTTTAAGAAGTTAATCTAACGAAATTTACTCAAAAAACTCACACTTTCGCATTGTAATTTTAGAATTATCAATTAAGGGCGTTAAAGAATCCCTAAAATGATGCGTTTGAATTTTCACGATTAAATACGCGTGTTTTTAATTAAAAAGAAAAAGATATCCGAGCGTGTAAATTCTTTCATCAACCGGGTGTTATAATCCCCCGAGAATTCTTATAAGAAGAACCCTCTGTGTTTAAATAAATATACGAAACAAATCGGTGTCGGATGTCCCAAAAAAAAAGTGTATCTATTGATCAATTCTAATATCCGGTTGTAATTACATTATGAAATTGAAAGACCTGGTCTGATTAATACTCGATCATTTTCATTTTCCATCTGTTGCAGAACAGTTAATTCTAATTAATTGTGTGTAGGTATTGCAATTTTTTTTTGGACTTACAGTTGTACGTCATGTTACCGAAAAATTACGTTTGAAAATGAATATGGGTTCGCAAATTCTTTCGATGAACTATATATAAAAAAAACAAAGAATTTGCTACAATTTTTCAATACAAGGTTACCCTCATCAGCAGTCATTTGAGAATTTGCATTTTTCTAGTATTAGTTTACATTTTTTGTGGACACCGCTCCTTGAAGAATGATATCATATTCAAAGTAGAAGACAATCGTAAAAGTGACTTCATTTACACGAAATGCTCAATATTTTAGGAATCGTTTCAAAAATGAATGAGATTCTAACACCTAATCGATGCTTTTGTTCACTTAACGAAAAAAAAATTCTCTAGAAAATCAAATTAGATTATTAAGTCTAAGGAGACATTAATTATTCATTGGGTTGATTCATTTCATGAGCCAAACTTCAAATACCTATTGTATGTCTTTGAGATGAACCATGAAACAAAATTCACCTTTTAAGTATTTTTGAATCATGGTTTCTACAATTCTTAGATTAGTAAGGTTTTTGGAATTTTAGGTGTAATCGAACAATTTAGTTTTTCAAGATATACAAAAATTTACATAAATAAAATTATAAAAATTTTTGAAAAACTCAAAGCAATAAGCAACCACTTCCGTTACAAAATAGATTGAGAAATTCGCTTTTATAAATTGTAAATGAAAATTGGTTTTTAAGAAATTGTGTTGAACAATAAGTTATTTTTCAAATTAAAAAAACTAAATTCTCTAGAAAAGTAAACAAAAATTAAGAAATTCTTTGATTAATTATAAATTTAGGTAAATTCCTTTTTTTTGTTTTAATTGTAAAACCCCAGGTCTTCAGGAGAGTGTAATCATTGACTGTCTCCAAATCTTCAGATGCTTTGATGACGTTGGGCACAGCGGCCAAAACGTCGACAAGAATATCAGGTCTTGGTCAATGAGTTAAAACGCGAAGCAAATATTTAAACTTCAATTTAAAAAATAGAAAAATTCTGCAATTATTACAAAACTTACTAATTTCATGAATATGAAAAGAAACTACTTAATTACAAAAGGAAAGAAAATAAAATCATTAGTTTTCAAATTTATTTTAAAAATAAGAAGCAAACAACTGTTTAGGTTATTTCTCCACTTTTCGGTCGGTTTTGATGTGAAAAATGAAGATAAGACCACGAAAAAATTAGTTTTTGTTCGTAAAAACTTTTCTTTTAATTAAAAATAATAGACAAAATTGACGAAATTTAAAATAGTACCTAATTTTTTAGAACTGGACTCAAAACCTACTAAATATATTAATAAAGTTAGCAACCAATTAGTTTTTTTGAGAAAAAGCATTTCACTAAAAATTTTACAATAGCTTTCTTTCATAGTTTTTTTTGGTATCTAATTAATATCATAGACAACTTACTAAATGTTACGTGGTTACGATACCTCTGTACCCAAAAAGAATTAAAAATATAGTTAGCAGCTTTTTTTCTCACTTGTGCTTCTATTTGGAGAAAAGGCGGAAGGAGGTGAACTATTAAAAATCCATGTGACTTGTTTACCCGACGTATCAATCTTTTTTCAGGGGCTCTAAAAACGGTGGAGTAATGTAATGTTTTTTTTAATACAGTTGAGTTTTTTTTCAAATTCAGTATCCAGTATGGGGTTAAAGGTATAAAAAGGACGTGGATATACAAACAATAATCCAAATAAATAGTAATAAACTCAACCATACTATAAATAAACGATCGAAACATCGGGTAAAAAAATCACATGAAGTTTTAATAGCTTACCTCCTTCCGCCATTTCTTCAAATAGAAGGTCTCACATAAGTGAGAAAAAGCTGCTAGTTAGGTACTAGTTTAGGACAAATTTCAACATTTATAATTTAAAAAATGTATGTTGTAGGTATAATTAAATACAAAATTGTTTAAGAAATATTCTCTCTAAACTCTAAAATCGTCGCTGATATTAAAAACACCCTATAAATTTTATTTTTAATTTGTTTAAACAAAAGTTTAAATAATGTATCTTAAAACAAACTTTTCTCCCCTCGTAACTATCGTATTTTACTTATCAAATCAAAAAATTAAATAAACGAACAAGGATTATTTTGGAAACATTCTAAAAATCTTCTTTTGACTTGACTTGACTCCTAAACCTAATCAAATCTCCAGTATTATTAAAAAAATATAGCAAGTTTTTTTTTTAAATCGGACCAGCAGTTTTCGAGATACTTTTGCTTATTTTCTTCTGCAATTGTTTATTCTTAGACACCGGGAACGCATTAAAACCTATACTATTGAATTAAATTTTATACAGAAACATGAGCAAATAAGCCAAAAACAAATGAAAATTCCTTGCTATACTCTTTACAAGCACAGAAAAAATGTAGGTTAGGCAGTACGACAATAGAAGGAACAATCCCGACGAGGTGTTGAAATGATAATAGATGCAGCAAGAACAATCAACGAAAAACCAGGGAGTAGGAGAAAATGTCAGATAATGGATATAGAAACACTTGTAAAACAAATGAATTATAGTAATCGAGAGAAATAAGTATAGAGAGAGGCTACAGACCCCAAGAAGAAACCGATCCAAGACGACCACAGAAGAGAGCTACTACGCTGATCTCAGCTCGTTGTCTGAAGCGAAATTTTGTCCTTCTAGTCAGAGAGTCATTTAGGCTAAGAGATGAAAATCTGAGGAAACCAAGTCAGGACTGGTGGATCAAACACTTCACATTCAAAAGGCTGCAGGAGAGTCGTTGTTGTAACTTCAGTATGCGGCTCCGCATTGTCAAGAAAAAAAAGACAATGTCTGACAACAACATTCCTCTTCTCTTGTTCTGAATTGCCCTTCGAAGACGTTTTGAAGAGGAATACTGTAAGTACCTTTTGGCGGGAGACGCGTTCTAAGACCAACTAGAAACACTGTTCGCAGACCTATCGGATTTTCCACGAAACTTACCTTTTTAAAACTTGAAAAAAATTGCCCTCGTATTACAAATATTTTCAAAATAAATTAATTCAAAATTAAACTTTTTACCCCAAGTGCATCATCCCAGAAAAGACAATTAGGCGATCGTTGCGAGTATTTAATATGTACATACTCTTCGACCTTATCCGTCCCTAAGAAAATATTGCATAGCAAAGCGAAGCTCGGTCTTGTTGACACCAACATCATTTGCGATTCGTCAGATTTGAAAATTTGCAAAAATCGATTCAATCACTCCAACGCTTTTCTAACATTCGTAGGTATAGAAAGGTTTCCTTTCCTATAAAATAGGCTACAGTTTCTCTTTATCACATTTCCCGACCAAGTCATGAAGATCCTCCGGACTTCCAGACAACACGACACAATAAATTGTTTCTGATATTTTTTCGGATATTTTCCTTTTGCATGAAACACACTCAAACAATATTTTGATGGGATGTCGTTTTTATTCGCAGTGTTACTGTGAAAACCGAAGAGAGATTGATAATGGGGCTGTGGCATGGATTCATCGCTTTAAGGATATTCGAACTCCAATATGTTTAGTTTTTTATTCAAATCCCTGATCACTGTTAATTATCTTGCCAGGAGAATGGATCAGAGTTGGCATTTTTAGGGTTTAGGTGGTTCGGAAACTTTGAATAAAATACTTTGCCAAAAGAAGCAACCCAAACAGAGCACACGGTTTCGTAAGTTCATACTAATCATTAGATACACATATATCACAACATGATTAAATAAATTTATAGTCAACCGGCCAACTCCGTGTTGTTGATGATACAGTTTTTTGACCATTTTGTGCCTCTTAATGGACTAGTCCTCTTTTGTTACTTTATGGAGGACTGTCAATGTCAAACATGAATGTCAGAATAAATGTGTGGATTTTATGAGTAGAAACTGTCAATTTATAAACAAAAGCAGAGACGACTAGATATTCGCCGGTATGATAAATCCTTTCTGCAGTTCATATTTGTTTGAGTAAAATCATATAGTTGACCATAAATTATAACTCGTTTTATTATGTTATGGTCTCGCTCCATCGTCCTCTGTGGCTCGTCCATAGAAACGTAGATTATCGACTTGTTACATAAATACCTATTATGATTGGTTTTACTTCCGTTAAGTGTATTACTAAAAATTCCTTCAGGAAACGAATGTTCCGAAAGAACAATAATGGTTCTGGTATAGGCGACGACGACTTTAGAGTGCGAAACCTCGCCTCCGAGTTTCGAAACATTCGCGCTCTCCGGGGTCCAGACGTCCTGATAATTTTTTTAGCCAATTGCATATTTTGTTTAATGTAAAGACCACAACCCTCACATCCACCAAACATTATATCATTGTAGTTGTACCCAAAGAGTGTTTCACTTCAAAGCAACCACCTATAACTCCATACCTCGAGATAAAGATAACTGTTGGAGATCAACAAATAGAAGTGAACTAATAAAATTTACAATTGTGGATATATTGAGGAAATAAAAAAAACTCACTCTCTCAGACAGCATTTGTCAGCTGAGCATGGAAGAAATAAGTAAAACTAAAAACAAATGAATCTATCTATTGAGATTGAGAACCAAAAAGCTGCCTGGGTAAATTCTGTTCTGAGATTTTTCGTACTAACAACATTCCACTTAAACTTAAAAGCTCAACAATAATCTCATTAGAAGGGGTGTTCAAATAAAAAAGTATGTAACGACACTGTGAGCATAAATGAAAACCGTAGCCTGAGCACAACGATCCAAAAATTTCTGTAGTTCATCATCCGAGTTGAAGCGCTTTCCTTTCAGATGTTTTTCTAAAGGGATCAAACACATGGAAATCACAAAGCAAAATGTCCCGGTTGTAGGTTGGATGGTCAAGCAGCTCTTGGCCAATTCCGCATATGTGACACTAGAAACGTCTGGATGCACGTTATCATTGAGCAGAATCACACCCTCCTTGAGTAGCCCTGGTCTTTTGTTCTTGATGAACCTGCGTAGGATTCGGAGTGTGTCACAGTACACACAGAGCCTCTGCTGTCTCCTGCCCATTAGATATATCTATCGCTACACTCTCCCATAGTGGTATAGGCAAATATGTTACGACAAGTCAGAAAGTTACAGAACCATGGAAAGGGTGTCGCATACACGACACAATCATGCAGCTGAATTTAGAAAAAACCAAAACTGCTGCGACCAGTCTGACAACCATCACAGAAAAATGGTTTGGCGCTAGAGTCAACGTATATGTATACTTCAAAAAGACCAGATGCACAGCAATAACAAGACTCATCGACGACATTTTTCAGCAACCGTAGCTTCTAAGTACATTTACATGATCAATCAATTGTAGATTTTTCCAAACAGTGGGATGATTAAAACACCATGTTCTAACCTTTTGCCGACGTTTCGACTACCGTCTTTATCAAGGCATCTAACAATCACGCTAGTCCAAACGTCAACAAAAGACTAGAACGTGGTATTTTAATCATCCCTCACTAGTACTAAAATACTAATACAAAGAAGGGAATATCTACAATTAAAATAATATATAGGAGATCTAGAAATAATGATCAATCAAATGAAGAGCTAAATTTCTTCAACAACACACGCTAGACATACCTGACCATAACTCTACATCGCGTACTTTAATTTAAATAACATTGAACTAACATAGCTGCTAAATAGTTGGGTGCGACATCTAGTGTCGCCTCGTGCTACTGTAGCACATCCGAAAAGTAAACTACTAAACTAAACTAAATACTACGAACTAATGCTTAATTTTAAAACTAAGTACTAGTCGCAAAAACCTCTTTCAAACCATGAAGAACAATATTGCGATACTGAACTTCACATCGCTACCGATGAGAACAAAAGCTACAAGTAAAAGTCGTAGAAAATGAAACTTACAACTTTTGTTCAATATTTTTTTTGCAGAATTACAGTTTAAATCGGTATCATATTTCGGTTAAACAAATGAAAACATAAAAAGATTAAAACTGCTCATGTCTACAGTACCAATCAAAATCGTTCAAGTAGTTCTTGAGATAATTTTTATATATGAGTGAAGTCTTACTTTTGCTTATTATAAGTGGTCAAAAGACGTATATGTAAAACTAAAAGACATCTAAACCTGCACATAACAGAAAAAAATGGTTCGAGTAGAAGTTATAGAAAATGTAATTTATAACTATTGTTTCATAATTTTTGTATATTTATAATTATTTTAATAATAACGTTACAATAAAACAAGAAAATTTAAAAAAAGGAGTGTAATTTGAGTCTAGACTCTAGATTATAATAAGAGACGTTATTGATGATCGGTGACGATTTATTTGAAATTTTTAGCAATAATGTTTAAACGCCAGGAAAATATAGTTTTAAAATTCGCGATGGTTATGATGGTGAAGAATATCATGGAAAATCATCAACAGGCGATGAATTAAATCAATATCTATACTAACAATCTACAGTTTCCGCTGCGAACGCATGGTCAAGTTATGGCGCTTCACATTTTTAGAAACGCCATTTGTGTACTAAAACTACTAAATTTAAATCTCCTTGCATTCAACAGCAATTATGCAAAATTACGTGAACATCACGCCGCATAAGTAAAGTATGATTGAATAAGTTTCACTGTCGTTTAACGCCCGACACGCACAGATCAAAATGCTTACAGGAAGGATGTCGTTTCTATCGAATTCACGCCAAGTTGCGTTTTTGCTACAAATAACTATACAAAGAGAAAAATAATAATCCGGTTAAACAATTTACGTATCCATAATAAAATAATGTAAGATTTTTTGTATGATCCACAGACACGTATTGCAGACATTTGCATATTATTATTATTATAGCGTGCAAGTTGTCAGGTCACGTAAAGTAATTTGTGCTTTAAAACCGTTTTTAGCAGAAAATATTGCAAACATTCTAACATACATGTAAATAGTTTGGCAAAAATGTCAACTGATTTCTATGTCTGAGTATTTCTGGGTCACTGCGCTATTTTTGAAACGTGCAGAGAACTTCTCTGATGTCATAATCGACAATATAAATAAAGCAATTCCATCGTCCGGGTTCTGAAAATTGCGGTACTTATACTATATTTTTACGTTGTCACTTATTACCACCTACACGTAGACATTTAAAAATTTTTGCACTTTCCTTTACATAATCATCGAGAAGGAAGTGGAAACGGTGGATGCAAACATGTTTTCGTCAGGATGCTTCTCTTACAACATACTCCCGCATGAGTAAATTTACAAAGTTCAGGAAAGGGTTCGTTTCTGGGTTTAATTCCACGTAATTATTCAATTCTCTACATGTGTGAAATACAAAAAGCTTGGAAACAAAAAAAAACTGCGAATTTGAAATGAAAGAAATGTACAAAGAAATTTACAAGGCAAAGCCGCTCGTCGAGAACGGTGGTTAAAATGGAATCTCCAGACATGGAATATGGATGGTTAGCCAAGCGCGTTGTTAAACGCACTAACGACTTCGTAGTCCTAGCGTCTTGAATGTACACCCGGATAACTAACGGTTCTTTAGAAACAGAAAAGTCTATTAATAATTAAATGTTTTAATTTTTAAATTTCCCTGCATTCGTGCAATAAAGTTGTTTCGAGCAGAACAAATACGATGAAACACCAGGGAAGTTACATTCTCATTTTCAAAATAAGACAAAACAGTAATTTTCAGAAATATGGATTCCTTACGTTATTATAATTTCGAGATATTGCTTACGAAGAAAAATTGTTAATCAGAGGTAAACTGCCGATTTTATATATCAAATTTGGAATTAATTCGAACCCACAAGCATTTTATTATAATTACGCCACACCTTCATACAATATCGACCAATTTTATTTCGAAAATCTCATAAAAAAAAACAAAATTAAACATCTTATGTACTGAATATGTACTAATTTGTACCCACAAGCATTTGTCTATAAAACCAACTTTTTTTTTAATTGCATTTGTGCAATAAAGTTGTTCCGAGGAGAACAAATATGATGAAACACGAGTGAAGTTACATTCTGATCTTCAAAATAGCGAAAAACAATAATTTTCAGAAATATTGATTCCTTACGTCAACTATTTTGTTTATAATTTCGAGATATTATTTAACAGTTACGAAGAAAAATTGTTAATCAGAGGTAAAACTGCCGATTTTATATATCAAATTTGGAATTAATTGGAACCTACAATCATTTTATTATAATTTCGCCACACGTTCATACAGTTTCGACCAATTTCATATCAAAAATCTCATAAAAAAAAACAAAATTAAACATCTTATCTATTGAATATGTTCTAATTTGTACCCACAAGCATTTCCCTATAAAAACAACATTTTCTTTAATTGCATTCGTGCAATAAAGTTGTTTCGTGGAGAACAAATAGCGTAATAATTTTCAGAAACAGAAAAAAATATTTCCACATCAGAGGTAAAACTGCAATTTTATGTATCAAATTTGGAATTAATTCGAACCCCCAATCATTCTTTCATAATTACTCCACACGTTCAAAGAGTACCTATCGACAAATTTTATTTCAAACATTCAAACCTTATCTATTGAATATGTACCACAAGCATTTCTCTATAAAACCAACATTTTTTTTTAAATCAACGTGCTAACGGTTTCGGCAGAAAAACGTTTAATTAATCGCAAATCATAAGCAGTCAATCAAATTTGGAACTATTTGAACCCGCTTTCTTTTATCCTTTTTCTTTTAAAATAAATGCTAAATTTTATAGTCAATGTTTTTTTTAAGTAAGTCGAATTACTTGGTAGTACATTAAAAAAAAATTTTCATGATCAAAGTAGGTTTCAAAATGGTCCACTTGCCAGATCGTTTTGACAATCGTTAATGGTAATAGTCCGCGAGCAAGCAACAGATTTTCATGATCAAATTCTTTGGGATGAAAACGTTTCAGAGAGTTGAACGTCAGCTGCGGTTCCGTGGGTAGGTTGACAAGTAGTATCTTCCTACACACGCAGAAAAAAAAACTATTTTTAATCACTTGGTCCCGGTTGAAAATGTATCAAATTATAGTTAACCCAATATCCTGAGAAAAAATCACCTGACTATAAACTGGTAAATTATACGTAAGCTCATGGCACGAATATGAAAAGAATATAAGTACTGGAATATAGATATATATTTTTAGTGATTTTTCTCAATTGAGTCAGGTGACTGAATCTGCTCGACCCACCCTCGGAACTCCAGCTGACGTTTACAAGGCTTCATGATATAACTTTCTGAAGCACTTTACAAGTTTGATGAAATTCGTCCCTGGCTCTTGGACTATAATGATGATTACAAAAATGAAATAAAATAGCGAGACCTGCTAGCATGGTCTCAAATTAGACAAACTTTTCTTATTCAAAGAATTTGGAATTGGTATTAGCAAGATTTTCTCAAAATGTCATATTTAGTTTATAATCTAATTGTTATAAAATACTCTATGAATTAGAGACCTGAAAAAGTAGACGTCGCCTTAAAGGATTTGTTGTTATCCCTTCTCTATGGAGAACAAAAATTAACCACAGTCAACTTAATTTATATGATCACGTCACGTATTTTAACAGTTTCGATATAAAGTCGTTAAAAAAATGCTCAAATCATAAATATCGACTATCAAATTTTGAACTAAATAGTACCCACAAGCAATTTCCCCAATTAGAATCAACTGATCTATTACATTTAGAACAATGTATACCAATTTTTTATCGTACAACACAGAGAACAACACTTTTAGTTGAAACCTTTAAAACGTATAGCTAAACAAATGGATTATAAACTAAATGTTAACGTTATAGAAAAATGTGTGTAGGTACGAATTAGCTGAAAACTCGACTTTGTTAAAACCGTAGCGTAATTCCTCGTGTAAAAAAATGTATGTAGTTTCAAATTCGATATATACGATTGATAGCTTTGATTTGAGAATTTTTGAAACATTTTCCGTCGAAACCGTGCGCAATGAGATAAACGAATTATTGACATTATGGAAAAATTGTTATGGGTGTAAATTAGTTCCAAATTCGACGTAATATCTGGCTTACAAATTTCGAAATTTTTTGGTTAAATGCTTGTGGGTTCGAATTAGTTCTGAATCCGATATATAAAATCTTTGTTTATGATATATGATAATGAAAAAATGCTCTTGGGAACAAATTTATTCCATATTTAGACTAGTCGTATTTCATATTTAAGCTACAATTATTTAACACGTTCCTCTCTATAACTTTGACGGTTTAGGATATTTAATTTCTTCTTTTTCATTTTTCTTAACAATTAATTCTGATTCCTGTTTTTGGCCTCAACTCCAAGTGACGCTTGCTCATGTGTGATTTTCCGTTGTACGTACATACAGTGGGACCAAACGGTATTTTTGCAGTTTTGGTTGGATTGTCTAGTAAGATTTTTCTTACTCTGAACCCTTTGACCTTATTTATTGAGTACACGTCGATATTACAACTTGGATCATTTGACATGAATCATAACCTTTACATCTAATAAGTGCATACGTTCTGTAATGCAGAAGAACCTCAACTATACATAAATAGTTTAAATGACACACGAAGTAGGCAATTATCGGTCAGTTATGTTCTGGAACTAAGCAAAAAAAATGGTCCAATAAATTTTGGTTCAAAAATCTAAAGCAGTATTACGAGTTTGTGAGCCAAACAATTGCAGGTTATTTCGCAGGTTCTGAAAAAAGGGTGCGACATTCATTAATTAAAAAAAATCTATTTTCGATTAAAAAAAAACATTTTCACGCTTAATTCGTTGATGGAATCCATAGGAAGTGGGCGATTTGTCACGTAACTAATTTCAGTTTTAGGGGGTCATCGTCGAATTTAATTACGCGTACTTTTTATTCATCGAAAGGGCGAAATCCCACGAAAAATCTTGTCAATTGATATAATTCAAGCTCGGACCTTTAAATAAGCTTTAATAAAAAATGATAAGTATGAGGAAGTGCTGGCATCACGTAAGAACTATAGATTTACATGGGTGTAAGATTTGAATAGTTTTCCAAAGTAGGCAACTAAAAATAGAAATTATATAGCTTTGTTGTGTCTGAGTTAAGAGCTTCACTTCCTTGTCTATTTATAAATTAAAAAAGATTTCAAATTTGTGTTGCCTGCTGGTGATTCATCATAAGAAAAACAGTCGGAAATATTTTTTTGTTAATTTATTTAATCAGTCAGTCAATGATTCACAAGTTACGTAATAACGCATCTTCTTCGCAGTTAATTATTTATTTACGTTTTTCTCGTACTCGTATCGATGATAGTCGGTAATTAAATTAATGATTTAAAGCGAATAAAAATAAACATACCCTTGATGTAGATAAATCATAGTTATTTCGATCACAAAACAATTTTTTTTCACAAAATTCGTGCACACTTTCAGCAATTTAATATTTGTTGAAAAGTTGTTAAAAAAAGGTTTATGAAGTAACACAACAAACCAACGTCACCGCACGACTGTCGATGCTGAACGAACCTCGAATCCCATTCAAGAATTCAACTCGAACTTCTAACTCTCGTTATTAGTAAGGAAAGAGGTGGAGGGTAGGGAGGATATAAAATACAACTATTTCAAACATTCACCTTAATTTGCTATGAATCGCGGCGAAAAAAAAGTTAAAAATTTTTAGACATTTAATAAATGCCAGAGCGGCTATTGTCCTCTGTAAAAGAGAACAGGTCGACGCCCGGAATCTGACCGAATCCACGAGCAACGTCGCGACGCCCCACATCAGGAAATCCTAAACATAGTAGGTGGGAAATAGATGAGACCTTTTAAACTGCCACGAATACGCCACGATTTTCGTACATAATAAACAAATTTCGGCACGATTATGTTGTAATATATTACGTCTGGGTTATTTCATTAAAATTCGTAGACGAAATACTGTTTAATTTGCCAAACGGTTACAATAAAAGGAAGGGAAAACCTGAATTTAAATTTAGATTAATTTCTTTCAAGAACATTCACATCCCCAAATTCTGTAAAACTAACGGTACTTTGAAAAATGCAACTCAAATTTCAGCGGTACACAAAAATATTAAAATAATAAAAGATAAAGTCATTGAATTTTTTTACAGTTTCGTTTTCGAGACATTTTTGTTATTTCTTCTCAATATAAATACAAGTAAATAACAAAAAGAAAGAAAAGTGGATTTTATAAATGGTGTTTTAAAGTCAAATTTACAATTTTTTTTTAATTAATTGTAATGGCGAATTCTTCCAATTAATTATTTTTAACTACTTCTAAAAAAACGTTTTTTTTTATTTTGGCAAATAGTGAATTTTTTTAAAAATCAAAGTAGGTGAATGTATTGAGATGGTTTTGGAAACGGAAACCAAGGTAACATCGGTTACACCAATTAGAATTTGAATTCAAAATATGTTTAATTACATTTTTTACAAAATTAGAAAAAATATATTGCATGCTACACGTAACTAAACATGATTTTTTTATAACTCATGTCATTCGTTACAAAAAATCATGCGTTTCGTCACTGGTAACATTTATAGCTATTAGGGTAACGGGTACAGTTATTGGCCAGGTACTAGTTGTTGGCCAATTTGAATTTAATTTCAAATAATAAGATTCCTGTCGGTAAAACAGAAGTATGCAATTTACAGTAAAATCTGGCAACCTTGCTTTATGTTCTTACCGATTATGACACTTCTAGTTAGCGTCACAGAAATTTTATAGCAGGTGTAATTTTGTTCGTCCGAAGTTGCATCGGTTTATCCAGATACACTAAGAATTCCTTAAGAAACAGTGTTATTATGGTAAGTGGCTATGCTTTACTTTCCTAATGTATCATTTCAAAACTATGTTTTAAGGCATCTTATTGTATAATTTCACATTATTTAAAGTGTTTTTAATGCTAGTTTAGAATTTTTCGCGCCAATTTTGTGGTAGCCAGTATCTGGTACAATAATTTGCCCCCTATATAGTTATTGGACGCCGTAGCCAACTACTAGTGTTAAGTGTAGAATAATATTTTTAGGACATTTGATGTTTTTAGCATTTTTGAGCACAAATTAAACATTTTATAGCATTTTTTAGGTATTCTTAAATGTTTAACCAGTAGTTGGCCGGTGGCCAGTAACTAGTTTTTAGGGTGGCCAACTACTATACCTTTATGCTTTTTAAAGCTCTTTGCCTTTTTCTTTAATTCACTAGTTCATTAGTATTTTTTTAGATTCATAATGTCTAATTCAAGTAAAACTAAAACACATAGTCAAAAATACACGGAAGCTGATGTACAGAAAGCCCTTACAGCAATTAAAAATGGAACGAGCCAGATAAAAGCAGCCCAACAGTTTAATGTTCCGAGAGCTACTCTACAGTTTAGGACAAGTGAAAATTTTCACGATAAAACCACTCGTGGTCCAACTCCTATTCTTTCGTTGGACGAGGAAACTCGACTTAAAGACTGGATTTGTGCATGTCAGAAAAAGGTTTTCCTGTGAGGATAGAAGATGTACAGCATTCAGTCAAAGGATTTTGGATGCTAATCCCGCAAGAATCCATTCATAGACAATATGCCTGGAAGAGGGTGGTACAGGAGCTTTTAAAGAGAAACCCAGAAATAACCCTAAGGACTCCAGAAGCGATTACTGCGGCAAGTTCTAATATTTCCGAAAATGATATTCGGAAATGGTTTAGTGGAGTGGAACAATACTTAGATAAAAAGGTTATAGTGACATTCTTAAAGATCCATCACGTATTTTTAATGGCGATGAAACGTGTTTTTATCTATGCCCGAAGAATAAAAGAGTGTTAGCTGTAAGGGGAAGCAAAAATGTTTACGAAATTGAACATCACTCGAAAGTTAATTTAACAGTTATGTTTACGTTTGCAGCCTCTGGCGATCTTACACCGCCCATGGTAATTTATCCTTATAAGAGATTGCCATCAGACATTGTAAAGTCGGTACCTGCTGGATGGGGAATAGGTTGTAGCGACTCAGGGTGGATGAAAACGAAAATTTCTTTGAATATATAGGAAACGTATTTTATAAACATTTAGTTGCCAGAAAAATCAAATTTCCAATAATATTGTTTGTTGATGGGCATAAAACTCATATGACCCTTCAAACTAGCGAATTATGTTCAAAGTTGCAAATAATATTAGTGGCTCTCTATCCAAACGCAACAAGGATAATGCAGCCCGCGGACGTTGCGGCGTTCAAACCCTTAAAAATTGGTTGGAACAAAGCAGTTTTGAACTTCAGGGAAAATCGAAATTCTGTGGTAACCAAGGAAAACTTTGCCTTAGTATTGAACAGTGCCATAAGTTCGTTAACGTCAGTTTCTATAATCAATGGTTTTAAAGCAACTGGGTTATATCCTTGGAACCCGTCAGCAATTGATTATTCCAAATGTTTGGGAAAGAACACCAGCAAAATCAAAGAAACTGTTTCTGAAGAAGACTCCATAATCTATGCCGAGTTTAAGAAAGTAGTTGGGACTGAAAAGATAAATATGTTCCAAAATAATGGATGTGAAGATCTGAATGAAGATGCACAAATTTTATATAATATACTCCAGTTATTCAAAAATAAGTCAGATGATGCAAGATCTAATTTAATTGATACTAACTCAGATGATCTAACGCGTGATGAATATATTCCGTTTGCCGACAGGGAGAATAATGATCGTGCTGATATTATTGCTTCTTCATCTGATATCCCAGATACTCTAGAACAGTTAACCACAATCGAAATAGAAAATCTCGTAACGGACAGTAATAATATATCATCAACTAGGCTTTCTTCATGCAACCGTTCAACTTCAAATTTTAAGTTAACCACATATAACATAGACAACATTCCTATTATAAATATTAGTTCACCTAATCTTCCCTCCACTTCCTATAATTATTCGTCTCCGACGCAAGTAGAATCACCTTATCGGTCAAATTCTGGACAAAAGGAATTCATAAATGGGCACACCGAGGAGAAATCATCTATTGACAAATTCTTCTTTTGGCCGAAGACTCCAGAACGTAAAGGTAAAAAGACTTCCGTTTGTGCTTACATCCTCAGATCGGCAAAACATAGAAAAACGTAAAATACAAGAAAAATTAGAGAAAGAATTATTGAAAGAAGAAAGGAAACAGAAAAAAATAGAAACAAACAATAATAAAATAATTGCACAGAAAAATAAGAAAACAAAAACGTATATACCTAAAGCTAAACAAATAAAATATAATAGCAAAGTCGGAGAAAGAAAAACAATAGTAAAAGTTGATGAAATAAATTGCAAATTTTGAAAAGAGGACTTAAAGTTCATCTGCCGGAGAAAAAGTGCATTCAAGAAATCGATGAGCCTAACACGGAATCCACAAATTGTCAGTTTAGTGCGGACATTTTTGTAGCACCAAACGTATTTCTAATAGTCGCCCATGTGATGGTGGAACAAACGTTGAAGATACTGAAAGACCCAATTCAACCCATAAATCGGAAAGTGAAGATTATCTGAATGATTTCAAAAGCTATACAAATACTTCTACAAGTGTTATCAATTCACCTGATACTAGATCTACCTTGAAAATGAAAAGTTTTCAGAGTCAAAAACCTTTTTTTTAAAATAGTTTTCAACTGCAATCGTCAAGCCATTCATCATTGACTAGAAATTTACCAAATTCAACTAAACGAAAACTATTTTCAGAAAAGAAAATGAGACCCCTAAATCCAAGGTGTTTATTATTTCTGATGTCACTACAAAGCCAAATAGCAAGCATGCAAATAATGTTTCCACTGGGATATGTTATGCATGTACTATGAATATCACGGGTCTAAAATCAGGGAAAAATGCCACTTTTGTACAAGAACCTATCATCTTGCTTGTGTTAAAAAACCTCAACAATCAGAAAATGATGATAAGTTTGTGTGCAATAGCTGTAAAGTTAAAAATAGTTTTTCCTAACAAGTGTGCAAAGTGATACTTTCCCATATCTACCAAAAGCAGTAGTAAGCTTTGAGTGTAGGAAAAACATTTTGTGCAAGTGTTAGGAACAATATTTGTTTCTAAAAGTGGATGTTAAGTAGGTAGGTACTAGGTATATTAATTTTTCATTTTCAAAAACGTTTCTGTTTGATTTTGTTAAAATAACATTTTGCTAATAAATTATTTAGGATTTTCTACAATAATGTACAAAAGCGTGCGCAAAGTAACTTTGTGTATGCAAATAAATGTGCAAAGTACTTTATGCTCGCTTGTAGAAAAATATCTTATTTTGTCGGGCTAAGCTCTATATTTTTCAGATGGCCAATTACTGGTATATAAGTAGGCCAACGACTGTGACTTTGTGGCCAATAACTGAATTTTTGTATGCTTTCAAAATTTGTATTTTGATATTATTTAGAGGAATTAAGTTACAAAATAAAATTTTGTTCCTAATATTTGAATATGTAATTATTTGAGAAAAAATACTGCATTATTCGTGGTGTAGTAATTTTAGAATAAACTGAAAAATACGTCTCTAAAATCCTTAAGTGGCCAATAACTGTACCCGTTACCCTATGTAAAAGTTTAATCGTTAGTTATAATTACTCACTAACCGTCAAATAACAATGTTGGTGTTTGTCTGTCAGTCATTAATGATTGACAACGGAATAAAAATCGTGGAAAAAATGGAACATTAAATGTCGGTAAAAAACCGCGGAATAAAAAGCTGACAGAAAAAAACAGACTGACAAAAAGCCGAAGGGAAAAAAGCAAGAGGACGTTTTAATACTTTAGCCATCGTTGATTAGAATTTCTTCCTTTTAGATGTTTATGGATCTAGATTGGTTAGTAAGGCCATTGAAATTCATAAACATCCAAAAAACTTCAACAGAAAGGAAGAAACTTTGAGGCTCGACCAGATCTGGTACCCAATCCTCAAAAACACCAAAACGGAACCCGGATTTGACGTGATGAAGCCCTTTGAACCAGTATAAATACAACCAGTGGAACAGAAGTCTTCAGTAACCCAGGCTTGTGGCTTGGAAAGACTCGGGTTCGATCCCCGAGTCGGTTGGTCTGCTGTGAGGTTTTCTCCAGGCAATTATAAGTATGCAGTGAATTCTGGGCTAGAATGAATGAACATAAAGAGAGATTGCAGAGTTGAGTATGTCTTCGTTTCGGTGGTTTAATGATACAGATATTCACGTTTAATGGTGTCAGAGCCAATAACTGCTATTTCGGAGTGAGAAGTAGCCTTTGTAATACCACATCCTGTGTCTCCTGTCGCTGTGCATGTTTCTATCCCTTTCCTGGTTTTGTTTATGGCGTTGGTAAGAAATACTTCCTGTTAAATATTGGCTACCATGTTTCTAGAAACGTTCACATGCACTGAAGTTTTGAATGCTTATTACTTGAATAGCATCGAATACAACAGCACAATTGGAAGAATAGTGATTTATTACACAGTGACCAGCAAAGAGTTTGCATCAAATAGGAAAATTCTTTTGTGTGATAGTAAGGATCCGTATTTTATTTGAAAAGGACGAATTTGCGCCTGATTAAATCCAAGCTATTGATTAGTCTCAGTTAAGGTTTCATTTTTTGTTTGGTTATAGTTGGTTCACAATGCTTCAGTTTCTTTAAAGCGTTGGGCTTTGTAGCAAAATGTTGAACTAGTCCATGCTCATTAGCTTTGATAATAGGAGTTAGTGATTGTGGTTAAATATGTTCTATCTTCATCTGAAAATCAGGCGAGAAAATGAGTTGAGCCAAAACACTAGGTAATTTTTTTGCTTGGTTGTTCGAGTTAGAGGTTGGTGCAGAGAGGAACATTGATAAATGGAAGCTCCAGCGTTCTACAAAGCTCATATGGCTTCCCTCTATTTACTTCCGCGAAAAATTTCATCCTGACAAAATTACATTTGTAGAACACTTGATAGCCCTAAAGTCTTTCCCAATTACATTCAGCCATTCCTGGCTGGCACTCCTCAGATTTATCTTGTATGAATAAATAAATATACATCATCGTCCGGCAACATTCTATACGCGGTGACGAAATCTTCTTGTTAGACCCTGCTTTAAGTAGGTTTTCTTTAAAGAACTAGAAAATCCTGGTTTCTGATGCGTCAATAATTTTTCGAGTCCGCTCGTCTGTTCTCTCACCGAATTCATCTCCACCTTGGCCACAACATTACGATGAAGCATTTTCGTCTGGGCTTCCAGTATAGCATCAGTTATTTGTTCTTCATAAAGTACACTGGGTGTTGAATTCTAATTGCATAGCCTCTATGTTAAACTCTGCACAACGTGCTTTCACTAAAAACATTCGGAGTAAAAAATTCCACGGTATCGGTTTAGTAAGCATTTAAATGATCGTGACTGATAGGGTGAGGATTAAAAACATCAATTGCTGAGGTGGTGTGCGCCTAATAGAATTTTAGTAAAATTTTCAGCGGTAAATGGACAGTCATTTAAAAAAACCGTAATTTTGCAAACCTTACATCCTTATTCTTTCCCACAAAGATATTAAAAGGAGCAAGTCTAGTCGCAGGGCAGAAGGCATTGAGCACTTACGCCAATCTTAATAATAATAATCCGAAAACCCGTAAATTTCAGGAAAATTACTATCCTCACCTTACTTCCGGTCTTCCTAAAATGTCAGACAGAACAATTCTTCACAATCTTAATCTAAACATCTCCTGTTTCCAAATTCTACTTAACGAACAATTAATCTTCAGACTACTGCAAAACCCAACAACTTCTCCGTGTAATTATAATACTGATATTAACCCATAACCAACAACCACACCGTTCTGACGGTGAAATATTTCTCAATGTCTCAAAGACTTATGGCGGTGATTGGCCTTGTTTATGTACAATTCCGTTTCAATATCTACTCAAAATTAAGCAGCTTAATACGACGCGGTATTTGATCAAACACAAATGCTTATACAGCCACCTCAAGATATATAACAGCGTGAACTTCGCATCCCACGTCCCTCTCCAAAAGGCAAAGGCTTCTTCAAGTATCTTCCGGTACTCTTAGGCTTTATATCTCTTTTAGGAAGTGAACTTTTTTGTACGTAAATAATTCTTTTCACATTGACCAAATGTCACTGAAGTTACGATGCAAATCTTTTAAAGAGTTTTCTGTTCCTGGTTTCTCAATTATGCTTCTGATAAAATCTATACTACAAACCTTACCGTATAGTAGACAGTGTAACAATGGATGTTAATGAGTAGGTGTCTGTGCATATAGGTATTTTCTTTAGTTTGACTCAGACTCGGACGAAGCAGAAATGATTTGGTATAGTTTTTGCCAATGTTTTCAAATTAAAACACACAAAATTAAGATAATAAGCAGTGGTAAGTCATCAAATAAACAAGTGAGGCTTTATTTATTTATAGAAACCAGATTACGTAAAAAAATAAATTTCTTTAAACAAAACCTGTTTGTTAAAAAAGACGTTTGATCGACATCTTCATCTGTCCGTTCGTCGCCTAGTAGCAAAGCGAGAACAAATGCACCTAGAAAATGTGAACATTTTTTATATTTTAATTATTATTACAGGTTACTATAGGTTTTTCAATAAAAATTTTACATTCTAATGGTGCAGCGGTTTAATTTCTTTTGAAATTGTAATAAATCGAATTCTCTCAAGTGTTTCTATAAATAAGGTTGATTGATCAGTACTACCGCCAGGTGAACCTGTTTGAACTAGGTGAATAAGAGGAGTCAAAACCAAACTTCTATAACACATTTGGCTCAATTCTTCTTGACAGTGAGTATGTCCTAAATCAAACATCGTGAGCCGAGCATGATGATCCAGTGTATTCCTTTGGAAGCTAACGTTAGGAAAAATTCTCCCGTCTTCAAAATATTAATATTATAATATGTGCTCATCCTACGATGTGCCCTCCCTTTCTATGTCTATTTAGAATTTGGGAAAACTTCGTTTTAGTAAAAAATTGTAAGGGACCCTATGTATAAGGCGACTGGAAATCGCCTCCCGAGTTCAAATATGTAAACCATTTTGTTAAGAAATGCCTCTTTAAAGAGTTGACGCATTCATTGTCCCATGTTAAACCTATGGAAAAATTTATTTTTTATATTTTTTAGAACAGTACGAAAAACTAAGCTAAACAAGACTTCCCTAAGCAAACCAACCTAACCTAACCCAGCCTCACATAACCTAACTCAACCTAAACTAACGTAACTCAAACTAACCTTTTTTTTAGAGAGGGAGAAAAATCTCCAAAACAGACACCGGTCGCCAGATTACCCGGTAGTGTCGGGTAGACTAAGTGTTCATGCCGACCGACTAAAAAATCCCCACTGTCCTTCTTGTGGGATACCTACTCGAACCGCCTTTTCGGCATTTCTTCAAGTATGTAGACTAAACCGCTACGCCGTTCGTTTTATTGTGGTTTATAGGTGTTCCTGGCTTGTTTTCCCTACGTTTTCTTTTGTTGTTGGTTTTATTATCACGTCTATGCTAGAGAGGCATTGATTTTTATGTGGTATATATCTAGTTTGTAATTTTTGTTTGATTTTGCTTTTAATTAACCTTTCAACCAATTTATCCATCCCATCTGGTAGGCAAACAGTTCTAAATGTTGTTTCCGTAGTTTGTCTTGTTTGGTTTCGGTATTAATACTATTTTTTTTTACTGTGAAGAAATCCTTTATGGACACCTACTGTATAGTAGGTAGTGTGGGACTCGCGTGTGCATACCCACTAAAACTCCACGTTTCTTTACGAAAGACTTCGGGACCGCCGTTGAGGCATTACTTCAAAGTCTTACGCAATTTTTCTTTCTAACGCCCATTGTTTGCATACGAAGATTGTGTGTAGTGAAGTATCTTCATCTCCGCAGTACCAGCAGTTTGCATTGTTCCTTTTTCCTATCCTATGTAAGTACGTACCAAACACCCCTTGGCCTGATTGTGTAAGGTAGAAATCTATTTCTTCCCATTTTCTATCGCACCATGGTTGTATGTCTTTATAAACGTTTTTACCCACCCGTCGTATTTTTTGTATATTTCTTTCCATTTTATTATCATATCTTCTCTTTGTGTATACTGATCATTTCTTCTATTTTTAATTTTATAGGAGGTAATCCTGCAATTGCCAATATTGCCCTTGTTGGTACTGTTCTATATGCGCATGTTATTCTTATGGTTATTCTTCTATTTATTCCTTCAAGTAGATTTTCGTAATGTTTATACTTTAATGCTGTGTGCCATATAGGTGCTCCACATAGAATTATGGATGTTACAGTCATCGTTAGTATTTTTCTTTTCTGTACCGTGGTCCTCCGATATTGGGCATAATTCTATATACCCTTGTCAGTATTCTGTTTGCTTTTTGACATACCATTTTTATATGTGTTGTCATGCGAATATCTTTGTCTATGTATACTCCCATATATTTTACAGCGTTTTGACTTTCGATTATTACATTTTCGATGTTAAGTTGCAGCTTTGTTAGTTTTCTTTTCCCCGCCATAATTACCATTTCAGTTTAATTTTGAGTTAGTTTTATTCCCATTTTCTTTAGTGCTGTTGTTATTGTACTCATGGCGTTAATTCCTCTGTTTACTAACATAGTTACTGTTTTTGCTCTTATGACTAGTGCCAGATCGTCTGCGTACGCAATAGTATGTACTCCTGTTCCTAAGTGCATTTGTAAAATTTGGTTATAGAAGATGTTCGATAACGTTGGCCCTAATATTGATCCTTGCGGGACACCACATGTATTTAATGTCTTATCTCCGTCTTCTATTTGTTTCACTTAGGTATGATTGTACCATTCGCTGCAAGTAGAGTGAGATTCCTGCTTTTTGGATTGCTTCACGAATTTTTCCCATGGAGCAGAGTTAAATGCATTTTCGATGTCCAATGCTATCATAATACAATATCTGCGAGTTGGTATGCTTTTTCAGTTATCTGTTTGGGTGCTTCCATGACTTTATCGATTGCGTTAATGGTCGATCTACCTTTCCTAAATCCATATTAGTGATCATGTAATATGCTCTTTGCTAATAGCTCATCTTCCAGTCTATTTTTTATTAGAGCTTCCAGTAGTTTGCCTATTGTATTTAATAAACATATGGGCCTATACGTAGTTTCCATGTTTGTGTCTTTTTTTTGGTTTTTCTATAAGGTCTAATCTTGCTTTTTCCAAATAGTTGAAAATATTCCTTGTTGTAAGCATTTGTTCATTAATGGCACCATTGTTTTTGTATTTATCGTTGTTATAGTTTTAATAATTTCAGGGGGGATTCCGTCGGGTCCTGCTGCTTTTCCGTTTTTGATTTTTTTTGCTGTTTCTAGTAGTTCTTCTTTAGAGAAGATTTCTATGTTTTCGATAGGTATCGTAATTTTTGGCTATTGTGGTTCCGGGTGCTTAGAGAACAATTTGTTAATTTGTCTTATGGTTTCTTTTTTGTCTAGTCTGATCAGTGGTCTACTTTTTAGTCTTTCCATTACGATCTGATATCCTTTGCCCTAAATGTCTTCTTCTAAATCTCGGCATAGCGTTCTCCATGCCATTTTTTAAAATTTTTCATTTCCTTTTTAAGGTTTTGTTCAGCTTCTTTGTATTCTTTTTTATATATATCGTTCCTTTTTTCGTTGTCGTTTGTTTTATTTATCCTTGTTATTTTTCTTCTTAATTGAATACATTGTTTCCTATACTCGGAGATTGTCTTGGTCCACCAATAAACAGGGTGATGTCTGTATTTGCCTTCTGTTTTTCTAATAAAATGTTTATTGCACTTTTTTTGTTAAGTACCTATTTATAGTTTCTACCGCGTTGTTTGCGTTTTGAGATTTTATTTTTTGTGGTAATATGTCGTTAAGGTCCTCTTGAAATATTTTGTATTTATCTGGTGCAATTTTCCATCCTTTTTCACATTATTTATTTTGTTTCGACTACTGCAGCTGTTAACATCAAATTTAATAGCATGATGACAGCTCATGGTTACAGTGTCGTTATCTACGCGCCATCCTTGTATTTCTTTACTAATTTTTTCTGTAGCCATAGTAATGTCAATTATTGAGTTTCCATTTGCGTTTTCGAATGTTGGGTTATCGCCTGTATTTACGGCCACTGATTCGTTAGAGTCCATCCATTCTTCTAATATTTTACCTTTTTGGTTATCGACTCTGGACCCGAACACCGAGCTTTTTGCTTTAAAATCTCCTGGAATTATAATTTCAGTTTTTTTGTTTCTGATGTTCCTTTCGATACGTTCTAGAAATTCTTCGAATTCTTCCTTAGGACAATTTGGTGAAAAATAACATGAATATATTCTTACTTTTTCTATCTCTACACACACAAATCCAAGATCCTTAAAACTATTTATCACTCTTACGTTACTATACAGGGTGTCTCAGATAAGGGTGGCAATATTTCAAGGGTACATAGAGAAACTCCAGATTAGAGATTTGAGATAATAAATCTATGTCCGGAAATGCGTTGCTTCCGATATACAGGGCCTTGAAAAAATTCAAAAATTAATATGTTTTGTCTGTATTTTGAAAACGCGTTGATCGATTTTCTTAAAATTTCCAGAGTATGTCAAGCAAAGTATTGGTCATATTTATGTGCCAATCCGACTCTTCTAAAATTTCCAGGACCGGACTTTCGGTTTTTCTCACTTAGTTTTAAGAGAAAAATGTAGCACGCCACTGGTTTTCCAAATATTGGAATCATTTTCACATTCCCAATCAATTTGGAAAAGAAACGCCTCTTGTTTTTTCTTCTCCGACGACGTCGTTTCCGCGAAAAAAATAAAATCCATTTGGATGTCTTTCAAAGAGCTCATTATCGAAAAACTTCAGGTGACAATAAAAACGTAGTGAACAATGAATATTGTCATGGCGACAACGAAAACAAAATTAATACCGCAACTGGCAAGAGGTTTGAGTATCGTTGTCTTCACCTGAACTTCAAAAACACTTGACTACCATATTAATTTTTGAATTTTTTCAAGGCCCTGTATATCGGAAGCAACGCATTTCCGGACATAGATTTATTATCTCAAATCTCTAATCTGGAGTTTCTCTATGTACCCTTGAAATATTGCCACCCTTATCTGAGACACCCTGTATATATATATATATATATATATATATATATATACCAATAAAGCTATCACAGTTTTTATCACAGATGTAGTTTTTTTTAATACTGCGTTTATTTGGTTCTTGTCCCAATACCAGGTCAATTTGTGCTTCTCGAGTATTTTGCTATAATATATCGTGCGCAGTTGGGTGTCTATCCACGTTTACTTGTAGAAGCCTGACATAACCTAACTCAACCTAAACTAACGTAACTCAACTTAACCTTTTTTTTAGAGAGGGAGAAAAATCTTCAAAACAGACACCGGTCGCCAGATTACCCGGTAGTGTCGGGTAGACTAAGTGTTCATGCCGACCGACTATAAACCCCCCTCTGTCCTTGTGGGATACCTACTCGGACCGCCTTTTCGGCATTTCTTCAAGTAGGTAGGCTAAACCGCTGTTCGTTTTATTGTGGTTTATAGGTGTTTCTGGCTTGTTTTTCCTACGTTTTCTTTTGTTGTTTGTTTTATTTTCACGTCTATGCTAGAGAGGTATTGGTTTTTATGTGGTATATTTCTGGTTTGTAATTTTTGTTTGATTTTGCTTTTAATTAGCTTTTCAACCAATTTATCCATCCCGTCTGGCAAGCAGATAGTTTTAAATGTTGTTTTTAATTTGTTTGTCTTGTTTAGTTTCGCTATTAATACTAATTTAGCTACCTTTTTTTTTTTTTTTTTTTTTTTCTTTTAGTTGTATCAATAACAAACATCATAGGAATCGCTCTCTAGAGCATGCTTCTATGACATTTGTTGACAGGAAATGGTTTATGTGTAATTAATAATTTCAAAAAAAAAGTAAACGTTAACATATATAACTTCTGCACTTCTCGTCGTAAATAAAATGTATATATATAAATATAAATTCTAGTTTTAAATAAAATGTTTGTAAATATAAATCTATAGCTATGTATATTGTTAGTTTAAAATTTCGGCGTTCACGGACAAATATAAATATAAGTAAAGCGTATGTATATATAAAATCTATAAGAAATTATTGTTTTGTGAAAATATATTATAGTTATGCTATTAAAACTTAAGTTTACAGATTAAAAAGTTAAAAGATTAAAAGATTACAAAGTTGGCGCATAAAGTTGCAGTTTTACTGCGCACAACTAATCCCTGTTTTCTACGATTCTTTTGGAGATTAGTTCCGTGATGAAGTTTTCGCATATTTCCCAATTGTCTTGAGATGTAATCATCTGACCTATAATGTTTCCCGGCTCGATAGGTGTTTTTAACTTGGAGTTTAGATGACGCCGTTCCCCGTACCATCTCGGGCATGTGAAAACTAAATGCTCCTCTTCATCCGTTAGTCCGCAATCAAGGCAGTCTGAATTGTCCCTCTTCCCAATTTTATGTAAAAAAGTTCCCATTTCCCCGTGGCCGGTTAAGAATTGGGTTAGATGGTAACTAAGTTCGCCGTGTTTTCTGGAGAGCCAAGTGTTAATGCTGGGTATTAGTGTCTTTGTCCACGATCTCCGGTTTTCCCAGCGCCGTTGCCATTCTTCTATCCCATCTTGATAAGTTATCAGCTTTGCCCTTATTTTTACTAAGATGTCAACCGGTATAACCCCGGCAATAACTCCGACGTCTTCCCCGAGACAGTCCTGTATGCCGAGGCTATACCGATAGCCACTGATCTTCCAATTTTATTCAGGTTTGTTACGACTTTCCCGTATTTGATAGCTGGCCACCAGATTTCTGCTCCGTATGTAATAGTAGAGAGTGTTGCGTGAGCAAGCACCCTGCGTTTCCCACTTTTGGGTCCGTAGGTGTTGGCCATCAGTTGAAGAATTGCTGCCGTCGTTTTTTGGCTTTAGTTGCTGTTTGTTGGACGTGTGTGATATAGTTTAGGCTTTGTCCAGATATACACCAAGTATTTTAATTGTATTTTCGAAGGGTACAACCACGTGGTCCAAGACTAAGGGATCAGGTGGCAATCTTCTCCTACCGGTTAAGAATATAGCTTTTGTTTTTCAGGTACCAGCTGCAAACCTCTCGAGTCATCCAGTCTTTGATTTGCTGGTACGCTTGTTGGGTCTTTTGTATGGCTAGAGTAGGAGTTTTGCTAATTGTAATAAGCGTTAAGTCGTCCGCGTAGGCAACTGCCGTAACTCCCGTCGGGTAAGGAGGCTCAATACCTCGTCGTATGAAGCGTTCCACAGTAAAGGACCAAGGACAGATCCCTGAGGAACTCCTCCGGTATTCCCGTGTAAAAGTGGTTCCGTTCGAAAGGTCGACTGATATTTTCCGACCCGTGAGGTAGTCGCACAAGGTCTGTAGTAGTAGTGGATGTATATTTGAGGCGTATAAACAGTCAACGATGTTTTGACGGTTTACGCTGTTAAAGGCGTTTTTAACATCAATAGACACCACCAACGCATATTTCCGGTGACGGTTTTCCCCAGCCCCGATGTGGCCTCTTCAGTTATCATCTTGAGCGCCGCTATAGTTGAGAGATTCTTTCGGAATCCAAATTGTCTAGGGCTTAGAACGATATCTCCATGATTTTCTGCATAATAATTCGTTCGTACACTTTCCCGAGGTTGTGTAGTAGGCATATAGGTCTTGATTTGCCTGGCTCACCTTTCGGTATAAGCACTAACCTATCGTTATAAGCACTAACCTATCGTTAATTTAGCTACCTAACCTAACGTAACTTAACCCAACCTAACGTACCTAACATGAGACATTGAAAGTGCCATAACTTTATAAGTGGCCGTTTCCTAACAAAATGGTTTAGATACTTGAACTCAGGAGGCGATTTCCAGACAAATTATGCATACGGTTCCTTAAGATTTTTTCCTTACTAAAACGAAATTGGCCCAGAATTTGCAAAGAGAAAAATGCTATCATTAGTTATTCGCACAGTCACCATCATACTTTTTACTTCAGATATGCCCATATTCAAAACAATTTGTACACGACGAATGCAAATGGATAGGAATATGAAAAGGTAAGAGCATTGGTAAAATTATGATCCTCCAGTACAAAGCCAAATTCTCCTTTAGCCAAGCCAGTCGTTTTGTCACATTTTTTTAAATCTAACTATCCTGACCTTCCCATATGTCAGTAAATATGACATTATTATGGAACGACTGAGCTTTTTAGTTTACAGAGTAATTGTCAAATCGTTCAGGATCATGTTGAGGCGCCAATTTCTTTTTGGTTCTACTGGAAATATACTCTGGAGAAGAAACTATTTTTCTTTTCGTGTGGATTACGAATTTTTATGACAAATGAATATTAAATACAGTGTTCGCAACTGCAAAACAAACATTGGTTTTCCTTCATAAGTTTTCAACCTTATTTAAATCTTTTGCTGGCGAGTACTTTGAAAAGTTGGGGAACGTTGCAGGAAGCGCTTAAAGTATAATGGGCGATTAATTTTTGACATTTAATTATAACAACAATCTATGTGGGTGAACCTACGATGTTTTGAAATTTGAGCGATCAGTACCGCTTTTAATTATAAACCTTACCGAATACAACTATTTACACTTGTAACTCAAAACAAGTTCGACTATTTTTAGACAATCTAACCCGACACGTTATCTATAATAGTTATTAAGCTTGCAAAATTTCAAGAAAGTTCACTATTGTACACGAATACTAATTACATAGGAATAAAAAGGTTCGCCTTTTATAAATTCCTTCACGTTCTTGTTGGTTGCTACTAAAAAACAATAACCACATCATAAGAGCACGCTTTGCAGACAGTAGTAAATTCCTATCCTACGTAAACTCAAAAATTATGTATCTACGATATATACAAATAACAATTTTTTGAGTCATAAACCGGTTCAGAATCGCAAAGTTTACATGCAAAAATCATTTTGAGAAGAATCAATGAAAATTTATAAATGAATGAATGGTAGTGGCATTGGGGCAGGGAAATAGCTCGGAAACACGTCATACCGGAAACGGAACACCAAACATGATTACGTATCTGATAGTAATTGCAGGCGAAGGTCGACTAGGAAATAGGATAAGTTACATTATCGAACAAATCGGAGAAACATAAATTTTGTTGATTATTATCTGAACTTCGTATAAAATGTTGCACGAAATTGCTTTATGATTTGCTGCAGTATTTTCTACTGTACTTACGGTTTCGATATTTTTAGTAACTGAAGTTGGGTCGTTTATTTTCGGTTTACCTTTGTGGTAGTGACACGTAGTTTAGAAAATATGTGACACATATTTATGTAATAAGTGGTGCAGACAAGGCAACAGGTTTATGTTCGGCTACTATTTTTCTTATTTTTCGTTTAATAAGTTTAGATTTATTTAGTCAAAAATAAAAATTTGGATAAAATTAACAAAGAGACTGTAACTTATATTTTTAAAAAATCAATTAATTATTTTTTATAAATTTTTGAGAAAAACGAAGTGGGTCCTTTTAAGAAATTAATTAAATAAAATTTAATTTAAAAAAAACAAAAACCATTTATTGTTAGTATAATAATTGAATTTTGAAAATTATTTATTAACAAAACATTTTAAAATGAAATATGCAGTTGACAATGAATTACAACTCTAAAAAACAGGTTTATATTAATAAAAATTCTAACATTTCTATAGAAATCGTTAATAGATTAAATTGTAAATTTTTACAGCTACCCTTCCTTAAATTAAATAACTTTCGCTAATGTAGAGAAACCTCCCTTATAGAATGGAATGATTAATAAAAACTACTCCTTTTAAATCGTTAATTAACTAATTATAGTTAGCCGACTATAATTAAAACATTTTTTCTTATATACATAAACACTCTATACTAAATAGAATGATTCATAAATTTATTACACTTACAAAAAATATTCAAATACTTGTTACGCCACTGCAGTTACCTGAACGTTCGATTATCTTGTAGAATTTATTCTACAACTATAAAAGCGTGTCACGCATTTATTCAGATCAGATGATATAAATTGTAACTTGTAATGTAATTTTAAGAATTACGTGTTAAATAAATAATCCCTTAATACCGTTGAAGAGTGTAATTCGATCCTGACTGTTTATTAATCTCGCGGTTGTAATAATACGGAAAAACAATAACAACGATAAGATTCGTTACAATTAAAGGAAAAATTAAACTTTTCTCATTAAATCTTTAAATAAATTACAATTACCCCCACATATTAAATCAACTTACTTCTTATGTAAAAAAAAACCTTTATAAAATGGAATTCTTTATAAATTCATTACATTACACTAACCCAGAAAATTTTGTATTTAAAAAAAAAAGCTTCTAATGGGAAAAACGTAGTTAATGAAATCCGAAGAAACGGTTTGCACTACAGTGTTTTACGCATTCATTTATATTATATTTTGTAATACTTGAAGATGTGATATATTGCAACATATTGATATAGGTGATACAAGCTGGGTGACATATGGATACTCAAAAACAAAGAGTTAGTGGTATAAATAAAAACACAAACTGTAATAATTTTTGTATAGGTACGTCTACTTAGTCTCTTATATAAAGACTTCCATAACTTATTATTATAACTTCTTTAGTTGGCAATAAAAAGATGATAAATAATAAAAAGCCTTTCCTTTCTCTTTCATTCTCTCCACTTTTTCCCTTGGGTACCGTCCTCTACAATTACTATAATTAACTTTCTTCTTGCCAAACGTCATTTTCTGTCCCCTTAACGGCTTTCCAACACTCCTTTAAAACACTATTACCTACTTTTGTACGTATCCTTACTATATATTGCTCGTTCTTCAGCTCGCGCTCTTATTTTTTAAACTTTGTTTCCTCCCATTATACAGGGTGGGGCACTACCAACGAATTATTCTTTAGCATTAAAACGACAAATAATGTTAGAAATTATAAGGCATATACATATATGTCAAGATTATTCAAAACCACATTATAAAAATATTTTGGATTCTACGTGGTGCTCCAGAAACACGTACCATATCGAAGTTGGGTTATTTTAAATAGATTACCCTGTATTTGTTTCTATTTTTGAATTGTACGATAAAACATAATGCATGTTCTTTAACATGTCCCTATACCTACTTACTTCCGTTTCGGAAATAAATCGATTTTACCTGATTTGCAGACCCTCCAAAAAAAAAGCAATAACTTCAAAATAAATAAGAACAAGCAACTTTGATTTACACCACCTTACTAATAGCCGTCAACATTCTTTTCTGCAGTATTTACTATTATGGTATGATGTACAGGGTGTTTTTAATACGACCGCATAACACTAACGACTTAAAATTTAAATAACTTGCTTAACTTAAATGGAACACCCTACATTTCTGAAGCCTGTGGAAAGCTGGAACTAATCACCTTTTAGTCGGTATTAGGATTACCAACCCCTAACTCTGATAGTTTTCGAGATATCTTAAAATTGGATAGTTTAAAAATTTACCATGTACTGGAAGCGAAATTACCTGTGAAATATCCGTAATACGAACATTATCTTGCAACTTTCAGTTTTAAATATTTACCTTAAAAATGTTTTTTTTTCAGAAAAAATAAACAGAAATGTGCTTATGACTATTAGTATCCCGGGCTCTAAGAGTCAATCGAATTGCGCTCACAGGTCATAATTTACTGATGTTTAACAACAACAACCGTTATTTGGTACATCAAAAATCGATTACACTGTAAACATCGACAAACTTTAACATGTTAACTAAGAATGTAGTACAAATCGCTCTAATAGTAGTAAGATAATTTCTAAAACCATTATTTTTAGAATTTTTTTAACAAAGTTACCAATGTTTACAGTGTCATCGATTTTGCTGAAACTAATAACGGTTGCTGTTGTTTGTGACAAGTGGGCGTAAGTCATGAGCATATTTCTGTTATTTTGATCTGAAAAAATTTTGTAAGGTTAATATTTAAAGCTGAATTGGCCTATACATTAAAAATGGTTGCAAGATAATGTTCATTTTACTGATATCTCCCAGGTAACTTAGATTCCAGTAAATTGAAAATTGTTAAACTAGTAAATTTTAAAATATCTTGAAAACTATCAGAGTTAGGGGATGATAACCCTAATACCGATTGAAAGGTAACTAGTTCCAGATTCCAACAGGCTACCGAAATGCAGGGTATTCTATTTAAGTTATTATTATTTAAGGGATGTTTAAGGCTCTTAGTAAGGTGGTGTAAAACAAAGTTGCTTGTTCTTATTTATCTTGAAGTTATTGCATTTTTTGGAGGGTCTGCAAATCAGGTAAAATCGATTTATCTGAGAAACGGAAGCAAGCAGGTATAGGGACATGTTAAAGAACACACATTATTTTTTATCGTACAATTCAAAAATAGAAAAAAAATACAGACTGATACATTTAAAATAACCCAACTTTGATATGGTACATGTTTCTAGAGCACTCTGTACAATCAAAAATAATTTTAAAATATGGTTTCAAATAATTGTATGCCTTAAGATTTCTTACATTATTTGTCGTTTTAGTGCTACAGAATAATTCGTTGGTAGTGCCCCACCCTGTATAACCCGTCGTTTCTCTATTTAACCCTAACGTCCACCTAATACTTCACTTGAACTCTTTTCAAATTTTCCTACTCCTTCCATTATTACACTTTTAAAAAATTTTTCGACCATCCATTTTCATTTCTCCAACTCTGTTCAAAAAATTATTTCCGTTACACCCTACTCCCTATTCGTCTTTTTTTATCAATTCTTTAGTATGCACCTCATCTTTACTATATCTTATTGTGTACCCTAGTATTTCCATGTGTTAACACTTTTGATTTCTTCCTTCTCCCACTTTCATGTTTCCTTCTCTTTCTACTTTCTTTCTCCCTCTTCTTCTTTGAAACACTGTTTCCTTCACATTTGGTATTACCCCTCTTTTTTCAAAGGATTTCTTTACCTCTTCTATTGCCCCTCAGAATTGCTGTTGTCGTTCGAGAAAAAAATATCAATAGGTTCTTATAGATTAACAATTATTTAAATTTTTAAAAATTAATTCACTTTATAAAAAGGAATGCTTGCTTATGTTGTTATACATATGAGGTTTAAAAATAGTACCTACTTATTATTTTACTGATGGTATACGCGCTTAGAGATTCTTGTAACAACAAAGCTGTTCCATTCTATAAAAGTTGCAGTAGATCTTCTAAAAATTTGAAAGATAACTGCTATAATAGGTACAATCATTTCAATCCACTTGAATTATTTTTAATCCATACGCCTGTCGAAAAAACAAAGTGAATATATCCAACAATTTACGTTTTTATTTCAAAATCTTTACCTTGCGATATGACGGCTTTCTAATGATCCATTTACTAACAACATACATAATCGTTAGTATCTCACATCCAAAGAAATTTTATTTTTCTTTTTGAAACTTAAGTGGTCCGTTTAAACCTAAAGAATCGACAAGCTCACTAAATCAACACAGTATCATTAGCAGCTCAGTCGTAAACAACGAAAACAGCCAAACTTTGATAATGTTTTAGGACGTTGGTTTACCGCAGTAAACTCAAGTGGTCCATTTGAATCTATAGAGTCTTTAAGTTTCCTAAATTAACACACTGTATTATTAACAGCTCAGGTACAAACAACTATAACAATCAAATTTTGACTCTGTTCGAATCTATAGTCTTATAACTTACTGAATCAACACATAGTATCATTAACAGCTGAAGTATAAATAACAAAAGCAACCAAATTTTGACTACTTTTCTGAGCGTTGACTTACCGCAATAAACTCAAGTAATATTTTTGAATCTGTAGTCTTTAAGCTTATTAAATCAACACACAGTATCATTAGCAGCTCAGGCGTAAAGAAAGAGAACAGTAAAGTTTTCTTTACGTTCCTTGGTGTGGGCTTACAGCTGTAAACTGAAGAAGTTCCTTTGAATCCTTCTATTTATTGTTATAGTTCATTACTTTATTCTTCATTATTGTGTTGTGATGTAAGATGCTTCGGAAGATCAATCTCGACAGTGTGCTGACGAAACCGTGTGCAATTTTAGATTGGTTCGTCTCGGCAAAACATTTGCTTCAAGATTTAGGAAAACCACCAAAACCTAAACATGCCAACAATCCATAGAATCTTCAAGCTTACTAACCCAAAATTCTGTACTATTATTTTATTTGTGTTTCTTGGTGTTGACTTACCTCAATAAACATAAGTGTTACTTTTGAATAGTCAATGCTTTGGGAGCCCTACTTCTTTTGCCTTAATTTCCTTGTGGTTAAGATCAGAAATATTCTAATAAAAACGGTTTATTAGTTAATTTCAAGCATTACACCCACCAACAAGCTGGAATACCATTAACAATACTCATAACCACAATGCAACAAAAAAAGTTAGTTTGTAATTTGCTGCGTTCAACTGTGTCAATTTGCACGCAAAACCACTTTTTTCACTTTAGTATTTTAGTTAATTCAAAACCTTCTCAAACGAACTGATTTTAGAATGTTCATTACTTAGATTTTATGCAATGAGTCATTGCAAATAAAATAATAAATTGTACATTACAAAAGAAAAGACTTTGATTGTAATTATTTGTTATTTTAAAGCAAAGATACCGGTTGTAGACAATATAAGGTAATCGATTGTTTCCCAAAATTAATAATTGGGCCTTCCTTAGGAATGACTAGGTTTCCAATAGCTCAATTCACATAGTATCTTGTTCGAAACGTCGGCATAACAAGCTACTATGTGAATTGAGCTCTTGGAAACCTAGTTACTCCTAAGGAAGGCCTAATTATTAATTTTAGGAAACAATCATTAAGAATAATAAAAAGAGGAGTATCAACTTATTTTAATATAAAATAACTAGGTACCTGCAATAAAATTTATTAATCTGTTTCGTAAAAGAACGTAGTGTAGAAATTAAATGGCCTTGTTTTGATTTTGGGTTTTATGTTACGTTGTTTGAAAATGTACTGCAATAAGTAATGAATGTGCTTGAGTAAGAAGTGAGAATTATTAGACACCAACGAAAAGAGAAGTTAATATTTTGGAAGATATGTAAGGAATTGATAATAAAAGTTCATGTAGAAGACAAAGATACGCAAATAGAAGTTTAATCTGCGTAAAAAAACCTGTTGTAATAAGAATTATGTAAGTTTGGGTTTGAAAACTTGTTGGGAAATAAAGAAAACAAAAATATCTTACCTTACAGAAAACGTGAAAACTCAAAGTATACCTTCTATTTCAAAACGACAGTATTTGTTCATAATTAAGTTTTTAAATTTCATAAATATAAATTTAAATATAAAACAGAAATATGAAATAACAAATTGATTTACTTAGTTTATTGAAAATGTAAAATAAAATAAAATTTGTAAGCAACACATTTTTATATTGATCCTGAGTGAAATTTTGAAAATAAGGTGAAATTAAAGAAACGTTTTCTATTTAAACCCTCTGCCGTTCGTGTAACTATAATTAGCATTAATAAAATTCCTACCTTATTAGCGTCCTATCTCCCCAAAATCACAACACAAACTAATATTTTATTTAAAGCAATTTTGTTGATACGCGTTTAAATCAAGTTTTGGTTTTTTGTCACTAGTTTTAAAAAAATATAAATTATATAAATTGACCTATTGATCTTGTTCTTTGTAATGCAATTACGCGTATGTTACAAATACACATTTTGTGTATAATGTCCTATACCTAAGTCTAACTGTTTTGGACTTATTTTAAATTTTATGTCAAAATGACGTTTTCAGGCCTAAACAAAATTATAAAATTTTCCTATACTAATGCCTTTATTATTTCATTGGAATAGGTTTTCTTGTAGCAGGGGACCTATTTTAGTGGGCTATGTCGATATTTTGATAATAAATTAATACAGGGCGATCAAAAAAAAGGATTAAAATTAAATTCAAAAACACGTCAAAAGTCATTTTTTAAAATGCAAGCACCATGTTTTTATAATTTTATCTTATTTAGCATCAAAATAAGGTTGACTTTGTACAAGGTTGTCTATTCAAAAATTCATGGTTTTCGAAATATTGGCAATTTAACTTTTTTTGTTGCACAAATGCTATTGTATTTCTTTTAATATGAATGGTTATTCCTAGTTGGCCATGATGGCGTTAGAAAACAATCATCTGTCAAGGATATGTCAAACTGTGTGTATCAAACTAAGAAATGCCAACAGTTAACTATACCGACTGTGAGTGTTAAGTGCATATCGTTATCAAAGCAATAACTTAGTATGCTTGAAACACACGTGTGTCGATAAAGCCAAGTAATTACTTGTACAGTAGTACACGCAACGAAAGAACACCTGGCTTTATCGACACACGTGTGTTTCAAGCATTTAAAGTTATCGCTTTGGTAACGATATGCACTTTAACACTCACAGTCGGTACAGTTAACTGTAACACATGTTTTTAATATAACTTTATCACATTGTCCATAATAAATAAATTTAAGTAATCTTCGTTTGTATAATTTAAGCGTCCCGGCATGATTATTGAAAATTTTTAACAGTTTGACATATCCTTGACAGATGATTGTTTTCTAACGCCATCGTGGCCAACTAGGAATAACCATTCATATTAAAAGAAATACAATAGCATTTGTGCAACAAAAAAAAAGTTAAATTGCCAATATTTCGAAAACCATGAATTTTTTGAATAGACAACCTTGTACAAAGTCAACCTTATTTTTGATGCTAAATAAAATAAAGCTATAAAAACATGGTGCTTGCATTTTAAAAAAATGACTTTTGACGTGTTTTTGAATTTAATTTTAATCCTTTTTTTATCGCCCTGTATTAATTTATTATCAAAATATCGACATAGCCCACTAAAATAGGTCCCTGCTACAAGGAAACCTATTTCAATTAAATAATTAAGGCATTAGTATAAGAAAAATTTTATAATTTTGTTTAGGCCTGAAAACGTCATTTTTGACATAAAATTTAAAATAAGTCCAAAACAGTTAGACTTAGGTATAGGACATTATACACAAAATGTGTCTAGAATTTTGGGCAAAATTCAAAAATAGAATATATATAGGGTGTTCCATTTAAAATAAGCAAGTTGACACATACTTCCGGCATAACCGGAAGTGTCACCATCTTGAAAATATTTTAGCGGAACTGCCCCCGTCGATGTTAGTATACTACCAAATTTTCTGATTTTTCCCATGTACAGTTTTTCTATAATCTATCGATGGCGTTCCCGGTGGGACACCCTGTAGATAATAATATTGATGAAGTGTGTAAACATTATAGAAGGTAAATAAGAACATAAAATATAATATATATATTTTTGAGACCCAAACCCCGAAGCTTCATATAGCACCATGTCAGTATCATTAGCCTTCTGCCTTCTTCAATTCGGTTGCGGATGTAGGATCCCTCCATCTTATTCTGTCCTGTTGCTTTTCCGTAAGTAGAAATATTAGTAAGGGGAATCCGAATTTCACTATTTTTTATTAATAACAAAAACATACTGAGTGGGTCAACACCGACGAAACAAAGCCAATTGCAGCCACATCGATAATTTAAAAAAAAAAACTCAGACTCGTCAGTTTTACATCTTTTCAGCCTGTCGGCATTCCAGTATTACCTCTAGTTTTAACGGAAATGACGTCATATCAAACTTTTTAAATGACAACCCACAGTTTTTTGTGCAAAATCGGATAGACGACAAAAAATGCTTTTCAAAAAACCCCACATGCTGTTAGTTTCCTTTAGCTGTTCGGCTAGAACAACCGTACAAAAACCCTCAGAGGGCCCTCATATGATTTCGCGGATATTGTCATTTAAAAAAACAAAAGATATTGCAGTAACAATGTAATAACCAATTGAAAAAATTGAAAATATATCCCCCTCAGAAATAAAATTGACCAGCCTGAGTTTTTTTTTTAATTATTGATGTGGCTGCAATTGGCTCTGTTTCGTCGGCGTTGGCTCACCCTATATAGTATTTACGTCATAAATTATCACTCAATAAATGTTTTGCGCAAAAATATATGAAGAATAAAATGTATGCATTTGACGAGGCTATAAAACCCACCCTCCCGGGATCTACCCCCCCCCCTTAAAATCGCAAAATGGGTTAAATTCCTTTGATCGGTTGTAACTCTCGAAGCCGTGCTCTAGAAGCGGCCGTTTTGTGGGGGATTTTGCACGCTACAATTTTTGTCTTCTTGACCAAACTCAAAAAATCGATATTTTATCGACATACAAGCTTGGGTTGACGGAAATCCACCACTTCAGAGTCTATGATAAACACCCATTTTGTTCAATTTTTGACGCCCAACATTTTTGGTTTTGTCCTGCGAATTAACTGGACCGATAGTTTTATAATGATAATTTTCCTCTCGAGGACTATTCCTCCGCGAAAACACGCACTCAGATTGCTTGTTTTTTTACGTTTTGTGATCCTATCCCACGAATTGCTCACGATTCTTTCGAGATATGGCGTCGCAGAATTTTTTTTGAAAATTGACTTTTACGGCCATTTCTCGTGTGACGAAGCGTCCGAATGCAACACTTGGTACTCAAATTGTGCGTTTTTACGGGTAACAATTTTGGTACTTTGACGAATTCGAGAAATCGATACTTTTCGAGGAATCTACCAAAAACTGCTGAATTTTTTCAAAGTTTCGTTTGAACCGCGGAGTAGTTCACACGGCGACTCTCATGAATTCATTTCGCCTCTACGATATTTTTGGCCGTTATTACCGACCTTAAAACATTTTTCTCGAGAAATCGAAGAAAAAGTGCCCAAATTTTAAACAATGCATTTTTAAGCTGTGCTGAAAAGTAATATGTCACATAAGCAAACTTTTTTCCACACCCCCCTTGAGGTTGAGTTGTAGATGCCTTTAGTTTTAACGTGGTGTCTCTGGGAGGCCTAATCCACAGCGACATGTTCAGTTTGAGTATTTGGAATCACCCTGTTCGATCCGTGGCTGAAACTTTGGGTAGAAATGGGCTGAATTAAAACATTCCTAGTAAGTTTTTTTGCTGTTTCCTTCACACTATTTTCTTCTTTTTCTTTGGTCGAAGTTCTGTAACTTCTCTTTGGACAGTTTTCTCGTCTTCAAAATCAGAATCGGCGGCTGTAGTTTCAAAACCATAGTCTTCTTTGTAGCGAGGTCGGTAAACATGACCACAAATATCGATTTCTCAAATTCGTGTAAGGCTCACAATTGTTGCCAGTAAAAAACGCGCAGTTTGATTAGGCATCCTACGAGCAGGAAATGCGAAAGACCAATTTCAAAAATTTGCCCCTTATTGTCGCAAGAGGAAAAGTTCAAAAATGTTCCCTATTGCCACGCCACAACTAGAAAAAATGGCGATCCAATTAATTTGCGGGATAGGTACGCGTAACGGATGTTACATGTGTTTATAATAGAGCAGTGAAAGGTGAGCTAAAACACAGGCGAGAATGCCGAGAGCAGACGCGCTGTGTATGACATATATATGTAGTATACTTACGCCATGTTAGTTAATATATTTTTTGCATGTTTCCGAAACAAAAATGTTATAATGTATAACAAATACAAAAAAATTTGTTGAGTAAAAAAATGTCGAACTTATTTTTTTCAAAGTTATTACAGTCGAACCACACTAATATTTAAAAACATTGATAAATTATTTAACATTTAAATAACATATTTTTCCTTGAACTATAAAGGTAGAATGACCTAAAAAACATCGGTATTGCATACTTACAATTTCTGTAAATTTGTTTAAATAAACTAGGATAATTTGTTGAAACAAATTATTTTACATTGTCACTAATAATTTAAAACATTAATGTACTTTCCAGATTGATTTAATCAATAAAAAAGCCCTAATTTGCTTGTATGCAGTAGAATTTTGGGATGTAACTGACAAACATACAAATATTTTTGCTTAAGATTTAGTATATCTCTGTAATAAGATTTTCAAACAAATATTGCAGCACAAAACTTCTGCCTAAATCGTCGGCTCCATCTTGATTTTTAAAAAAATTATTAATATAATACTAGTTTGTGTGCCACGCTTCTAAGAATAGTTTAGTCTTTAAATAGGCTGTAACTATAAAATTATTAAAATATCAAAAAAAAATCATTTGAAGGTTTTCACTTTAATCATAACTTTAATTTAAAAATTTTTTCTCTATGTGCATTTTTTAAAGATTAATTAATTATTAATAATTAAAATAATGTTCGTGCAAAAAGAACCTTCACTGCACCTGTACAATTAGATCTATTAAAAAATCCGTTTTATCTCTGTAATAAATGAAGATATTAAAAAATGTTTCAAATAAAAGTTGTAGCTTCAGTTCTTAGGTACAGCTATTGTTGAATTTTTTTTTGTATTTTCATTTTTAAAAACTATATTTAAAAAATAAAAAGTCATGTGCACATGTAACCACAGGTCACTTTGCGTGCAAAAAGTTTACTTCATTAATAATACTATCTAAATTCCTTTCATTCATTCCTTAATTTTTTTTTAGATTTTTAGAAAATTTTGTGTATATTGATTGAATTTACTACCTACTACAGATCCACTTTCAATTTTCTTAAAATCGGTTCTCAGTAGCATTCATCAGGTTCTTTAGTTTAATGAGTACTCATGAAAGCAATAACTGAATCTAAACAATCTGACTTGTAGTATTAAAATAAATGACAATTAAAAATTTGAAATTTAATCGACATTAAAAGAAACGTCAATTGCAATAGAAAATTAAATTCCGCAATTTTACCAACTAACGACTTGCGTCTGTTGCGTGATTGAATGTTGTACGGTTGGATGGCAGGAAAATGTGAAGGTAAGTCAATGCCATAACGATATCACTGATTTTGTATATTTGCTAAGTAGTACAATTAAAATAACTATACATCATTTACTATTGTCTCAATTAGACTACTATCACAGATGATAGTAAGTATACTTTCATTCCCTAATCTATAATGTATAAAATACTATATACAGGAACTTTGACTACTAGTCTCTTCGGTTAAAAAGGATAAATTCAATAAGTTAAAAGGATAAGTACGGCAGTATAAGTTAAGGAAAATAAAAAGGAAATACCTTTAAATTGTTTTAAATGTAAAATTGTTTACTATCCAAGTCCGACGTCGAGTGTCATCATAATTAAAAATCCGCAGATCGCTCCCCATGTAGCTAATTTTCCATTTCCACTGAAACAAAGGCAACGATTAAAACAAAATCTCAATTATTCATAAAAAAAAGTACGGATGTGGACACAGTCGTATCAGAAAATATAAACCGCATATCCACGTGCGAGCTTATTTTTAAATTATTCTGCTTCGTTTTCCACAGAAAATTTTTAGGAAACAGTGACCGATAATAACGTTTGAGATTATAAAAATTCATTCATAAAACCCATTATAGTAATTTCCGCCAATATCGGATTGTAAAATAATTGTTTCATTCATTAGCATTAAATAAGATATTGATAATTAGTTTTTTATTACACAGTAAATTATGATGTAAATAGATATTTTTTATTGAACTTGATGCATCACTGTTCGCTAAGCTACTTTTTCTGAATTAGCGTAGAATATTTTGTTCAATGAATAGTTTGATAATGAATTTATTTGCAATTATCGACTGCAAATACAACCGCTATAAACATCATGATAGTTTAATTAATTTATTGACTATCTATAAATAAATTTTTATGATTACACCGACCCGAAATCAATACTAGAAAAAAACTACGATCAATTACAACAAAATTCCGTATAAATGTGAAGTTCATGTTTTTACTTTGCAACTTGCGTATAAGAGCGTGTCAGTGAAAGCACAATACAATAAAGTTGAATTGAAATTGTATTTATTCGCATTTTGAGTGGACCTACGGATTGGATTTTGACACCCAGAGAAGGCCACGTTGGAGTCTCTCAAGCCACTGTTTGCCATACCAACAAACGACACCAAAGAGCAAGGGATATTCATCTCAATAGGACTGGAAAAACTACAGCTGAAGAGTATGCAAAAGCTGAAAAGTAAACTCCGCAGAGGCATTTATAAATCAGAAAGATTTGATCAAAGACCTGTCAAAAAGCAGTTTCACAATCATGAAGACTGTGCACTGCACAGTGGTTTAAACATCATTAGTTTAAAAAATACTTTCTCCTGGACCCCTATTTTTGAATTGTGGGGAATTATTTTCTCATGAGAAAGCGAAAATTCTCTTGAAAACATAAAGTCGATATTCTTGAAAATTACCCTCTACCTATACTTTCAAGGTCGTGAGAAATTTTAATTGTTCGTAATAGGAGAAAACAAGATTTTTTCCGCATATAAAGTTTACATATTTTATTATTATATTGTTCGTAAGACATTCATAATGGATCTAGATGAAATCCATATGGTTCATGTACTCATTCAAGATTTTGAGGATGCTGTAACGTTGGAGTCGTTCACTTCTGGGATAAGAATTAAGAACAAATTTATTACATAACAAAAAAATAAAAGAAAAGAGTCCGTGAAGTACGCGGACTTTTGATATTGCCTTTAAAAAGTAGATCAAGTAAAAACTATGGTGACTTTATGTATACTAATCTTACTCAAAAAATGATACTTTTTGAGATATTGAATTTTAAACACATTCTTGGACCAATATCGGCTTTCAGACATTTCAGGTTATTATTTTAAATATCAAACTCAAATTTACATTTAGGGCAGTAACGCCCTTAACTGTCCATGGTTTCAAAGGGTATGAGAAAAAAATGTCAAATCGAAAATGATGAATTTGATAAAATCAAATAGAACACCCTGCATATTTTTTCCTAGATCGCATCGATGTAGAATTAAATTCTCTAGATGTCTGTCTTCCAAAATTCAACTGTTAGTGTTTTTTTTTATCAAAATACACCTTTCATCAAAACATTTTTATTGACAACTCGAAATTACAAAATGGATCATAAAAATTAGAACAAAATCGCTGGACAGATTATTTTAAATAGCCGAAAGGAATATCTGAATAAACTAGAAAAAATACGATAAGAGTTCCTAATGAACGTGTAGGCGTTCAAAATCTTCTTTTGTCATGTATGGGTATGATGTTTCCCAACACATTATTTACAGTAGTCTTCAAAGTTCCAACGTTATCTGCTATTTGTCGTATTCAGCATCTTCTATTTTTTGAAACTCATCTCGGGGATATTGTTGCAGTTATGGATTATCTGATCTATAACTATAATCTGCAAATTCCATTCGATTTTCCGGTGGAATAAACCATACCAAGTAATTCTGGTTTCGGAAACTCACTCATTATTATTACTAACGACACAAATATAAAATAAAATTGTGATAGATTGGACAATTACTAACACAACCGTGGCAACAATAGACTGTTGATGTTCGAATTTCATCGCCTACTTAATTTTTCGATGATAATTTTCGATAAAAACGAGTTTCACAGCTGACAGTAGATTTTTGGTTGACAAACATGTGTAGCAAAATTGCAAAGAATTTAATTCTACATCAATCTGGCAAAAAATATTTGATTTTATTAAGTTAATCATCAATTTCGATTATAAAGTTTGACATTTTTTTCTCATACACTGAATAACCGAAGTCACCTTTTAAATCATAGAACGTTAAGGTCGTTACCGCCCTAAGCGTAAATAAAATTTGGATTTGGTATTTCAAATAAAAACCAATAAAACGTGAAATATGTGATGGCCGATATTTACACAATCAAATGTTTAAAAATCGATACCTGGAAAATTATCATATTATGAGTAAGATTCTTATAGAAATCACCATAGTTTTTCACGTAAATTCAGAATAAAAAATAAGTTTCTATTTAAAATATCAATGTTGACAGGTGGTCCATGAAAGTGGGACACCCTGTATAATTTGGAATATTTTTAAATTGTAGCCACTAATGAACCTAAAAGAATGCTCAAAACTGATTTTGAAAAAATCTACTTTTTAAAAGCAATATCAAAGGTTCGCGTACTACACGGGCAGGCTGTATATGAAAATTGTAAAATAAATTTTAAATAGTAGGTAAATACGTGAATCAATATGAAATTGACTAAATATTTTAAGGATTAATTGATTTAAATTTGGATACAAATTTTAACACTAGATACATTAAAATTATTTAAATTTTGAATTATAATTAAAAAAAGGTACGTACTCAACTTTAAACGTAAAAATAAAGAAAATTTGAAACTTAAGCAAAATGCGAAAATGGCGACCGGGCGTCGACCTGACCATACTGTTTTACGGATTGTTGAAATGTAAACGTCAGTAACGTTAACTATTTCTCAAGAAACTGTTATGAATTTGAAACTGATAATAAAAGTTAGTGTGATGTCATCCTCGGTGTAAGGTTTGTGATTCAGTGGTTTATCGGTTTCAATGAAATTGCGTTTCTAAGAGATTATTCCCAAACAAGCGACAACCAATGTAGAAAATTATACCATAAATTTGCTGTAGTATGTCCACTTCTTTCTTGTAGCCACGATCTCAATGACGATTTATTTCATGAATAGCACACAAAGTTTAAGTGCACCTTTCGGTTTTGGTTTGATCCTCATGGACACCATCGGGAGAGGCCCAGGACTCACAAAAATCTTTACAGTAGACATTTTTACAGCTATTACAAATAGGGATATTGTGAACAAAAAATTTTCGACAAAAGAAAACACTAACTAACTCAGATTGCGCGTTTTTTATACGAACAACAATTTTGAGAAATTGATATTTTTGGTCACGATCACCGACCTCATCGTTATTTTTCGTGATATCGGAGGAAAAGGGCTCCGAGTTTTGAAAAATGCATTTTTACGTGCAAAGTGCTGCTGAAAAATAAAAACTATTACAAAAATATGTCGGGTAAGGAAACTCTTTTCCACATCACCGTTCAGGTAAAGTTACAGGCACGTTTTGTGTTGATGTGCCGACCCTGGGAGGTCTAATCCAAGGAGACCTCGTTCTATCCACCTTCGAGTACAAACGGGCCGAATCCACCCATTGCTAGTACGCTTTTTCACTGTTTCCTACACTTTCCTCTGCATTTTAATCGGTTGAAATTCTCTAACTTCCCTTTGAACGATTTCCTAGTCAACACTTCTTCAATCTATGAGCCACTGAGACGCGCATTCAAATCCAATCGTCTTCTTCGAACTGTATTCTCCGTCACAATTTTGACACATTGCAGTGCAATGCAAACTTACTTTTTTTACCATTGCACCGTGATTCGCAGGTTCCTGTACCTCATTTTCTTGAGATAAAGAATTAATAGAAAGCTCAATGCTTCCCATCGGAATGCAACTTCTGCCCCTAAAATAATACCACGCCATTCCCGTAGTTGGTCGCGCAAAAAGAATTCGAACTTCTCCGCAGTGCCTTATTCACAAAAAAAAGCGCGGAAAAAATTGTTGCCCGCGCGATCTAAGTGCGCTAGTGTGACATTTCGACTTTTTCGCGAGAGAATTTTCCCCTTAGTGACGCCATAACTCAAAAAATGTCGGTCCAATTAATTTGCGAGATAGGACCAAAAATTTCGGGCGTCTCTTGGAAATCTAAACAAATCCATTTGTTTTTCAAATGCCCATTTTCAAGCTTATATCTCGAAAGATATCAAATTGTAGCGCGTAAAATCCACCGCAAAACAATCAATGTTTTTCGGGTTGCTCTTCAAGAACCAATAGTTTTTCTTGAAAGATGAATAAAAGCGATTAATTAAAAACATTCCATCCATGGAATATTCCTAAAAGAATTGGCAGTGGCAGTTTTAGAATAGCCCGTGAACTATCTGTATGTAAATAGAGAATTTATAGACTATCTGCGAACAAAGGTTGGCAAAAATATATTGCAAAACTACAAAAAAACATTAAGACGGGTTTGTGGCAGGTAGTTAAACCCACATTCAGAAAGCATCTAAACACTTAAAAAAATGAGACGTTTTCCATTTAATTGCGATGGATCACTTGTTCCTATTAAAGCAATGGTGGAAAGCAACCAGTACAAGAGGTTTTAACCCAAAAATGGGATATTCGGGCTCTGCCAAAATTTCAAAAACATTATAAAATACCTCAACTACTATCAAAAACAAAGTGAGTGCTTTAAAGGAGCGTAAAAGCGTAGTAGAAGCTATACCCAAATGAGTGATGTTGGTTCCGTATTCCTAAACAAAAAAGATATGACTAGTTTATTGTCTAACGACGAGTTAATTTAACTAGCATTATATTAAATTTTAACTGAATCTTTCCAAAAACCTATATATTATTTATCATAATTAATATTTTTGAAACGTGAAAGACAAATCAGTTTAACACAAACATGAAAAAAAATAAAGTTGAGGTTTCCTCCAAAAATTGTATCTATTTAAATGTTGTCTAGGATCCTTTGGTGGAGGTGGAAAACAAAAACAACTCAAATCGTCGAAATTGCTGATGTTTCTCCGTCTATGTGAGGGCTTTATCAAAGCTTATTCAAAAATAGTTGTTAGCCGTCAGGGCTTTTAACTCATCTGAATGAAGAAGATGGTCCTATCAAGTCAAGGCGTATTCAACAAGATATTTCAAGGGACAGGTGTAGGAAAAAAGTTAGAAACACACATTTAAGAAGTAGGTAAGAAAATACTTTCCGGGTTGCTCTTCATGCTTTGGTGTAGAATCAATGGTTCTTCTTGAAAGATGAATAAAGGTGACTAATATTAAAAAGTTTTCCATCCACGAAATATTTCGAGAAGAATTGACAATGACAGTTTTAGAATAGTGCAAGAACTATCTCACAAAGGGTCAATAGACTTATCTGCGAGCAAACGCTCGTAAAATTGGATTGTAGTACTTCAAAAAAAAAACATAATGAGAGAACTGTGGCAGATTGTATAACCCACATTGGGCAAGCACCTAAACACTCTAAAAAAATGTCTGGAGACTTTTTCTATCCGACTGCCAAAGATCACTCCTTCTTGTTAAAGCAATAATGAAAAGCGACCAGGACAATACGTTTTATCAAACAAAAAAAAACAAAAATATTAGGACCCTGCCAAAATTTCAAAAACATTATGGAATACGTCAACTACTATCAAAAACAAAGTGAGTGCTTTAGAGTAGCGTGAAAGCGTAGTTGAGGTTTCCTCCAAAAATTATATCTATTTAGAATGTGGTATAAGACCACTTCTTGGCAGAGATGAAAAATAAAAACTCCCAACGTTTCGCCCTCTATTTGAGGGCTTTATCAACTTTTATTCACAAACAGTCATCAGAAGTTTTTTCCTCATCTGAATGAAGAAGAATGAATTAATTTCTTTATGAGGAAAAAGTCCCTGACGACTATCAACTATTTTTGAATAAGCCCTAATTAAGCTCTCACATAGAGAACGAAACGTCGGCAATTTCAACGATTTAAGTTGTTTTTGTTTTCCACTTCCACCAAGAAGTCCTAATGACACTCGAAATATGAAAAAAAAAATAAATTTGTAAGACACATAAATAGACATTCGAAAGCTCTAACTCAAAAAATTGGACCTAATCTTATGAGTCCGCGATAAAAGTGTCCAATGCATTTCCATATAAACGACAAATAAAAAATCGGTTTTGTAATTACATAACTGAAGAGTAAAGCTGTATAAAACACTACTATAATCACTGCTATTACATTAAATGAAAACACCTACATCATAATGCCGAACAATGTAGATGGTATTCTTTGTTTGAGGCTAAATTGCATAAACACGATTATTGTAAAACGAAATTCAATAGTACTTTGGAAAAATATGGATAAATAGCGTTCTAGTACATTTACAAATTTATATAAAACAAACAATCACAAACAAATTGCGAGGTGAAAACCTCATCCCTAATACATTTCTCCAGACTACTGAATGAGAACTTAAAAATGGAATATGTCGTGGGGGTGTCCAAATTAGTATCTGTTAATGACACCATTTTGCGAGAACATTTTACAATTTCACACGTGAAAATATTTTTATAGCACGAACCATAAATAGAAATTCGCAACAGATCATTATATCACATTTTTTGCCATGGAGAACGTAATGGCGTGACCTACAATTTCAATTGTTTTTCTATGCCTGCACCATTGCAATGTTTCTAAATTATTACGGAAGTACCTATTAACATAAGTGAATAACTGACATTTTTTGTGTAGTATTCACACACTCGTAAACAAGAGGAGGATTTCCAGAAATTTGTGTAACAAAAAAAAGTAGAATAAATAAATAAGAGTAAATATTATGGGATAATTGCAATAATTACTCAAAAGTTTCATTTACCGTTTTATAACAATATTTTATTTCAATTACAACACAATGACTTTCAACTATCACATTCCTCACACACTACTTGTTATAAAGTTTGACGTTGTGAAAAAAATGACCGCACATTATTTGATAACCTTTTCGTGTTTTGGAAATATTGCTTAATTTCTTCTGGTAATTTAAATTTGTTATGCGACGCTTTATTTGGATGAGGAAATGACGAAATTGTGTCAACGCGAATATTTCTAGACAACCGCCTTGGTTGATGTGAGGGTGGACATAAGAAAGTGTAATTTATTTAAATCTTGGAGGAGTTGAAAGTATAAAAATTTTGATCATCAATTTCGGCATAAGATCCTGTGAATTTATTAGAGCAATGCAATTCACCCCTTGAATAATCGAACAAAAAAGCATTTCGTATATTCGATTAATGTTTAAAAATGTGATATTCATTAATATAACGTAGCGCGGAAGTTGTTATTTCTCAATCTAGCCAGCGCCGATAAAAAATAGTTAAAAAGCATAAACTGCAATGTTTTTCATACCTAGTATTAGCTTCCGGTATAATATCGTCTAATACGACATAGATCATGGCACCGGCCGCAAAAGATAAAGCGTATGGTAGCACCGGTCTTGCGATAGATACAGCAACGGCGCCCATTACTCCAAAGAGAGGCTCCACCATGCCGCTCAATTGGCCGTACCTGAAAAAAAAATTGGTATTAAATAAAAGAACACATATAAATACCGACTGGTAGATAATTTTCTTGGTTAATTAGCATGGGGACAGCTTAGTGTAACTGAAGGCGATGACCTGCTTACTTAAACCGGAAATTGTTAAACGGATAACTGCAACTACACTTAACAAAGTATGCACAACTAAAATGTAATAGGCTTTTAATTTAATTGCATTTTCAGTACTATTGCACTACAGGAGATCCGGAACTACAACTGTAGGAAATTACGAACGAAAAAACTACGAATATTTTGAATGTATAAACACTATGATAATGAAAATACATTAAAAACACTAAAGTGCTTTTCCGAATAGACCTAACGTGATTGTTGCTATCAGGTAAACAATCGAGGTAATTACATTTATATTACTTATCCATAAACTGAAATGATTGTATACATAATTAAAAAGTAAAATAATGGTTGGTAAACTTCAGTCATTTGGTACTCTTTCCTATCTTACGTTCACTCCATTAGTTTTTGGCCTAAATTTGGCGGTCCACAAGGATCTAATCTCTGACCATTGTTATTTAACGTATTCATAAACGCCATAGTCGTTGAATGTCTTCTTTTGCTAACGACTTAAAGATTTTCTATAGATTTTCATCTGACGAAGATGCAGAATAACTCAAACAATTTGTCACCCTCGTGCAATCTTAACTTGCTTAAACTCAACATTAGTAAACTTAAGTCATTTGGTACCCTTTCCTATCTTACGTCCACTTCTTTCATAATTACTAGCATATGATCCTGCGAGATGTAAACTAGCCTAATCTACGACTGAAAGCATTTAAACAGCCCCATAGCCCAGCTACTCAGCACAACTGTCACGTAGAGATCCAAGGCTTGCACTGCACCGCAACGGTATATGTTCGTGCCTAGTATTCACATGATGCCATGCATGAAGAGACAAACACAATAAGAAAAGCCAATCGGTGTAACCATCATTAACTGCATCAGCTTAACTTTCCTTCAGTGGTAATGGGGAGCATCTAGTACAACTAATCGTTCTTCTCATCCTGACGTGGGACCAAAATTAAACTTAACAATATACAACAAAAAAGGCGAATGTTCCGAAACGAAACCAAAACGCAAAGGGTTGAAGAAATTTTTAGAAGCATTCCTCTATAAAAGAGAAAAAACTATCGGTACTGTTGTCTTTATACCAAAAGGGGTAAACAAAAATCCTAATTCGTTAAGAGTATGGTTGTCATTCAAATTTTTAAGTGAAATTATCCAGGTTTTCCTGATCTAACAAATATTATTCCAAAGTTTAAATTCGAAATATCATTTAAATTCCATTTTTAAGTTTTTTTTTCTTGGATGTAAAAAATTATTCCTAATTTAGGTTTCTGCCTATTTCCCCTTTTCCAAATCTGTACACTTGTTATATTCTGTATAAGAGTTTTTATCTCTGTAAGTGTACAAGTTTTTCGTTTTTTAAATTATTTAGTAAATTGTAGTTTCTTTTTTCTTTTTCATAATACATTATCATAATATCCTAATTTTGATGTTGATTTGACATAGGAACTTTTTTTTTAATGTCAAGAGTTCTGAAGACAGTTTTGAAAGTATTCTAGGAGTTCTAAAAGAAAAACCGCTTAGATCTGTTCAAATTCAGAAAACAAAATTTCTCAAGGGATGATGTCAAAAGTCTATAATTATTATATAAGACTTTAGACCTAAACCAAAATAATCAAAAATAGATTATCCCAAACAAAAATACTTCATCTACACGTCCAATTGTTCGAAAGTTTTAATGTTTTTAAGAAAACCAAGTAGTATACTATTCAATCTGAAAATGGGTGTGAAATAAGCAACCCATGTTTTAGTTCCTATTTCATATTATAAATACAAAAGGGCTCGTGTATTCTTCAAAACGAAGGTAGAAATAATTGATAGATGATATCCTATCAAATTTTTTTACTTGGTATTATTTTTCCTAGAAAGGAAGTGCACATTTTATGCACGAAATATTGCCTGAAAAAACGCTTTAGTAGTTGTTGGTGGCCCTCCCCAAAGAAAATAAATCATTCAAAGTAAAACATTTTCTTTTATTAAATAAACCCTCAAATTATTTTATTGCTTGTAAGTCGATGAATTATTTTACTATATAGAAACCATAATAAATACATCAATATTCTATCCGTTGTCGGACGCCGTAAGTACATCGTTTTCCTTATCTACTCAAGCGCCATTTTAGTATTCTTTTTAGAACTACGACCTGGGGGACTACTCCATAACTTACTGAAGATATAAATTAGCCGATGCTTTCCGCTCAAGCCTCCTTGCTGCTGGTGTTAATTCATCCCGTGCTTTCATTCTATGCGGCAGACGTTGTAGTTAACTTTATACGAGAGAAACGTGGTATCTTATCAAGCAAGCGGCCTTCAACTTCGACTACTGTCCATTGTGTCTGCTAGGAAATAAACGGGTTTTTTTGTCTGAAAAAAAGAAAAAACACTTTTTTCTGGAATTTTTTCATAAGTAACAAAGCTTAAAGTTCTAAACATTATCGTTTAATACGCTTTGGAATTTATGTTAATACAATCTTATTTTTAAACACATAGGTATTTTATTTTCTATATTGGAAATTGATGAGTTTGTTAAGAAGGGATCGTAAAGCTGGTTAGCGAGAGGGAACCGTTCCTCGTTGTTTGGTTTATTTCGCATTGAATGTAGTTCAACTTTAGATGTGAGTGAGAGCGAAAGTTTTCTTATTGTGTTCAAGGGTGATTATAAAATATAGTTATGCCAAAACGAGTCGGATCTGGTCGAAAGGTTCGATCGTAGAAAGTATTTAAGTATAACCACCAAAATAGCAAGGTAAAAATCGCTCAAAACACATACAAAAACGGAAAGAATGTCAAAGAATCAAAGTAGAAAGTCCAAACCTGTAAAAGAAAATCAAAAACTGCGAGAGAATTTCAGAGAAATGGAGAAAACTAAGTAAAAGTTGTTCAAAGTTAAGATATTATTATTAAATCAGGTTAAAACATCATGGTTTATTTTTTTTATTTATATTATTATTTAGTAATTTAAGTTGAAAGGGAATTATAAAAATTATAAAAAAAAAAAAAAAAAAAAAAAAAAAAAAAAATAATAAAATTTAAAATAAAAAAAAAAAAAAAAAAAAAAAAAAAAAAAAAAAAAAAAAAAAAAAAAAAAAAAAAAAATTTTTAATTAAGAGAAAAAAAAGAAAAAAAAAAGAAGGGGGGGGAAAAAAAATTAAAAAAAAAAAAAAAAAAAAAAAAAAAGATGAAAATAGATTTAGAAAAAAAATTTAAAAAAAAAAAAAAAAAAAAAAAAAAAAAAAAAAAAAAAAAATTTTTTATTTGAGGGAAAAAAGAAAAGGGGGGGAAAGGGGGGGGAAAAAAATTAAAAAAAAAAAGAAAAAAAAAGATGATGATAGTTTAAAAAATTTAAAAAAAAAAAAAAAAAAAAAAAAAAAAAAAAAAAAAAATTTTTTTAGAAGAAAAAAAAAAAAAAAAAAAAAAAAAAAAAATTATTTTAAAAATTTATTTGTTTTTTAAAAAAAAAAAAAAAAGTTTTATTTTTAATTAATTAATTTTTAAAAAAGAAAAAAAAAAATAAAAAAAAAAAAAAAAAAAAAAAAAAATCCAGCGGTAAAAAGATACCTACTTATACATTTTTTTTTTTTAATTTACATAACGTTTGAATGGAAAAATTTAAAAATTTATTATTTTTTTTTTTAAAAAAAAAGTAAGTTTGTTTTTTTTTTTTTTTTTTACGTTAAAAATAAAAAAAATTTTTTTAGAAAAATTGGAAAAAGGGAAAAAAGATGGGAAAGAAAAAAGGTTAATTTTTTCTTTTTTAAAGAAAAAAAAAGTTTTTTTTATAAAAAAAAAAAAAGGGAAAAAAAATAAAAATTTTTTTTTTTTAATTTTTTAAAAAAAAAAAAAAGATATTGGAAATTATAAAGTTTAAATTTTTTTATTTTTTTTTTTTTTTTTTTTTTTTTAAGAGGGAGAAAAAAGGGGAAGAAAAAAAAAAAATTTTATTTTTTTTTATTTTTAGGTATTTAAAAGTGGGTGATATGGGGTTAAGAAAGGGAGAGATTTTTTTTTTTTTAAATTTTAAAAATAAAAAAAAATTTTTTTTTTAAAATAATAATTTATTTTTTTTAAAAATTTGTGAAAAAGTTGAAAAAAAAAAGGGAAAAAAAAAGGGAAAAAATTTATTTTTTTTTTTTTTTTTTAAAAAGAAAAATTTTTATTTTTTTAAATATTTTAAATAATTTAATTTTTTTTTTTTTTTTTTTTTTTTTTTTTTTTTTTTTTTTTTTTTATTTTTTTTTTTTTTTTTTATAAAAAAAAATAAAAAAATTTTTTTTTTTTTTTTAAATATTTTTTATATAAAATTTTTATAATATTTTTAAATAAAAAATAATTATTTTAAATATTTATTAAAAAAAAAAAAAAAAAAAAAAAAAAAAAAAAAAAAAAAAAAAAAAAAAAAAAAATTTTTAAAAAAATTAAAAAAAAAAAAAAAAAAAAAAAAAAAAAAAAAAAAAAACAATTTATGCGAGCAGAGCACCTGAGCACATGGATAATCCGTGCTGGAAAGAATTGTTTTCGTTTCTTCGACCTGCTTACAAAATACCTTCAAGATACATGGTGTCAGGTCCCTTTGGAAAGAGAAACAAAAGTATCAACAATGGTGGCTGAAGCAATTGCTGCTTCTAATTCAGTCGGATGGCTGCAGATGGCTGGAGCAACACAGAAAGAACATTGTCAATTTGTTGTTACACGCCTAAACATTTTAATAAAGTTTTACCGACCGGAAAATCCTCTCACACTGCCGAAAATGGCTCACGAAACAGCTGTGTGATGAAATAGGACAACAAAAGATATTTGGCCTTGTGACCGATAATGCAGCGAATATGAAGGCAATTGGAAACTGCTTAAAGCGAAAATGAAAAGACAAACCTATTTACGTATGGCTGCCTAGCCCACGTATCCAACAATATTTAAGATATGAGAGACTACCACTTTGAAACTGAAGCGAATGCTAAGCTTGTATCAAGGCCATAAAACTCTGGCAAGCAATGCAGCCTTTATAGAAAAACAATTAACCACTGGTGTCAAAAAAGTTAAACTTCCAGTAAAAACTCGCTGGGGTTCACATTTTGCTTAGAGAGTTTAAAACAAAATAAACACAAATTAGAGCAATGGCGATTGAGGAAGATCTTTCAGATGCCTTAAGTAAGATAAAAGTAAAGAAATATTGTTAAGCGAGATTTGAATAAGGTGTCAGGGTTCAGTAGTTTACTGAAACCTATATCGGACACTATAAAAATTGTGGAAAGTGACACCCTCAGCTGTCCCATGTTTTAAGTTTATATAAAAAGGAAGATGAAGTTATAGCCAAGATGGACGAAAGCTCCTTGACGTTAGCAGAGTTAAGGAAAGTTAAAGAAATATTTAAAGATAGAAAAGAATACGCAATATATGACGTACAAAAATTGCCAACTTGTTAGATCCTCGGTTCAAAGGGTGCGACAACACAGAGAGAAACTTTGCCACCGAAAAATTATAATACTGCAGTAAAAATTCCTGATGTCGAAGAAGATACGGTTCTGGCAGAATTGCAAATATATTGCAAAAGAAGATTTTTTTCAAAACGTTTTTGGTCTTCAGTGAACAAACTTACTCCTATAGCTTGGTGGGCAGGACTTTGCAAATCGACGCCTTATCAAAAGTAGCCATCAGAATTAACCCTTCCAACTACATCGGCAGCAGTTGAGAGAACATTCAGCACTATAGTGATATTCATTCCAAAAACGGAAAGATTGACAAATGACAGAGCCAGTAAAATTGTGTATATTGCTCACAATTTAAAATTGCAATGTCAAATCTTTTACCTACATTGTTGAAGTGCAAGAAAAACAGGAATAGAAAAAGTAATCGATTTAAAGGAGAAAGAAAAAAAAAAAAAAAAAAACCAACACACACCAAAAAAGTGTTGGGAAGGAAGCGAGAAAGGGAAAAAGAAAAAAGGAAAAAATTAAAAATTTTTTTTAAAATTTTTTTTTTTTTTTTTTCTTTTTTTTTTTTTTTAAATTTTATTTTTTATTTATATTTTTTTTTTATGGTTTTTTTTTAATAAAAAAAAAAAAAATTTTTTAATATTTTTTTTTTTTTAAAAAATTTTTTTAAGAAATAGTTTTTTTTTTTTTTTTTTTTTTTTTAAAAAAAAATTATTTTTTTTTTTTTTTTTTTTTTTTTTTTTTTTTTTACCTACGAGAAAGAAACACAAACCAACAACCTTTTTATGTATTCGTATCAACTAAAATTTGTTGAAGAAAATGGAATACCATGGATTGTGGTGTAATGAAAAGTGCAGGTACGTTACTCACGGCACGCTGAAATCAATAATTTAATCAACATCGCTTTGCAAACTGCCAACTGTCCACCCTACTAGACTTTCCAGAGACGATGGGAAAAGAGTAGCTCAAAATATCAGCTAGCAAAAAAATTGCAAAATATCGTTCAGTAGTGGATCAACGTAGTGTAGTTTTCATCCCTTTTGCTATCGAAACCCTCGGCCCGTGGTCACATGAAGCAATGGAATTCGTGAACATACTAGGTCACGAAAATTTTGAGCGTTTCCAATGAACCTAAATCTAAATTATACTTTGAGCAACGTATTAGCATAGCTTTACAAAGAGGGCTTGTATAAAGGGAACTTTTACTCCCTTTTACTTAAGTCCAAAAAACGAGGTGGACAATGAATGGAGGCATCAAGACCTCTGCTTCTTCCAATCCACTTTCTAACATACGAGAAAAAAGTGGTGGTGCACCATCATCAATGAATTCACGACGTAAATCAAAAGGCACGCCTTCCAACAATTGAGACATACTGTCACCACTAAGGCAATTTTGCAATCTAAATGGATCAATCAAGTGGGTGTCAATTATACCCATCGACACATTCATTTTGAATTCCCACTGAAAATGCCTCTTTCTAACCGCGTGAGGGTTTTCATCTACATAAACATGTTCTTTATGAAGAATTGTGATACCGAGTCGTGTAAAGTAAACAAAATTTTCACTTGGTGAATCGGCCGCCCTACGCTCTTGAATCAATTGAACAAAATGCATACGAGATCCTTAATGAAGTATGAGGTCTTGGACGCACTGAATGTGATAAATTAATTATTCTGCAATAATCCGGTTAGCCGTGATCTGAGACACTCCAGTTTGACGTTACGTTAATTATTCCAGTGGATTTCATGTACTATCATACCAAAAGAAAAATAACCCGAACCTGTGATCAAACTTCATGCCAGTTATTAATGGTCAGAAGTCATCGAGTACATTTTTTTTGCTCAAAAAGTAAAGGATCGAAGGTGGTGATCATATTGAACATGTATTGTGATTAAAAATGTGACAATTTTCGGTCAACAATTTTGTAAAAAACGAAATATACAGCACATATATGTATCTTTCATGTAGAAAAAATTAAAGCACTTCTAAGACCCATAAAAAATTAAATTTATAACCAATAGATTTGCAATTTTCAAAGTGCTGTGCGAGCGGCGCGGCGGTGTACCCAAAAAAAATGAATTTTCGGACTTTTTTCAGTTTCCTCTCGATTTATCTCAGTGAAATAAGGTATAGTCACTCTATATACGAGGGCGGTCTGAAAAGTTTCCGACCTAACATAGCTATAAGAATTTTTAACTTAAAATTTATTTTTATTTTTCTACATAGTCTCCTTGTGACTCGATACACTTCTCCCAGCGATGCTCCCATCTCTTTAATCCGTCCAAATAGTACTCGGCGTTCTTCTCTGCAAAATAATTGTTCACGAAGGTGATATTGCTTCCTCATTTGACAAAAATCTTTGTCCTCCGAGCGCAGTTTTTAGTTGAGGGAACAGAAAGAAGTCTCTTGAGGCTAGATCTGGTGAATAAGGTGGATGGTCAAGCAGTTCAAACCGTAATTCATGGACTTTCGCTATGGCAACTGTTGAGGTGTGAGCCGGGGAGTTGTCTTGGTGAAATAGGATTTTCTTTTCTGTGTGGCCGTTTATTTGCAATTTCTGCCTTCAGCTTGTCAAGTAATGATGCGTAGCATGCTCCTGTAATGATTTTCCCTTTTTGAAGATAATTGATTAGGGTAACTCCATGACTATCCCAAAAAACGGTCGCCATCACTTTCACAGCCGAAAAAACAGATTTTGCTTTTTTTGGAGCCGGTTCCCCCTTTGCAGTCCACTGTTTTGACTGTATTTTTGTTTCAGGCGTATAATGGTGTATCCAAGTTTCATCATCGGCGCCAAAACTCGTATTTATTGCGCCTAAACTGCGCCAAGAGAGCATTGGAAATGTTCATTCGAACACGTTTTTGGTCTAACGTTAGCAAACGCGGCACCCAACGCGCGAACAGCTTTCTCATGGGTAGATCTTGATTTAATATGTGACAAACACGTTCTTTGGACATTTTCATTGCCTCTGCTATATCTCTCACTTTAATTCGGCGGTCGTCTAACACCATTTGGTGAACTTTAGTAATGTTATCGTCAGTAGTTACAGTTTTTGGACGTCCCGAACGTTCATCATCTCCCAAGCTCTTACGGCCACGTTTAAATTCAGCTGCCCAAAATTTCACAGTGGTAAATGACGGTAAAGAGTCCCCGTACACAGAGTTTAACTCATCTTTAATTTGCGTAGGCGTATTCCCTTTCAAAAACAAATATTTTATGACAGCTCGATACTCGATTTTCACAAAAATACTCACATCGACTCACTCAAACGACTGTCAAATAAAACTGCGCGTCCAAATGGCTGAAACTTTGATGTATTGCTGTCAAAAGATGCACAACTACATTCGCTGACTTTAATTTACCAGTGCTGCCATCTTCACGTTGAGGTCGGAAACTTTTCAGACCTCGTACTTTGAAAGCAGACTAAATTTGCCACAATTTGAGACCAGTGCGAGCTCTATACACCCATTAGTTCCCAAGTTACAGTTCTTTAAAGACTGGCCATTTTTCCCAAAACTCATATTTTTTTAAAATAGTCACTTACTTTGTAAAATATCTTCTAAAATACGCATCCCACGTCAAATATTATATGAAATGAAGTAGTAATACATTTAATTACCTAGACTGATACCTGAAGGCCTAGCGGTTCTCTCAAAAATGGTAGATAACAAAACAAACAAAGTGGGTTTTGGGAGGAAATGCAAATAAACTGTCTGTTACAACGCTGGCATCAATCACCTCATCCCTTAAATTGTCGGGCACAAGCTGTAGATTTGCTCACAATTTTCCAGATTGTGTGTGCTACAAAGCAATCTGAACAGGATTTACAGGACGACTTCAAGAATGAGCTGGCCCTATTTCCGATGTCTCTGTTTAATGACTATACTGTTATATGACTACAGGTATGTTTAGTGACTATACCCGTCAGGCCTTCTTTCACTGAGATATTTAGAAAAAACTAAGAAAAGTCCGAAAATTCGTGTTTTTGGGTACACCGCCGCTAGCACAGCAAATCTGGTTTTTTAATATAGGTTTAAGTCCTAAACATATACTTTTGCAAGCACTGATATACATCTTGATTGGCCTACAGTTCCCCCATTAAAATTTGCCCAAACCAAATTTAAAAAAAAATTTTTCAAGTTCTCTCACATCTTAACGCAGGTAAGTTTAGTCCATTCGACTATTTATGATTCCACAAACCTACTGTACGTCTACGGAAAGTTAAAGACATCCTGTATATAAGATTCAAAAGTTATACTATTAATTTTAGCTTTTCATATAAATTGAAAATAGATTTCGTTTTTTTTTCAAATTCACTTCCACCTTCTTTTATACGAAAATGCAAGAACCTTGTTAGAGGATACAAAAAAATCGATAAACTTTTAAGTGAATGGATAAAAAAGTAACAGCTTCAAAGGAAATGCAATATCCGGTTGCACCGCTTTGCTAAAACAAGATCGGACGCCAACATCATAAAGCTTCGCCTTTCCACACACTTTCTAATTTACTTATAGATTGTCGCCAAAAACGGATCTTTACAAGGATGTTATATAACCTTTTTTGTAAAAAAAATTTTGATAAGTCAAAATTAAGATTAATGTAATTAGCAGTTTCAGGAAATTAGAGGTAATCTAACACCTACGCGGATGTCATTTCTAGAATACTCTAACTATAATATGCGTATCAGCTCGGTAAAATAAAAAAAACAACAAAATTTATGGTACAAAAACCCAAAACCTACAGGAAGTCCGTAAGATCATAAAAATTAAAGAAAAGAACGTAGTTTCTGGTTCAAACAGATAGGTTACCAAAAAAATACTGTAAAAATTAGTGTTTTTGATAATGAAAAAAAATTAACTTACTTACATCAAACGAAAACGATTGTCTTATTTCAAACCTGAAGGTAAAGACGCATATTCAAGATTAAAGAAAAACCTTCTTGAATTTTTATTTATTGCTCCCTCACCCTAAGGATAGGCATTTATTAATTCAAACTTCTTGGTTTTAGAGTTTTGTTTCTTGCATATTATTTGATTCGTATTAGAAATTAAATTATTATTTTTGTTTGTATTTCATTATGATGAAATTCGTATCTGAAAGGAAAATGAATGAAACGCAACGTGTTGTGGTATAAAGATCGAGACAGGATTTTAAAAAAAATAAAATTTTTTACTTGTTTTGCAGGCAAATCATCGTCCGGTTTCAAATATCAAAACTGCACATTTTTTATAATAATTATATTTCGCAAAAAAAGTTCCATTATAAAAAAACACAAACGAAGAATAAAGAAATGAAGTCATTTAAAATATGTCAAGATCTCGTACAAACAACCCATGGTACAAAGAGCACTTATCTATTAACATTCTAATAATTAGGTTGATGTGTAAGTTAACACCGGATGTACATGTTGGAAAGGGAAACCTACTTTGCAACAACAGTCGGTTGTACAACAATCTAAAGAATGTGCTTATTGAAAAATGATCCAAAAATACCGTTAATGTTTTGATCGATACGTCTCTATCGATAGCAACAACGAAAAATATAATAAATTGCGGATCAGTCGCTGGTATGTACCCCATGAAGAGACCATCGGAATAACACGTGGCATTCGCGACCCTGCAAGGTCGTTCCCAGCTCATTAATGTACCTCAGGCTCTTTTACAATTCGCCTTGGAGCATAATTAACTAGCTTCACCGTTCATCGCACACAGGAATGTTGACGGGTTCTCGATTCCGCATCTTCTCGAGAAAAGAATAAATTTTCGAACTTCAAATCGAATAGTCAATCATTAACGTTTTATAATAATTATACGAAACAGATGTAGTCGCTATCGCATTGCAATGTCATCTCGCAAAACGAAGGTTATTAACACTTCACAACTGAATTCATTTTTTTTTGTTTGATTTAAGTTTTGGTTTTAATTAATTATAGGTGAAATTTTTTTTTTAAACCAATGCTTTTATAACAGTAAAAATGAACTAAAAAATAATTTTCGTGTCTATACTGTGCTGGACCCTGAAAAATTGTTGACAAAAAGAGGACACTAAACTGATATTTCGCTGTCGTAATATTTTACATGCGACAGCACTGAAAAACACACAAATGAATAATTTATGACAAAATGGTTACCAATTATAAAGGGTGTTTTAATTGTAAAAATTTAGAAAAACGTTGTTAGGAAAATATAATGTTTATGTTATAATAAAAGATGATAGAATTTTGCTGCACTGAAGGTGCAAGAAGGTGAGAATTGCTCAAAGAACGGCTTTCGCGAAATTGTGCAGCCAGTTGCAAGAATCATTGACAAATAAATGATGGTTACCTTAATGAAGCTTCAAGTGATGCTGAAATTGTTGTAAGGCAAAATGGAGCGCCTCAAAGAGTCAGACGAGTCCATTAACAGATGGGGAACCAAACGACCGAAAGCCCACATATCACCACTTAGAGATCAAAGAGGAAACTGGTTAAGGTCTAATAAGGAAAAAGCTGATGCATTCGCACATCACCTGGCAGAAGTATTCAAACCAAACTGCAATGTAATAAACCAAGAAATAGAAGATGAACTACAAACACCTATTCAGATGCCAATACGAAAATTTACCATCACAGAAATAGAAAGTGAAACAAAAATGGTAAACAACAAAAAAGCACCGGGACAAGACCTCATAACACCAATTATACTAAAGCATCTAACTAAGAAGGGCATTCAATTCCTGAGAATTCTTTTTAATGCCATTCTAAGGCTCACATACTGGCCACTACAGTTAAAATTTGCCCAGATACTCCTAATCCTTAAACCAGGGAAACCCCCCAATGATATTCATACATACCGACCCATAAGCCCCCTTTCAGTAATTTCAAAGCTGCTGGAAAAGTTACTCCTAAGGCAAATAAATGAAGACTTACCGCAAGAGGATTGGCTACCCAACCACCAGTTCGGTTTTAGAAATAGTCTTACTACGATCCAACAATGCCATCGGATAACGAATACAATACAAAATTCATTACAAGATAAACTATTCTGTTCTGCAGTAATGTTAGATGTGAGACAAGCGTACGATCGCGTTTCGCATAGAGGGTTGCTATTTAAAATAAAGAAAAGTATGGCATACGAATACTACTGCATATTTCATTCGTACCTCACTAATCGAAGGTTTCAAACTAAGATTGGTAACGATGTATCTCACATAGAGCAAATAAACGCTGGTGTACCTCAGGGTATTGTCTTGGGTCCGATATTGTACCTACTCTTCACCTCTGACCTACCAACCTCTGACAATACCATGATAAGTACTTTCGCTCATGATACCGCAATCATAGCTTGCAATGAAGATCAAACATAGCATCTGCGATGCTTCAAACTCATCTAAACCTAATTGAAAAATGGATGGATAAATGGAAAATAAAAGTCAACCAAGACAAATCTGCGCACATTACTTTTACAACAAAACGTCCAACATGTCCACCAGTCACTCTCAATAACACACCTATACCTCAATCACAAGAAGTTAAATACCTGGGACTTCATCTTGATAGGCGTTTAACTTGGAAGACTCATATAAGCAAGAAACGCAAAGAAATGGATATTAAGTATAAAAATCTATACTGGCTTATAGGAAGAAAACCTCATTTAAATTTAGAGAATAAAGTTCTACTATATAAAGTCATAATTCGCCCAATATGGACATACGGATGTCAGTTATGGGGATGCGCCAGAAACTCCAACCTTGACATCATACAACGCTTTCAATCAAATACCCTACGAAATGTCAAATGCACCATGGTATGTGTCAAACGCACCATCCACACCGACCTAAATATCCCTTTTGTGAGAGATATTATCAAGCAATATGCTGTTAAACACAAAAAAATTAAAAAACACCCCAAAAAAAAAATAAAAAAAATAAAAAAAAAAACCCTAAAAAAAAAAAATTAAAAAAAAAAACCCAAAGAAACTAATTAATTAAAAAAGAAAAAAAACCGAAGGGAGCCTTAAAAAAAAAACTTAATAAAACACTTAAGTACATATTATTAGCTCATAGAAAAATTTAGAAATGTGATGATAAATATTCTTTCTAATTTCTTTCTTTAAAGTTGAAAGTCGAATCATTGTCGTTAAAGAAAAGAAGTTGACACTTTCACTTTAGGGAAACTGAAGGAATGGCTTCCAATTTGGAGCCAATTCAAGTGAAGAAGACAAGTTTCAGTATTTGATCCAAACAACGACACCAGGTTCCAGAGTCCGTCAGATTGAAGAAAGTTACCCACCAACTGAAAAGAATTACCGGAAAGCCGTAGAAAGTCTAAAATCACGTTTTTGACTAGAAGATCTCCTAATTGAGATGTACATTAGAGAGTTACTTAAACTGGTTTTGATTAACAAGAAGTCACGATCATGAGGAGTTTTCTAGAACCAGATTAGAGCACAGTTGAGATCATTAGAATCGTTAGGAGTAGAATATAGTAGAATCCTGCTTCAGTGAAGACACAATTAAATTGTGGCAAAGAAGTTCTTTATATGATACATGTCCGACGATGAAAGAACGACTGGAGAATTTGATGAAGTTTATCAAGAAAGAAGTGGAAAACGAAGAACGAATTAGTCTAGCGACGTGGAACATTGATTTTAAGAAGAACAATGTTACTGAGAAGATTCCGACTGCATCTAAACTAATGAACAAACATGTTGTTATTCGGTGTCAATTCTGTGACTGCGCGCATCCAAGTGAGAAATATCAAAAGGTTATTCCTTAGACATTAGCATAAAAGAAGAGAGACCTTCTGAAAAATCTAGCTGTAATAAATGTTTAAAGTATGGGCATATTACAAAGAAATGTAAAGTTAACGTAAAATGTTCGAGATGTCATGAACGTCACGTGGACATTTATGTGCCCGAATCATGAAAAATCTACTTTGGGCGAGACTCTGGTTTGAAATCAAGCAGTAGTAGAAAAGTTCTTTGTATATAAAAACTATAACGAAGTATTTCTACAAACAGTTGTTGTTGAACTCATTGGAAATGGCAAAAAAGAAGAGTTGTCATGTTGGTGGTTATCACACTTAAATTGTAGACCATAACAGCTACAAAGTTAAGAGTGAAGAATTTCCAGAATAATTATGTGTGCAATTTTTGGCGTTAGATCAGCAAGTCATTTGTTGTAATATTTCTGATAATAAATGGTCCTTAAATTCAATAATTATGAGAATATGGTGTGGAATTAACTGATATGATAGATAAACCTATTAATCTACTTAGTGCTGACATTGTTTTAGAAATTATTGACCGGAAAAAATGTCATTTGAGATCAGGGTTGGTGGCAATGAAAACACTATTGGGTTAGACGGTGATGGGTCAAGTTCGTAAAGGAGATCGAGTCATCTCCTCCTCAACTTCAACGTCCATGATATCAAGAGACTATGGAAGCTGGATACATTGATCATTACCGAACCATCAGAAATTGTATTTCGCGATAATTATAAAAAGGCTGAAATAATTTTCTCCACATTGTAAGAAGAGAAGATGATGGCAGATATGAAGTGTTTACGCCTTGGGTAGAAGATCATCCACCGTTGCCGTCAAATTTCGATCTAACTTTTGCAAAACTCAATATGGTAATAAACAAGTTAAGAAATGAAGGTTATTATGAAGAATATAAATAACTTTTTCAAGAATAGCTTCAAGATGGAATAATAGAAGAAGTTCCGACTAACAATACAGAAAGTTTTAAGAAGGCCATTATTTACCTCATCATCCTGTTATCAAGTGCTATTAGACCTGTATTTGATACTTAAGCAATAATGAAAAATTCTCTACATCTAAACCAGTGTCTTAAGACGGGAATTAATTGTTGTTGATTGGATTTAGAATGGTCAGAGTTGGAGTTACTGCAGACATTAAGAAGACACATTGGTCTCATGGAAGGAGACAAAAACTTCTTGAGATTTTTATGGTATATTGATTCTGGAGAATTAATTGTATATCGTCACAGAAGAGTTGTATTTGGGGTGAAATGTTGTTCTTTTCTTTTGGGTGCCGCGATAAATTTCCATTTAAACAATTTTCTAGATAATGGAAATTATTTGAAGACTACAATTCATCAAACGTTAAAAAATTTCTACGTCGATAACTGCGTCACAAGTGTGTATACTTCAGAAGGATTATATGAATTTAAAGAAAAAGCTATGAAAATTATACCAGAAGGTAGACTTGATTTACGATGTTGGGAACATTTACTTCAGAAAGACGCATCACCAGCGACTTTGTTGTCATCTGTGTTAGATCTACAATGGATACTTTGATGTTGCCACTTGATTGGATAGAATACGAAGAGAAGGAAAAATCAGGAAGCGAATGTTGTTAGTGACACATAAACTGTGTGATCCTATTGGATTTGTTTGTCCAATAGTTTTATGACCCAAACTCATGTTGCAGAAGACATGGATTAAAAATCTTTTTGGGATTCTGAAGTTGAAGAAAAGATTCGAACAAGTTTTTTGCGGGGGTTAGAAGAGCTACTTTTTTTAACATATGTTGTAAGAGAGATTCTTCATGGTACAGCTGTTTTTCTGATTATGAGAAAATTATGAGAAAGGTTGCATGGATAAGAAGACTGTCGGCGTAAAAAAAAGGCTATTTTTGATTTGGAAGAAATTATGGTTGCAGAAAAATATGTCATAAAATGAATTCAAGAAGAAAGTTTTGATAGTATAGAAGCCTGCAAAATTTCTTCGCGATGTCCTTTTTTTTAATGAAGACAGTTGTATTCACCTTAAAACAAGGATATCTGATAAAGAAGATAATGAAGTTTTTCGATATCCCTATGTACTTCCATCAAAGCAAGTTGTTCTTGAAAGACTCATTTGGAGAGAACACTTTAAATCTGGCCATGTAGGTATATAAATTTTGCTTTCAAAATTCCGCGAGCGTTTTTAGATCATCAAAGGTAGAAGAACAGTGAAATCTATAATTTCAAGGTGTACCATTTGTACAAGATTTCAAGTTAAACATTTTGAAACTCCACGCATAGCTTTACCTGGAGCTACAGTTCGAGATGCTGCTGTTTTCGAGATAGTCGGTAAAGATTTAGCAAGTCCACGGTTTGTTAAGAAAGATGGCAAAGTTTGGATTACTTTATACACTTGTGCCGTGATTTTTTACAATGCTTAAGAAGATTTATTGCTAAAGAAGAAAGACCTTCAACTGTGTATTCAGATAATGCGAAGAATTTTGTTTCTGCAAATAGTTTACTAGATTTGATTGGAATCGAGTATCAGATTTTGCTGCAGCACATAAAATGAGAAGAAAATTTATTCCTCCTACTGCTGCTTGGTGGGGAGATTGGTGGGAGCGATTAATTCGAATCGTAAAAGAAATTTTACGTAAAGTGTTGGGAAAATCTTCACTTGCATTGCTAACGGTTTTTTATGTGTGTGAAGCAACAATTAATTCAAGACCATCAACGTATGTTTCTCAAGATTCGAAAGAATTATTGTCCTTAACATCAGCCATATTTTTGCAAGATGTGGTAAATGTGGTGTAAGTGATATTGATACTGTAGAATTTTCTAATATCAAAAAACACTATCAGTAGAGATTGCAGTTGAAATAAGTTTTACGGAATGAATATTTAGGGCAGTTACGTTTAGTCAACGATAAACATCAAAATAAGAGAACTTTGAAGATGGGTGACATCGTCTTAATAGAATATGAGAATCAGAAAGAAAAAGGATTGGCCGTTAGGTTATATAGAAGAATTGATTCGATTCCTGGCAGAGATAGACAAAATCGCTTGGCAAGATTGAGAACTAGAAACCGTGCTCTACTTAGACCATTGTATTGTCATCTAAAATGAGCTGGTGTGCAAAATTTCGGTTCTAGCTTATGACGAATTAGGTGAAAAATCGATTCCAAAACTCGATCCAGAAAAGACGGAAACAAGCAAAGGAAGTAAGAGAAAAATTGATAACAATACTGAATCCAGGTTAACAAACAAAAACAGCAAGTTTATTAAAGAATTGACGGCTTTTTTAAAAAAAAATTGAACACAAGGTACATACAATTTTGCAGACCTACAAGTAAAAACTTATTTAATTCCTTCAAAAATTATATCCAGGTGACTTTCCCCGTAGGATTAACTTTTGCGAGGATCTTTGCTCAAAATACAAGAGCACGATAGATTCCTTAGAAAATATAATTTGGACTGATAAGGCAAAGTTTTGTCAGCAGGAATGGAAGAAATTGACATTTTTGGGTTACTGAAAATCCGCATATGATGCTCGAAGTTGAAAATCAAGTACAATTTAGAGTAGATGTGTTTTGTTTGCTAGTGAATCAAGAGGTTCGCTATGGCATTTATGATGAAAATTTGAATGGTGCCAAATACTTAGAAATTCTTTAAAGCGTTGTAGAAACGTTTTTGAGATTTCACTGGTCAGAGCTGCACGTTCATGGTACCAGACGGATGAGGCACCAGCGCACAATACAAAATTGACGACCATGTTTGATGATCATTGGTGGGGAAATCAAGGGCCATTCAAGTGGCCTGCTAGATTACCAGATCTAACTCCTCTAGATTTTTATATTTGGGGGCAAATAAAACATTTGGTTTATTCTTCACCAATTCGCAACATAGACGATTTGAGACTGAGAATAACAAGAGCTTTCGACAGTCTCGACCCCAACGAAATAAGAAGAGCTACGCAATCTGTGGAAAGTAGAATAATACAATGTTTAACATAAGAAGGTGGTCATATTGAACATTTACATTAGAGAAATCTGTCAATATGTACTTTAAGCATCCTGTCACAACATTTCAGATTTAACGCAACTAACTCATAGTAAGCTGGAAAGGAATAGATACATTTCCTAGCACCTGTGTAACCAACATACCTATTAAGTCTTAATTTTTAGCTGATCAGCAACATGAACTATTTTGTTCAACATGGCACAAAAAGTCAATTTTTTCCAGAAAATTATTCTAGATTTATAATATTAAATATGAAAAAAGTTCGTTAATAATAGTATAGGAATCCATATTTTTATTAAATTGTTACGATTGTCTCTTTTATTCAATGGCATAGCTACTTACTTGAAAAACCAAAGAAAAAACTGACTAGAAGATTTTTATTGAAGAACTCAATAGGTATAGGAATTGGGTATAGAAAATGCTTAAGCAATATACCTTAAAACTCAATTTTCTCGTGAATGATGTAAAAAAAAGCAGAAGGTGCCATTTGAAAAAATTGACTTTTTGATAATTTTTTATTGTGATATTTGAAAATTGCCTGTGCCCATATGGTACAAAATGGAACGACCAGTAGGACATCAGGAGTAAGCCTGGATTTACAGCCAACTGCTCCATAGATTTAATTTTGTAATCTCAACTGATTTGCGAGATACACATTTTTTCGTTAATTATTATAAAGACCATTTTTTGGGAAAAAATGACATAATATGTCAAAAACGGTCAAGAATAAGATAACGTAATTTAGGTTATATAAACTCAGAATTATATGGCCAATCGACTTATGTAAAAAGAATTATAGGTTTGTAATTAAAATACGAAATTTGATAGCAATTTTTGGCACACCCTGTATAGCTGAAGGTCTGAAAATATTTTAGGTAGAACGAAAATAATCGATTATGGCCGCGTACCTAATTTGAAATTTCTGATTTATCTGCAACTTAAAAAACTTTTAATGTACGCTCTACGTAAATCACCCTGTATAATAAAGTAAACTAAATATAAAGTATATATGTGGCAGAAAGATTTGTTATGGTTTATAGAAATAAAAGACGCAAAATAATGAAAACGATGACAGTTCAAGGTTTAAATCAGTCAACAGCCTGTGAAGGAAATAGATAAGTCATGTGCATTCTATTGCTTACCTTAGTTTTTACTAGTATCATTTTGAAATTAAAAACGTTTTATTAATTTGAATTTTACTTTTAATTTTCAACATAATTTTCATAAATATTGAGGCAATTGCATTATGTAACCCCATCATGAAATACACATACCTACACAATGGAACAAATACTTTGGTTTTATAAAAATACGAAAAATTTAGTATGCAAAGGTGATATACCTATAAAGATTTATACAAAAACTTAACTGTAATTAATTAAAATAATAAAATATAAGCAATTAATGCAGCATGTATAATGCAAAATGTGGATCAGGTGTATACAAAAGTTAATATAATTCATGTACAAATTATGATAAACGAGCCAAATGGAAAGGGTAATGTCCTTAGTTGATATACTACTAAATTTTATCTTATACATCTTATCTTATAGTTGTAACAAAATTGTATTCGGAAACTAGAAAATTGTCTATTTTAACTCAGTTAGTAAGTCCATACCTGGATAAACATGTTTATCCGCTATTAGATACATTACTGTACAAGAAAAATATGTTGCCAATATAAAAAAAATTCACAATCTGGTTCGTGAGTTATGCGCAAATGAAGAAATAAACAAAATAAATAAAACACCCTGTATCTTGGTTATAAAAGATCGGGGACCTGTACAATATATGTTTTTTTAGAATCTTCTTGATGTCCTCTATCTAATCCTAACGTATGCGCATTTACCAATGAATCACCCTCTATGTAATGAATGATAGGATAAATGAAATGTATCACGAACTTATCGAATTTTGTAATCGAACGTTTACATACATAATCATTTACATTGCTACCAACGCGGTCACTTAAACATTGAATCTTGAATCATATAGAGGATATAAGAATCCAATACCGAGTGTCAACAGAAAGTGGCCCACTTATTTATTTTTAAGATAAAAATTTTGAAATTTTGAAGATTTATTCTAGATAAAATTACAAATCTACGAGGATAATTCTGAATATTAAAAATTACCAGTTTAATTAAAAGTAACCCGCCATCCGCCACCCTTTATAAATCGCTGAAACGCCAGAAGCGCAATTTCGACATCACTGCATCAATCTAGTCTTGGCGGACTCAGATAAAGAACAGCTCAATGGAATTCATAATTCTACCCGACGGGCGAGGCCCAAACCATACACTGCTGGGGGTGGACTCCATCAAAGATGTTGGTCTCATCCTGGACTTACCCTCACGAAGATGGTGGTACAAAGACCAAATCCAAGTAAAATTCCCGTTCGACTTGGAGAAAACGCTGGAAACCCATTGGAAGATGACGATGTCTATTCGTTCAAGAACCAATACCACGCTTTCCCCAACAGCTCCAAAGACGTCACGGCAGAATCGGAGACCTTTCTTCATTCGCCCCGTAAGAAAACACAGCGAGCAGAGATCCTGGTGGCTGATACGGAAGAACTAAGGTTACGGCCGGACGAGGAAGAGGCACTCTCGCCTACGAACAAGCGTAACTCAACGACTTAATAAAATACGAGAACATCTTCCGACAGGGAATGCACAAACGGTAGCCACGCCCCCATATCGCCTCCCGTACCATAAAAGGTCCCTCCTGCGCCTCAAGTCGCCAACAGGGAGACTAGCTCGACGGGCCCTTGCCCTCCAGGAGTACGATATCACGTACAATTACACGCCCGGAAAAACCATTGTGGTAGCTGACGTGTTGTATCGGAACTCCATGTACACACTCGTCGGAGCAGGAATGGATTGTCTTTATGGTATCAATCGACATACCAACCAAACGCAGCACGGACATCTGAAACGAGCAACTACAGGACCTAGAAATACGCAAATCGTGGAATGCTTCGAACAACCAAAGCGAGCACCAGTCGCGCTGGACTAATCAAGACTATCTAATGCCCAATGGTATCCTGTTTGATTCCCAAAGTAAAGAAGCCTAACCATAAGTCCCAACACACTATCAAGGAACTAGTGCTGAGAGAATACCACGACACACCAACTGCCGGCCACTACGGGAAAGAAAGGACGTTCCACCGCATAGTCAACCGATACTACTGGGTCGGCATGAGGAACAAATACCAGATTACGTTTATCGCTGCATAGAGTGCCAACGTTTTAAAACCGATAATCAAAAACCAGCAGCCTGTTACAAACATCGGCCGCAGCCCAACGGTTCTAAACATTGTCTATCGACCTATTCGGTACACTCCCGGAAGTACCCTCCGGAGAGAAATAGATTCTGATAATGGTTGACGCTTAACCTGTGCCATAACCTTAGTCAAAGAAGTTTTCGTAAGGTATGAAAGCCCAAAAAGGATTCGCAGAGACAATGGAGTCATGTATCATGTTACTCACTGCCTAAACTTCGCTAGAGTCTCACACCATCCTATCACATACAGGCAAACCCTTGAAAGACTTGAAAACTAGCCATCAGACAGACTTAGACCTATCCTCTTAATAATGCCGTTAAGAAGACAATAGGAAAGTTCCAGTCACGACGAGATGGACCCTACCGCATCCTAACCCAAGTCTTTTCAACAACGTACAAAGTGGCCTCAGCGTAAAAATCAGCAGAACCTTTAGAGAAGTATCATACTTCAGCACTTCTACCCCAGAAACGGTCCTTGAAGAAAAAGAGGAAGACTGCCAAAAAACAAGAAGTCCTGAATCCTATGTCGGAACGTCTATCGGGTTCAGAGAGAGAGAGAGGGTCTCTAACGTGGCACCAAGCAACCACTCACACACGCAGGCCAGACCCGGGACACTCGCGTCCGAAACAACCCAACTACGCCCACGGACAAAGTAGAGGGTACGCCAACCGGGGACGCTCTTGTAGTGGCACAAATCACCAGAAAAGGCATCCTACGATCGGCATCGTTGAGTATCCTAAAATTTGCTTTTATAAACTAGCTTTGTGTGTGCATTTCGTATGTACTTTATATCGTTGTTGCCAGGCAGTGAATTAAACGTTTGTCTAATTATTGATCAATTGTGTTTTATTACGGGTTAAAGTGCTCTTGTAGTGTTTAAACTCGGCACGTCCCCAACTCAATAACTTTTATTTTAAAATAAAACACTAGATTCTACAAACGCCCGGTTTTTATTAAATCAAACAGATGGCCTTTCCAGAACAAGTAACGTTACATACACTGAGATTAAAATATCACGATGAATTTTGTAACTCTCTTTTGGCTTTATTATAAAACACAGGGTGTTGCACAAATTTTGGCAAATGATAGCCGAGTTAATGTTAAACATAATTTCTTACTATGAAATCGAAATGAAACGACTATTACAGCGTATTATTGAACTGATTAAATGACGAAATGAAGGGTAAAGCTCATTACAGAAAATGAAGCTTAGTTTGACATTAGACCCAGACCATGTCGAAATGGTAACCGTAGTTGCCAACGTTTCGCCACCTATCATAAGATTCTCCATCAGGGCTCAACATGGTAAGATTGATATCACTCATAAATCTTTCGTTCAGGTATTTTCAATTTTCCAATAACATCCACGTTTATTTAAGAAAAATGTCAAGAATTATACCCCAAAATTTGCCATAACCTGTACAATATATAAAATTTTGATTTTAATGCAATATTTGTTAGAAAAAGTTATGCGTTTTCCTAAAACATAGAAGTGAAAAAAAAATTAAATATTAAAATAATAGAATAAATTCTAATTTCCTTTATAGATACACGTTTTCACTTGATTTACTTTTGGAAAATAGGTACTTGGTAATTGGGTTCTTGAAAGGTTTCGATGCGTACATCACGATATTAAGTTCAAATGAATAAAAAAATGTAAATATTCCTCGTACCCTCAAAGCACATTAAAAGAAAACATATAGGTTGAACATAATACAAAATCGATCCCATTTGTTGCACAATTTGTTTCAGGTTGCCGTCTATTTGACATTATTTGTTTTCCTTGAAAAATCAAGCAGTTGACGCACAATACCGTGTACAGAAAACTGTTAAGTTCAAAATTTATGGCTTTTACTTAATTAGCTTTAATTGTTTCACTAATTGAATAAGTCGAACCATTTTTCTTTTTGCCTTATAAACGGAAGAATCAATTCACGTCATATTTTGTTCTAAAATGTATGAAATTTCACTTTTAATTAACATTTAAAAACCAAAGAAATTAAGAGTTATAGATACAGTTACATGTGTAGTACGTTTCCCGGATTAGAACGTTTTATTTCTTTAGGATGTGAATGGATGTACTACATTTTTTAAAAATATTAACAATAACTTACCACAAACTTTTCCATTTCGAAAACCCAGCTGCATGTAATGGAAGACTGACTGCTAGTCCCTCTGGAAAGTTCTGAATACCTATCCCGATGGCAAGATTTCTGCAACAAAACAGATTTTATAAATGTTTTGCTAAGAAAATGTGAAGCGATAAGTAATGATTTTCATCGGCACCCACAGATCGTTCAATTGATTAGTTTTCAATTTTTTTAATATAAAAAGCTTGGTCATTCATAAGACGGTTTTCAACAAATATTTTGAAATAAATACAGGGTGTCCCACCGGGAACGCCATCGATAGATTATAGAAAAACTGTACATGGGAAAATTTTGAAAATTTGGTAGTATACTAACACCGACGGAGGCAGTTCCGCTAAAATATTTTCAAGATGGTGACACTTCCGGTTATACCGGAAGTATGTGTCAACTTGCTTATTTGCGAGATAATTGAGCGTTTCCAGACTTTTGTTCCACTCTGTATATAAATTATTTACGCTTTAAGCAATCCAATATTAGTATTTATTTATTATTTATTACTAGTTTCAACTAATGTTGGATTGCTTAAAGCGTAAATAATTTATATATATATATATATATATATATATATATTTAAATGATAAGCTTTTCGACATCTAGTGTCGACTCGTGAAAGCGTTCACGTACGAAAATGTTAGCAACTTTGCCGACAGGTATGTAAAGCAGTTACATAGTCGACTCTTCAATAATTATAGCCAACCTAACAGTTGGCAAGTATAAAATTTCGAATCGCCTGCAGTAAAGTACGCAAGAGGTTGTACAATAGCAAACAAACACTGAGAATCACCCGACAGCTGTTTCGTCCTTTTGATTCGAAATTTTAACCGATGAGTCCCAAAGGACGAAACAGCTGTCAGGTGATTCTCAGTGTTTGTTTGCTATTGTACAACCTCTTGCGTACTTTACTGCAGGCGATTCGAAATTTTTATACTTGCCAACTGTTAGGTTGGCTATAATTATTGAAGAGTCGACTATGTAACTGCTTTACATACCTGTCGGCAAAGTTGCTAATATATATATATAAACGATAAGGTTTTCGACATCTAGTGTCGACTCGTGAAAGCGTTCACGTACGTAAATGTTAGCAACTTTGCCGACAGGTATGTAAAGCAGTTACATAGTCGATTCTTCAATAATTATAGCCAACATAACAGTTGGCAAGTATAAAAACTTCGAATCGCCTGCAGTAAAGTACGCAAGAGGTTGTACAATAGCAAACAAACACTGAGAATCATCAGACAGCTGTTTCGTCCTTTTGGGACTCATCGGGAGTGAGAGAACTCGAGTGTAAGTTCACTATTGTACAAACGCGCGCTGTCGACTATATGCCCTACTGGAGGGATCACAATATTTAAACGATAAGGTTTTCGACATCTAGTGTCGACTCGTGAAAGCGTTCACGTACGTAAATGTTAGCAACTTTGCCGACAGGTATGTAAAGCAGTTACATAGTTGATTCTTCAATAATTATAGCCAACATAACAGTTGGCAAGTTTAAAAATTTCGAATCGCCTGCAGTAAAGAGTAAAGTACGCAAGAGGTTGTACAATAGCAAACAAACACTGAGAATCACCCGACAGCTGTTTCGTCCTTTTGGGACTCATCGGGAGTGAGAGAACTCGAGTGTAAGTTCACTATTGTACAAACGCGCGCTGTCGACTATATGCCCTACTGGAGGGATCACAATATTTAAATGATAAGGTTTTCGACATCTAGTGTCGACTCGTGAAAGCGTTCACGTACGTAAATGTTAGCAACTTTGCCGACAGGTATGTAAAGCAGTTACATAGTCGATTCTTCAATAATTATAGCCAACATAACAGTTGGCAAGTATAAAAATTTCGAATCGCCTGCAGTGAGTAAAGTACGCAAGAGGTTGTACAATAGCAAACAAACACTGAGAATCACCCGACAGCTGTTTCGTCCTTTTGGGACTCATCGGGAGTGAGAGAACTCGAGTGTAAGTTCACTATTGTACAAACGCGCGCTGTCGACTATATGCCCTACTGGAGGGATCACAATATTTAAACGATAAGGTTTTCGACATCTAGTGTCGACTCGTGAAAGCGTTCACGTACGTAAGTGTTAGCAACTTTGCCGACAGGTATATAAAGCAGTTACATAGTCGATTCTTCAATAATTATAGCCAACATAACAGTTGACAAGTATAAAAACTTCGAATCGCCTGCAGTAAAGTACGCAAGAGGTTGTACAATAGCAAACAAACACTGAGAATCACCCGACAGCTGTTTCGTCCTTTTGGGACTCATCGGGAATGTTTTATATTTTTCCGACAAATATATATATATATAATAATGGATCCTATATTCATACATAAAACATTAATTAACTATTTATAAAAACTAAAACTTTGGAAGCATTAGAAATTGAATGTTATTTAAATAAACAAGACCTTATTTTAAATGTGCAAATACCAGATTAGCCATTTGTAAATGTTGATAAATTACAATACATTGATTTTCGGACAATAGCTATGATTAACTTCTTAAACTATTGTGTTGACAAAAATGGATGTTTTATCAGAGAAAGTTTAATTTCTGAATCAAAACATCGCAACTTTCACTTTTAAAAATCTCCTATTATAGTTTTTTTTTTACTATGAAGAGTAATTTATTATATTTTACATAAAACTACAATATCTAACTGCAGATGAACGTTGAAGTTTTATGAAATCATCATAAGCATAGTAGTTTACAGTTTCAAATTATAGCTGCAAGTCCTCAGTTTTTTGTTAAGTCAAAATCTATGCCATTTTATTTTGTTTATATGTATGCAATTAAAGGCGAATAACTAATGCATTTACCTGCTCTTAATCGCGCCACTATAAACGCGAAAGACTGTACAAGCCGATATTTAAAGAGTTGTTCACAATCTTACTTTTTTAACAAAAATTATTTTCATTGTGATGTCGTTCTGTAAAGTTAGCAACCTTTTAGTCGATATCTACTATTTTTGTGACAGTTTGTTAGCAACAAAAATTATAACTGATAAGTTAATACTAATCAAACGAGGGTTCTTTATTCTACTAATTATTCTAATTGGTTTTATACAAAAATAGAATATATTAATTAAGTATTTTTTTAAATAACGTTTAACAATAAATACGACAAAACTAGAATTATAAGGGCCAATTAGGAACGAATTACACAAAATATAAGGGTAGAACTTCCTCATTTTGAGGAATGTTATAGGTGGACATGTTTGAGTAATGACATCCATGTTAATAATCTCATTTGTTATATCAAGATTTATACGTCTTATGTATGAGGGGAATAAAGCCTTAATTGATTTATGGATTTCGTCATTATTTTTTTTCTTCTTATTGCACCTGAAACTAAAAGAACTGTAAGTCCTTAAAAAATTAAAAATAAACAGTAGGGACATTATGTAATGTGTATAGATTTTCCCAGTCCGATAAGGAGTAGTGCTGAACTGAAAACGACATTAACAGATACCTTATCACTATTATTCCCATGAACGCAAGGTATTCCTTTGGCATTCCTATTATATCCATCGTTATCGCTTTGTTTAAGTTACAATATTATATGAAGTTAAGATTATCTGATAGCACATTACCGGATATTGTTAATTTATATATTTACTCTGTATACGTTATATCATCGAAAAAGTATGTGTAAATACGAAGGTCTTATTTCCGATTACAATCGTGCGATCAAAAATTTCATGCACCGTTTATTTATATACAGGATGCTCTATTGATTCAACTACCTAAAGGAATTTTAATAGTTTTATAACATTTTGTCATTACTTCCCTTTCAGTACGTCGGTTTTTAATTTTTCTAATTTTTTTGCAAAATGACGAAGCCTTACATTTTACCTGTATCAAGCCGATTTTTTTTTAAACTAATACAACTAAAAGTTTAAGTGCAGAAATATCGAAACAAAACATAATATGCTAAATTAATGTACGTCGTACAATATCACTAGGATGTAGCGGTTAAGAACGACTTCCACAGGAAACATCGTCCTTCCTCATTGACGACGACCCTGACTACGAATTCATTCCGTTTTCATTCATAATAGTTTTTTTTCTTTTTTTGTTGATGATATACACGTTAATAATTTTACAAACACGTTTTCGTAATTGTTTATTTTAAATTTCCTTCGAAACAATAGTAACCGTAGATGCAAGAAAAACAAACATCCTGTACTAGTTTTATAAATGAAGTACCTACAACAATGATACGCATATTTAAAAAATGTCAATAAAATCCAACTCACTAGGTAGGAAATGAATGTATGGAATGTGCCATGCGAGGTGTGGGGTTTGGTTCCCAGAAGCAACACAGCGTTGCGGATTCGCGGACAGTTAGAATGACATGAAAGCGGTCGACGACCCAGTATGCAACAGAAGTTGGATTCTGGTTGACTTCTTCATGGGAAATGTCGCAGGAGGGCGAACGATCCCGATAACCTACTTACATTTACAAAAAGAATTTACGTGGGATGTATGTTTCGGACATTTTAAAAGCATAAATTATTGCCAAATAAAAACGATCTACAAACAAACAATAAGGCGCCGTTAAAGACAATACCAAAATCTGATTGTAAAATGCAGAATGCATTAAACTATTCCTAAAGCGAGGTAAAGAAAAATTCTCATCGGATTTTTTGGTAGCTATGGGAACCGTACTTAATTCGCTAAGTTTTAAAATTCTTACTCTCGTTGGTATTTTATTTATAAGACGTAAGTTCATTCAGATGTATTTTAATCGCGAAAACTTCACGCTTTTTTCGTTCATTCATAATTCTGTCGAAACGGAAGCACATTTTATCATTTTATTTCTTATCAAAAATAATGGTTTTACCGTATGCTCGGAATATAGATTTAAAATGTCTACACTTAGGTAATTAATTATTTCCAAAATTACAAAATGTTACTCGCGTCTAATTACTAAAATTTAAAACATGCGATTTATTCACAAATTTCAAATGCATCTCGAATTCCATCAAAATTTAATGTACCGTATTATTTTATACGTGCTTTTTTTTCTTAATAAAAATCTTATTAGATATTGAGAACTAAATAACATTTTAGCAATCGAATATGCGTTTTTAATTCACTGCATATTTTTGGAATATAATTTTGCAACAGAACTCCACATCGCACATTGGAGCCCGCCCATAGAAGGAGATGATAGGAATTTTTTTTACATTTAAGTAATAAAAAATAAAATTAATGTTTTTGAAACTTATGTACATTCCTATCTAGTTATCCTTTTTTCTGAGAAACAAATGTGGTGTAATACTTGCTGAAAGTTCGAATTTGTTAAAAATAATAAGTTATACGAAATTTAGTGTTGAATTGTTTATTTAATTTCTTTCAAACTGTTACGTTTTATTATAATATGTTAATGTCATTGTCATTACTGGCACTTAGCCCAATGGAAAACTAAAAATTAAATTAGAAAAAATTTTGACGTTTGAAATGTCACCTTATATGGTATCATTGATTCAGAAAATTATGCAGATTTTAAAAATGCAATAATGTTCCATTAAAAATCAAAAGTTCGTGTAACTTCCGGCGAAACCGTAAGTGAAAAAAATCTGTTATAGTCAAAAAGTGTAATTTATTATGTATATGGGATGTCCCAAATTTCTTATCTTTAAAACTAAGGAAGTAACGGGGGTGTACCATGATTCTGTTACACCCGGTATTTTATGTTCTTATTTACCTTCTATAGTGTTTACACACTTACTTAATACTTTTTTTTTTTTTTGAAAATTTGATCCTTATATTAAGCAAAATTTTAAAAAAGAGCATTTTTTCTGTCTACTTTTAATACAGGGTATTCAACATTCCGTGGCAAACATTAGCATTTTCAATGTCGGTAAAATCGTTTTTTTTTTAAATGGGTCACACGGTAACTGTAAGTGTTATCAAGTCCAGGACTTGATTCTGTATCAAACTGAAATAAGGTTACCTGACTATTTTCGAGATAAAGATCTTTTTGAAACGATCGAATTTATGCAGCTAAGCTTTTTACCTCCGCGTAGCCATGGAAAAACCATTACTGTTTTGCTATCAAGCATGGCAGAGAAGCAAATCATGATTAACTCTATCAAAGGCTTTAGAGAAATCTAATAGAATCAGGATAGTTAACTCATTCGAGTCTGTAGCGCGTATAATGTCATCCACAACTAAAGTTAAAGCAGTTGTACAGCTAATTTTTTCTCTAAAGCCTGGTTGCATGGCAGGTAGGATGTTATCCAGATTTAGACAAAGAAGAACAAATGTCATTAGGAAGAATCATGTTACAATCCCCCAATAAGGACAATGACGAACAAATAACAGAAATTGAAGTAATGACTGCAATACAAAAATATCCAAAATAGAAAACACTAGGACCTGACAAAATAGCAGCAGAAATAATACAAAAATTAAAAGTAGAGATAACACCAAGTTTATGTACATTTTTAATGAATGTTTAAGGCAAGGAAAATTCCCAAACACATGGAAATTAGACATTACAATATTTATAAAATACAAAGAAAAACATGAAAGAAAACTTAATAACTACAGACCGATATGTCTTCTAAATACTCTGAGAAACGTTTTTGAAAGAGTATTATGCAAAAAGATTAAAGACATATGACAAGGAGCGGCGGAAGACGCAATTAACTGCAAAATGAACTTACATTACAAATCATAACGTTAAATATATATTAGCAATATTCATAGACATTGGAGTTGGAGGTGCATTTAATAAATAATGGTGGTCGTCATTGTTTGAAGAATTACACGACCTAGGATGCAAAAAAAATCTTTATAAAACTTTAATGAACTATTGTCAGGACAGATATATAACCCTAAAGAGTTAAACAAACAAAAACATCAAATAGGAGTAATGATTGATGAACAATTGCACTTCAAGGACCATATTGATTACATAAATGCGAAAGCAAAAAGGACAATGAACGTAATAGCAAGTATAGCACAAAGAAATTTTCTGATACCATTACAAACAATCAAATTATATTTTTCTACGACCTTGTAAGAAAACACGATTTTCCTCCCTTTGTAGAGGGAGAAAAGTGGCCATTTCCCTCCCGAGGGAGGTAAAATGACAATTTATTTTTTAGAAATATAAGATTTATTTATGAAAATACAAAAAATTACATAGAAATATTAATGTTACAGTTGGTAATATTATTAAAACTAAAGTCATGTGACAGAGAAAGTGAAGATTTACTAACAATCGATATAGAAACGCTTCTTCCATCCGGATCCGAAGCAGACTCCTGTTGGGGGATTGTCATCATGTGAAGATAACATGACATCAGACACAATCTGTTTAGCAACTTTCACTTTTTTTGTAAGGGGCTCCTCGATATATCCTTCCGCCACCGACGTACTTTGTCATCCGCCGTGTCTTTTTAAGGTTAAAATATCTCCTCCTGCTTCTACTAACAAAGATGCTGAAGTACGACGAAAGCTGTGTCTTGTGAATGTCGCTGGTTCTCTTAATTGCAAGTATTTGGTTATCTTGCCAGGGATCTGAGCATTTTGAACCAACAGAAGGAATAATCTATTTCCTTACCCAACATGGCCCATTCCCAATTTACCCGGCAAAAAATTACTCAAGCAGACACAGATACATGTGACTGCGGTGAAGTGGGCACGCCAGATCATACCATACAACATTGCAATAACATCGACACACGAATAGAGCAACAACGACGACGAATAATAAACAACACAATAGAAGACATTATAAGAAACGAAGACAAATTTTCAGTATTCAACCAAATTACAGAAGAAGTATCAAAAATCGCAAAGAAAATATATCTAGAAGAAAGAAAAAACAATCAGGGAAAAATACAACATGTTGAATCTGTACGTCATGCCACGGAGAACACCGAAAAATACAACAAACCCCCTATGACACTAATAAGTAAGGAAATGGGTGAAAAGGTGAAGGCGTAGATTATAGTTTATATATTTGTAATTGTCCGTAGAAGTAGAAACATGCAACAATTAAAGAAGAAGCAGTTATTAGAAAACTAACAAAAGTAGAAATTTAGAGCGACAAACAAAAAAAAATATTGTTAATCGTTCAAAAAAGCATGTTGTAGTAGATTAAGAATTTAAGTACTAACACTAACATTATATTATAAAATTATATAACAGAAAAGATAATAAAGGGATAAATAAAAAACAGAAAAAACGCAAATAAGATATATTGGACGGTATATCATATATTCTTAAGGACCATTTGAACAAACTGCTGTTTGTCAACGTCCACGAAAAACACTTGCAAAAGCCGTATGTAAGTAGTCTTGCAACCATATGGGACTACGAGATTCAAGTCTTTTAGCAGGAAGGTTCTCAATGTCATTCCAAATTGGTAAGTTTTTGTTAAGTTGGCATTTATCCCATTCTCGTTTTAACCCAGCTTTTCGTCATATGTTCGATGGAGTAATATTACAAAGAACAGTAAGTCAATCGAGAGGAGTAGATTTAATGGTTCCACTAAATATACGCATGGTGCAATTCAACTGGGCATCTATTTTTTTTGTATGATAACTATTCAACCAGACATGAGCACAATATTCTGCTGTAGAATATACTAATGCCGATGCAGCTGCTGTACTAAGTGTCTTTGCATCTGCTCCCCAAGTTGTTCAAGCTAATTTTTGAATGACATTATTTCTTGTTTTTATTTTATGTTTGACTTTTTCTAAATAATCTTTGTAAATTAAAAACGTATCTCAAGTTACTCCCAGATAAACTGGGTTAATATTATGGTTTAACTTTGTATTATTAAAAATAACATTTCTACTTTTTTCTCTATTACTTAAATGAAAACAAGAAACCTCCGTCTTTTAAGATTGGGACATAATCGCCATTTTTTCAAATAATTTTCATATTTCATAATAGTTCATTTTCAATTTCAAAAAATTCAAATGTTGAAATGAAATTGCCATATCATCGGCGTAGACGAATTTTCGACATTGTAAAATAAATACATTAAAAATAATAGGTGCAAGAACCGATCCCTGTGGAAGGCCATTATTTAAAAATCTAAATTTACTGCTTTTATCTCCAAGAAAAACTCTAAACTTCCGATTTTCAATAAAAGAAATAATTTTGGAACAAGGAATAACGTTAAACAATTTAAAAAGTAAACCTTCTTTCCACACGGTATCGTATGCAGCAGTTAAATCTAAAAAGTCAACTCCAGTTTTAAGGTTCTTCTGAAATCCAGCTTCGATATGTGTTGTTAATACCAATACTTCATCACAACTCTACCGGATCGAAATCCTGCTTGTTCAATTGGTAATTTGTCTTCTATTAACGGATTAATTCTTTGAAAAATCAATCTTTACAAAACCTTACAAATTACACTTAACAAACTTATTGGACGACAAGAACTTGAGTCTGTAAGAGATTTATTTTTCTTTAAAACTGCCACGACTTTACATTTCTTTAAATCTGTTGGTAACTTTCCTGTTTTATAAATATCATTGAGAAACGAAAATTCTAGATGTTTTCCGTCAAACCCAGCAGCTTTCTTTGATTTGGTCTTTTTTAATGCATGTTTTAGCTCTTCTACAGTAAAAAGTCTGGATATATCTTCTGAGATAGGTGTAGATTTTCTTTGCTTTTGTAGACACTTTTTCATCTTTGTGATAGTCGATTTGTCCACTTTTACTGATTTTGAAACATTAACCAACCGAGAAGCAATAGAATTTGGAGAAATTTTTGTATTTGTTTTAGAAGATTGATTTGTAGAACCTAATTTATTTAAAAGTGTCCAGCTTTTACGAATTGAATGTACGAAATCCATATTTTGCATTAATTAATTCAATTTCTCTTTTCTTCCATTATTCAGAGATGAAAGTACAGCATTCCCATTTTCTTTATTTGGATTTTCTAGATATGATTTGTACAATATGTTTGTTTCAGTTGACCAACATGGGACATATTCTTGTCGAAAACCACGTGGAATGGATTTTTTGCTGCACATTTAACAACCTAAAATAATTATCAGAAACCGGTGGTATCCATCTAAGAATAGAATCGTGAGATGTTCTATAGTGTATCCAATTAGCTTTTTGTAAATTCCTTCTTAATTTTCCTAAAGATTCTACAAACGGAATTTGAAGTCCAATTTGTACTAGCGAAGGTCTATGTTGACTTCTTGGAAAATCGTTTAACACCATACCTGTTGATTGTAATGGAACCATGTCACGATCCATTGATACTAAATACAAGTCCGGGCTGTAATCGTTTTGCCATCGACCGGAGTAAATTGTTTTGCTGTCTTTTGGATCGTATTCTAATGTATGTTTTGAAATTCCATCCATGTTTGTAACGTTATTCCATTGATATCGTTGTCTCTGTAGCCCCATAATGTGTTGTGACAATTAAAGTCACCAACATATACACATGGATGAGGAAAAACGACATTCAAAGTTTCTGGCCAAGGTATTGGAGGAGGTTTGTAAATATTTACTAAGTGTAAATCTCCTATTTTAGTAGTTATAACGAAAATTCAAAAATTATACTTTTTGTATATATACAATTTGATACAGAATACGTCCTGGACTTGATAACACTGAAAGTTACAGGGTGTCCCATTTAAAAAATAATTTTACCGACAAAATGCGAGTGTTTGTCATGGAATGTTGAATACCCTGTATAAAAATAAACATCAAAAATTACAAAAAGGTAAAGTTAGGACCCTTTTTCAAGATTTTGCCAAATATGAGCATTCAATTTTCAAAAACTAACAAAATATGCTATTCCAAAACTTGTTACGCAAAAGGCACGTTTTTTTTACTCAAAGTCAAAAATCTCAAAAACGGTTAGATATAAGTATTTGACATTATACACAAAATGCGTTTCAAATTTCACGCCGAATCTAAATATAAAATAATATATGTTACGTTCCATTTAATTGACAATAGCTCCGGAACTGAGAGTAAGTTGAAAATATTTTAGAAAAAAAGTACACCTGAAACCTAACTTAACCCCAACTTTTTAAAGGCGTATCTGAATTACATCTCACTAAACTTTTAATTAACGGGTTGGGTGAATAATCCTGTATAGGTTTATACTGAGCTTCTGGATCACCATACATAATACTTACTTCACAAAGATTTATATAAGAGAGATGTATAAGAAAATTATTATGAACCTAGATAGTATTAAAGTTGATGTAACGGAAATCATAAGTTTTTTCTTACTAAAACAAATTTTATTATTTAGATTTTTTCCTTTTTTGAAAATAAGGTAATCTGGAATCATAACCGTCCATCGAAATAATTTTAATTAGGTTGAATATTCACATTGAATTTTAAATCATTGCTATTCTGCATTTAACGACATAAGGATTTTACATGTTTTAATACCAGAAGATGGGCAATTTTCATGTTCTAGAAGAAAACTGGTAGTAAATCTAAGAGTTTTGATCAAAAATTTAATGAAATTCCTTCATATTTGGTAAAACAAACGAACTGTAATGATAAAAATAAATTAACATTTAATGTAAGACATTTCAAAAATCAATTTAAAATAAAGTGGGATAAAAGTCATCGAATGAAATCATCGATTTATACTAATGAAACGAAATAAGTTTTGCGACACCTAGTGTCGACTCGTGTTAACGATCACGTACGTAAATGCATTCGCATTAAGCAACTATGTCGACAGATAATAACTATACGGTTTCCAAAATATTTGAGTCCTCATGATTCTGTTAAAAATATTAGGCGCCTGCTGGTCTCGTATTCAAGATTTTAATTTCAGTAGTGGTCAGGTTAAAAGAAAACGAACTACTGATATTCGACCATTAGCATCTACTAGTGAATTAGTATTACAGCCCAAATAGAGTTTAAGAGCTGATGGTTACAAACAAGCTGTGATTAAAAACCAATTTAGTTCTCCTGAATGTAACGCTACCGCTGCTGATGCTGAGATAAAACCATCAAAAATTCTAAAAAACTGTCTAGTTTAGAACGCTTTGTCAATGATAATAATAGCTCAACTTTCTCGAAAGTAGTATAACGTTACAAGAAGTTTCGCTCCTTAAGTATTTCTATCTTATAAAGTACCTCGCCTATTTCTATCAATTTAGTGCAATTTCTCCCGAAATCCACCAATATTTTGCAGAACCTATTAAAGAAAATTCCTACTTCATTGTTGTAGATCTATATTCGAAATGGGTAGAAGCAATTCCTATTAAGAACACAATTTCCGAAGTTTCAGATAATGGACCACAATTTACATCAAATACTTACATAGGTTTCTTGAAAAGTTATGGTATCATACACAAAACCACAGCTCCATACCATTCAGCAAGGCTGAAAGATTTGTACAAATTGTAAATGTTTGGAAGGAACATAAGGATCCGATTAGATTTAATGAATTACCTGGAAGACAGAACCACATATGGAAAACATTGAAGAAATTAAACGTAGTTTTCTAGTAGGAACAAGAGTTCAAGTTAGGAAGTATTCTCAAAATGACAAATATGAAAAATGGATTTTTGGAACGGTTTCGAAAAAAATAGAACTTGTACATTATGAAATTATATCGGATGATGGTTTAATATTAAAAAGACATGTAAACCAGATACTTTTTTTTATAGAATCTCCGAGAAGGAACAATTAAGGGGGTATAATTTATTGTAGTACTTGAGTTTTAAGTAAGTCTATTTCGTGGTGATTGTTATAAAAATGTCAGAGAATTAATTTGTCAAAATAAAAACAAAACTTTAAACTTTATTAGGTTTTATATAAGGTATTAATGATACAATAGGATTGGATACCAATTATATCCAAAAATGAATTCCAACGTAACTATAAACATTTTGCAATACCTTACGGGTAGACCCCTAGATTAAAATAACCAGATTACGTCATATGTGAAAAAGGTCAAATAGAAACTAAAATTCAAAAAATAATTGAGGACCGAAGAATAGTTGACATTGGTCATGATTCTTTAAAATCGTCAATACACTTAGCTAATTTATTGTTATATTTTAATCAACATTTAATAACATATTGTGTATAACTTTAGGATTTGGTTGGTCTTAGAATTAGAACTGGTCTCCCAAAAAGTAGAAACTCTAAAAAGCATTCTAACATTCGAATTATTATATGTGTAACAAAAGTGACAATTCTTTTAATTCTGTAAATATGACAGCAGCTGTTGTAACAGTAGCAATTGGTATACGGCATTCGTAGTTTTTTTGTGCTACAATGGATATCAGAATGCTTTTATCTTGGGTGTAAGTACAGCAGTCAGATGGGTAAAAAAATATTTCGAGCTACTAGGTCCTACACTTCTACATTTAGCACTATTCTCAATTTTAGTATAAATAAACGCACGATTGGAGTGATCCATTTCCTTTCCAAGAGAGAAAAAGGAAAAGTTTTCAATCAAAGCTTTAAAAGTTCCTTGCAGCTTCTTCCGATTAAGATTCCCAAAACAAGGTAGAAACAATTGTAAACTAAAGACACTATCGCAAATGCAAAATTGGAATAGAAGTTAACGAGGGATCTTGGATTACATTTTTTTAGGAAGGACAATACTGAAATAAGAGAAAATCGAATTCAGAAGAAACAAACTTCTAGAGATTAAGGTAAGTCAAGATTCTGACTGAGAAATCATTCAACAAGATGAAGAAAATATCGACAATAAATTGAGAATAATTACAAATAAAGAAGAGAATATTCATTCCATGACTTTGACTATAAGCATTACCAAGACTGAAATGGTATTCGACATTTCCCTTTAAACAACGCCGGGCAATCATTAGTATTGAAAGACTGTAGAAATTGTGAAAATCGAAAAATTGGAGTATCGAGCCATCATCAAGTACCTGTATTTAAAAGGGTTAAGAGGTAAGCAGATTTACGAAGATATGCTTAATACCCTTGGTGATCAATGTCCTTCGTATGCGACCGTCAAAAATTGGAATGCAAGCTTCAAAAGAGGTAAATTTTCCATTGAAGATGATGACCGATCAGGAAGGCCAGTTTCTGTGTCAGTCCCCGAAAATATCGATGCAGTTCATGACATGATTTTATCAGACCGTCGAATTGGGCTAAAACGGATATCTGAAGCACTGAATATTTCATACGAACGCGTTCATCATATGGTTCACGTCAATTTGGACATGAGAAAAATTGCTGCAAAATGGATCCCCAAATGTTTGAATGTTGATTAAAAGCGTGCAAGGGTAGAAGCATCGCGTTCGATCTGTGCTCGATTTGAAAACGATGTAGACTTCTTAAACCGAATTGTTACTTATGGATGAGACTTGGGTACATTTCTACGATCCAGAAACAAAGCAACAATCGATGGAATGGCGACACTCTGGTTCTCCAAGACCTAAGAAGTTTTGTGTCCAAAAATCTGCTGGAAAAGTTCTTGCTTCAGTTTTTGGGATTGCCATGGAGTAATCATGATTGATTTTTGGATAAGGGTAGAACAATAACTGGAGATTACTATTCGACATTACTGACCACTCTACGGGAAAATATTAAAGAGAAAAGACGCGGAAAGCTATCCAAAGGTGTTTTGTTTTTGCGGGACAACGCTCCTGCACACAAATCTCATGTTGCCATGCAAAAATTCGTGATTTAGGGTTTGAATTACTAGAACACCCCCCTTATTCACCCGATTTGGCTCCGCCCGACTATCACCTCTTTCCTCAACTGAAAAAAAGTTTAAAAGGTCGTACATTTTCTTCCAACAAGGAGGTAATAGAAGCTGTGGAGGCCTGGTTTACAAAGCAAGAAGAAAAATTTTTTTTGAAAGGTCTAGAGGCGTTAGAGGTTTGCTGTAATAAATGTATTCAATTAAGAGAAGAATATGTTGAGTAATAAAATATTTTGACATTGAAATTTTGTTTGGTTCTATAGTAGGCTAAGAATTTTTTAATATATCCTCGTACACGATTTAGCGATGGCAGACTGCTGGTACATATTCCTCTTAAACCCTGAATACTGAAAATATGTGGTAAATATACACATAAAGTTGTTGAGTAATGGACAAATAAAAAAAATAAACAAAATAATTCACCCTTTATCTTGGTTACAAAGGATCGGCGACTTGTACTATATATGTTTTTTAGAAGCCTTTTGATGCCCCATATCTATTGGACATATTTTAGTTTTGTAACTTTTCAAAATATTCACTATGTAGTAGTAAAAGTTCGAAATTTACTAGAATAAAAGTTTCAGCTTTTGGAAAAATATGCAAGTTAAAAAGAACACATTGACAACAAAAACGGTTGCTTCATTGCTGTACAGCAGCTTAAAGGGAATTCGCCCAACCGTTTCGATTTAAAAAGCAATGCAAAAACCATAGAACTCTTTCGTAGCAGACAGTCAATCAACTGATGGAGGGAGCATGAAATTAAAGACAAATCAGAATTACCATTTCCAACTTCATAGAATATTACATATTCAACGCCATCTTTGTTATTTTATTATTGGAGGGATATACAGGTTGGTTCGAATTGATTGTAGGAAACTAAAAGGGTGGAAAGTACACCAAAAATAAAGGCCGAAGTGTTATATAAACTATGAACTAAAAGTGCCCCCTAGCGGGGAGATGTGAAAAATGCATTGATGCCAATGGCATGCAATTTGAACAAGCGAAGCGTTGTGATAATTCAATTTAATTCTGTCATTTCTTCATTTCGATCTTTGTATTTTAAAGTTAAAAAATAAAATTTGGTTTCTAACGCAATTTTTTTCATCATGTATTAGTTTATAAAAATGACGTTATCTCAAAAACTACGCAAAATAAAAAGAAACGTCAAGAGAACCTTTTCTAAGGTAAAAGTATGGGCTATGATATGAGCTGCATCAGAATACCCTAAAGTTACAGCTTAACACAATTTAAACTTGTAAAACTTTTTGAACGGCCCTTGAATCTGTCTAGATTTTTTTCAAAAATTGAAAAAATTCCCAAATGACCGCTTCGAAATGCTGAACATGCCTACCAAATTTAAATTGAATAACTTTTTTAGTTTAGGAATTAAAAATAAAAAACTAGTTTTGGGGAGCACCTTTAGGGGTCGATAGCTCCGCTAGGGGGCACTTTTCGACCATAGTTTATATGACAATTCGGCCTTTATTTTTGATGTACTTTCCACCCTTTAAATTTCCTACAATCAATTCGGACCACCCTGTATGTTGAGGAAATTATAATGCAAGAACAAAAACACTGTCAAATTGTATTGGTTGAACTAAGTAATGCCAACAGATAACTGTAACGACGATTGAATGTTTTAATGCAAATCGTTATCTAAGCGATAACTTACAATGCAATACACACTAGTTTCGGTAAAGCCATGTATTTCTGTACAGTAGCATACACAGTACAGAAATACTCGGCTATCGGCACGAGCGTGTTATGCATTCAAAGTTATCGCTTAGATAACGATTTGTATTAAAACATTCAATCATCATTACAGTTATCTGTGGGCATTACTTAGTTTATACTATTTGTTCGTGTTCCTTATACACGAGATGTTGCAGGACATGCATTTCATTTATTGGTTGACTTTGTATAACTTAGGGATGATGCTTTAACGCAATATATTCAATTCTTGCCAACCGAATAAAACGGTAGCCAGTGATAATTGCAGAATTACGAACGTCACCTTCATACAGGTGTTTCGCCTTATTTGAGGTTCATCAGTGTAGGGGACCTCAAACGCAAGTCAACAAAAATGACTTGCGGGAAGGAAGTGCGTTTCATCTTACGGTCGTCTAACTGAAGAAGAAAAAAATAGCAACATAGTCATTAATGATAGCGTCATATACAAACTCAATTTTTAAAATGCAAAGTGCACCGTTTTAAAACCATAATGTTGCAGATTTTAATTACATCTTTAAAAATAGATTTCTAAGAATGTTTTTGTATATTGATTGTTTTTCTTGGTAAACAATTTTCTGCAAAACCAGTCGTAACAATAAACAACTCAAGTTTTATAACAGAAATTCATTACTTACACGGAAGCTATGGATTTTCCACAGCAATAAGTCTTGCGTAGCAAATAAAATTGGAGTCGAAATTTTCATTTTGTAATTGTGAACCTATGTTACCAAATTACTATTGAATTTCTTTGACAGGTTCACAATCATAAAATGTCAACGCTAACTAAATTGTGGTTTAATGAATAATCTGTAATTAATTTGATTCAATAAATTTATTACAGGTAGTAATGAAATAAATGAATTAAAATAAGGAGCAGCACAATGTTTTCATATAATCATTTATTATGCATCAAATATAGTAAAAAGAAATCATGAATAATTTTTAGATTTCATTATACGAAGAACACACCAAAATTACTGAACTCGGTTACTGAACCACCCTGTTGTTTGTTGCATAATAATTCAATTTTGTTTCTAGATAGTTTGAGAAATATTGAAGCATGATTAACATAGCAGCTGGTTTATTTTTTGTTTCGTATTTTCGGGGATTTTTAAAGACCAAATTTTAAAATTAAATTTCTAAATTGCGGTGGATTCATACAGGTTGAGTATTAGTCGAATATATCCGTTATTAAAAAAACCCAAAAATGCCTAGAATTATAGTCTCGTTTTTTATTTCGTAAGTGTACAAATTACTATCTTAATGGAGACGTCAATTTCTGTCACGTTACAATCTGCACCATTATTACAAAGTAATATTATGCAGGGTGCGGCATGAGTGTGTCCAAGTACGATACATCTGTTATTAATGGAGATATCAAAAAAGTTATTTATAAAAATTATAGGCAACTTCAATTTTACATTATAAAATTATTATTGTATTTACAGGGTGTTACGCATTATCAGGGTGAACCAAATATACTGTTTTTTTAAATGGGATACTCTATGTATTATTCTCCATATTACGTTATACAAAGTATTTCAAAAGTTATAGCTAATTTTATACAAAATTATTCTCATTTCAACGTCCTGTATACTCTACCCAGAACAACCTAACAATAATTTTTTTCCAGGTATAATTTTTTATTATTGCAGCGCGACCTAAAACTCGAACACATGATATTGTCAATTTTTTCAAATGAATCACCCTGTATTTTATTTTAAAAAGTGAAAATACACTTTATGTTTTTTCATTTTTATTTAGCATAGCCTATAGCTATTATAATATATAAAATATTAAACAAAATTCATAAAACCTTATTAAGACAAACTCCTTTTAAAATTTTCATAATAAATGTTCAAAATGTCCACCGAAACCATCAATACAGCATTGCAGTCGATCTTCAAATTCTTGGTTGACATTTGAAGAAGTCAGTTTTACTTAACTCTGATGAACGAGCTGACCATGCAATGCATCATTACAAGACATGTAGTCCAAGAAGTGCATCGTGCATACTACAAAGCGTGGTCACGCATTCAGCAGTCCCCCTCATCAATGTAATATAGTGTAAATATTGTACATAGCATAATGTAAGTATCTACCGTAAAATGGTGTGAATAGCAACAAAAGTGGACAAACTTATTGTGAATGCTGAAAATCTGTGGTTGTTCATTTTTGTTAAGTTTTACCTCAAATATTTTTCATTTCTATGTTGCTCTTCATGTTTAATGGTTGTGAATGTCTGTTAACAAATAACACTGTAATACGGCTTGTTAGTCGCATGCAATTTTCGCGCGCCAAGTGTTCTCGATAAAACTTTACTGAGAAACGAAGATTCATATTCAGGTAAGAATATTAAATATTTGTGATAATGTGTTGCATTCGATGTAGTTTCTATTCACCTTCGTATTTCTATTCACCCATAACAATTTTGTTTGTTCATAGAAATATGCCAGGATATTGCAAACCTGACCCCAGAGGTAAGCGCTACAATAAACCTAATCAGGATAATTTAACAAGAGCGCTTGAATCGATTGAACAGGAAGGCTGCTGAAAGGTATAGAATTCTTTATTCGATTTTATAACGACACCGCAAGAATCCCGTTTTGAAGCAGCAAGGAGGAGAAACTCTATTATCATTTGCGGAAGAAGAACTGATTGTTAACCAGTTGAGAACCTGCAGTGAGTGAGGTTAACCTTTAGATCAATATGATCTCAGAAAAGTCATCAACAATTATCTTGATAGCAGAGGAAAGATTATTAGGAAATTCAAGAATAACTTACCTATATTTTGCCTATAGTTTCATGAAATGACATAATGATATACTAAGAACAAGGATGCGACACCGCAAGATTCCCGCTTTGAAACAGCAAGGAGGACAAACTCTATTATCATTTGCGGAAGAATAACTGATTGTTAGGCAGTTGATAACCTGCAGTGAGTGGGGTTAACCTTTAGATCAATATGATCTCAGAAAAGTCATCAAAAATTATCTTGATAGCAGAGGAAAGATTATTAGGAAATTCAAGAATAACTTATCTATATTTTGCGTATAGTTTCATGAAATGACATAATGATATACTAAGAACAAGGATGTACCAGAATATAAAAAGATCGCGAGCCAAAGTTTCAAGAAAAGACATCAACAAATATTTCGATAATCTGGTTATCAAATTAAAGGATCTCGCGGCTACACACATAATTAACTTTGATGAGACCAATTTAAGCGACGATCCTGGCCGAAAAAAAATCATTTCTAAGCGGGGTTGTCGATATCCAGAAAGGATCTGCAACTACAGCATAAATGCTACTTCAATAATGTTCTCAATATGTATGCATCTTGGACTGTCGGAGGGCCAAAGAGAGTGCGGTGTAACCGCAGTGGCAGTGGATGCTTTGAGGCTAGCTCTTTTGAGGACTTGGTTGAAAGGATTGCCATTCCCTCATGCAAAGACCTTCCTGGCAGGAAACTACTGATCGGAGACAACCTACCCTCCCATTTTTCTCCTAAAGTCATAAGACTTTGTCAAGATTACAATATTTCCTTCATATTCCTTCCTCCAAACTCGACACATATGACACAGCCACTTGATGTGGCATTCTTCAGGCCACTCAAGTCAGCTTAGAGGAAAGTCATGGAGAGGTGGAGAATGGGTGAGGGAGTGAAATGTGCAAGTGTACCGAAAGACAGATTTCCCCAGCTACTACAACAGCTACTGCAAGAGATAGAGGCAAATCAGGAGAGAAACATTCAGTCAGGTTTCCGGAAAAGTGGCATTTTCCCACTAAACCGCGAAGAAGTACTATCGAGGCTACCACAAGAGGGACATGATGAAGACGATGACAATGCACAAGGTGTCATCAATAACTGTGTCGTAAATTTACTGAAAACTATGCGGTACGGAGATGGTAATACCGTTAAAAGGAAGAGGCGCAAAAAGATCGACATTCCAGCGGGACAAAGTGTAGGTGGTGCTGATTTCTCAGAGTCTAGTGACATCGAAGTAAATATGTCTCTTCATGACAGCGATAGTAGTATAGGCCCAGAAGATTTCAGAGAAGAAGAAAAAGAAGCCGGTCTGAGAGAAGATGGAGTTCACAGGCATTGAAGATTTTTTAATGACGTTCATTTAGTAGAAAAACAATATATTCACTCAGACATGTAGTTACTTGAAAATCGAGAAGAAATAGAGCTCGTAAGAAGCAAGCCGACTAAATCATGTACGGAGTTCATGTACGCTTTTCTTGACATTCCTGATGAGTCGCTCTTTTCTTACGAATAAATAGTTGGACAACTGTTTACAGTGACGAAAGCAAAGAGCGATAAAGTTAAAAGTCATAAGAACAGAAACAGCCAAAGTTTTTTTCAGTTTCTCAGGTAGAGGTAGGTTTCCGCGCTTTGTATGTGTTTTTGTTTAGGTATATCCTATTTTTTTCCTTATTTTGACAAGCAATACTAGTTTAAGTTCAAGTTATAGAATGAATACAATATAATTTACAATTCACGTGAATTTTTTTCCTGCTACATCGATTTTTATGTTTTGTATGCTTCTCTTATGCTACTAAAAGCATCTTCGCTGTTTCTAGACACCACAGGAGTAGTACAATCACACAATTGGTCAGAAAACCATATATGTTTCTGTTGACCTAGCTTAAAGGGTGAATAGAAACAAGGTGATTTTTTCTATATCGGACCCAGTTTGGAGTTGAGCCAAATGATAAATTTTACGGCAACGACAATAAATTATACACCAACCACCGCGGGGGTGTATACATTTCCAACCAATTCCGCAGCCACAAGAGCGTCCTTTATCAATTCAGGACAGGTGAAGTACTTTACTTTAAATGCTATGTACAGGTCCGTATTAAGAAAATTCTTTATTAAACTCGAAAAAAATACTTAAATGGTAATAACTCGCAATGTGTGATACTCCGATAAATTTGGAATGAAAAGGGCTTTCAGAATGTGATGTCAAAAAATAAAGGCCGTACTTAAGAAAAAAAGTTGGTGATGGTTTCACGAAAACGAAACGTCGAAGTCAAAAATTAGTAACGATGCGTTAAACAAAATAAAAAGTTGCTGCGGAGAAGTGTCATCGGAATTTATGTAGCTCCACTATTAAGGCCAGAAAAATAAAATGTAAACTCAAAAATTTTCAAAATACACTAATGCCGCCCTTGCATTACATTACTTTGTAATAATGGTGCAGATTTTAACGTGACTTTAAAAACTGAGGCCTTGATTAAAGTAGTACACTTACGAAATAAAAAAACGAGACGAGATCTAGACATTTTTAGGGTTCTTCCTCTAGAAACATTATTGTTTTTTATATCACTTAATCGAATCGTCACTGTATTCAACTACGTAAAATAATAGTCCATGCAAAACATGAAATACCGTTTGTAGTTTTCTTGATCATTTTGTATCTGTGTACTTGCCATATATAGATGCTCTTTATGGAGAATAAATGATGCTGAGGCTACTATACTAATTACTGTTTCAGCATTTCGGATGGTTTCACAAATGTCTAGTAGTTGAGTTGATAGTAAAGAATCAGTAGAAAATGGAAAATTAATACTATGAACATTATTCATCTTTTTTTGAAGAAGAATAGTTTCACACGTAATAAATTAAATTGCTAAATGATACTGCGGCAGCTAAGGACATGAAAAAAGCAATTATTGAAACAAGACATTGTTTCAAATGAAATAACCATACCATTTGAACATAGTGTAATGTAATTAATCATCTGATAGAAATTATTACCTACCTGACAAATAGCGGCATGACATCATATTGCACCGTGTCAGACACGGGTGAATTGGATAAGAAACAGTAGGGAACCATTCAGTACGAAGAAGGGAACCGTAACATATATTATTATTTAATCGTGTTTTTCAACATATTTTCCAACTTGTTCATAGATATCTATTTTACTCACTTTGTCGGCAAAATTATTTATTATTCCTTATAATTGGTTGTCCCAACCGGTAAGCATTATGATTTACTTCATTCAATTTCTTTCTTAAATACTGTGTGTAGAAATGCAAAGTAGGTACTAATGTAATGAAATTTAAATTGCTTTGTTGAGGCGCTATTAAAATATTAATAAAAGAAAAATTTGAAAAAAAGAGCACGCGCTTAGGTGATTTAAATTTAAAGATCGGGCGGCTGCTGTCTAGGGTGATAATTACATGTTGCGGAGAACTGTTGTCGATGGCCATGACACACGTGATTATTACTACCTCAAACAGTAACGTAATAGCTGTGAGCAGCTAACGTTAAACTAGATTTTAAATATAATTAGAAAGCCGCTCTTAAATGCTGCACAGTGCCGGTATAACAATCTTCTGCCAGACGCAATTACTTTAATGTATGTTAACCAAACAAAGGATCCGCAAAAGAGGGTGTTCGTAATGGGAACAAAACGAAGGTACATCATAGGTAATGCACTTTTATCAATGGAGGTTATCGACCGACCAGCTGACTGTGTGAGGTAAACTATTGATCAAGCTGCACGCCGATCGACTCTCTGGAATGCGAAACAAGCCGTGTTCATTAATATCTCTATAATAGCGGCAGTTCACACACAACTAACAACTTGCCCGACAGTGTTTATGAAACAAGCCCACTTTCGTTTCTAAACGTTCAAGAAAATTAATTCGGTTTCATTTATTCATATATTCGCCGGACTAATCTGCATAATTTGATTTTGGACGAACACGATCGCAGACATAAATTTATAATATTTTTCGTCGCACAAAATTACTATTCATGGTTGCTAAACATAAAAGAAACTTCTGTAAAGCGGAGAAATGAACCACAGAAATTCCATGACGATGTTTGAGAAACAAGCAACATCTAATCGAGGATCGAGTAGCTGTGGCCAGTGGCCAGTGGCCACATTCTCCGATCAACTTGACCCCTTCAACTAAGAGGTTATGCCGCACGATCGAATTCCTATTGCATACTTGCATTATCCGTTACATAATGGTTTTTAGAAATTTCTTTTCAATTATTCCATTATTTTCCTTAGCAAATTTAACGCTTTAAAAATGATTTATTACAAAACCAAACGAAGCGGATAATAAATAAAATACTAAATAATTTGACCAAAAGTATATTTTGAATTTTAAAATGCCGACTTTGGCCGCCACCGTACACAAATTCCTCTTTCTGAACGGTACATTTCCCAATTTGGGATGTGGTTTTAACATGTGTCGTGGTTACTTTTTCGGATTTCACGCGAACAACTCATCAAAATTCTGAAAACGCTGTTTATTTCTCCGAAATTTCCAAACTAGAACAAAATAGGGTAAGATTTTTCAAAATGTAACATTTGTGAACTTTTCAACAGTTGCCAATGATAATTTTTAAAGAAATTTTTCTTTGAGCACTGTATTAGTGCCATGATAAATTTGTATCCGTTTCACTTCTTAATTTTTTTTTAAACCTGCAGGTGGTTTTATAAGACAAAAAAAATTGTAGCATTTATCCATTCCTTACGGACAGTATCTGATACAGTCGTCTTAAGGGAAAGTTGTAATAAACGATTTCATTGTTTTTTTTTGGATAGAAATAAGACTATTCTTACAGCCATATGTGGCACAACAAGTTCCCGGCATTTTACAAATTAAAACGTCAACAAAAAATCAAATCAACTGACATCAAATGCGCAGTCAATTCAAACGGTAGGGCTGACAACATTGCTAGTATAGGTATCAAGCAATCCTAATGTTTACAGTATCCTTGAGTTCTGGGCCCTTTTGATTCGACCGTTTACGCTAAAAAACTTACCAGATCTCCTGCATTGCAAGTAAAACCCACATGCCAAGTTTCATACAAATCGGATCAGTGTTTTACATACAGGCGGCCTCAAATATTTTTTTTGATTTATTATGGCGTACTAAGTCGAGTTTATAAGATGTGGAGGAATGACACTTGCTTTGACAAATACTTACAAAGATTATAATTTTTGACACAATGTATTTTGAAAACCGGAAATGAAATTAAACACTAATGGAAATGTAATTTGAAACTTCTTCAGTAATATCTGCATTAGTTGGATTCACAATTACAATAGTCCGGGGAAATGGTTCCCAAAAAGGGGGTAAGTGGGAAATAATTGCGTAAACGGAAAACACCACGTAGGCTTGGGTCCTTGCTGAATATAAAGTTTTCGCCCAATAATCTCTAAAAGAGTTAAACTCTTTTGATCGATTTCAACTATCGATCTAAAATTGTTTAACAGGAATTTTCCGCGATACGTTTTAGTCCTCTCGTCCAAACTCGAAAAATCTATTTTTCAAGGTTGATGATGAGTACCCAAAATGCTTGACGAGCAAAAAGGATTCGAAATAGTCCCGGCGCTTCGTTCGCGAAAGAAGTAGGGAAAATGGGACTTATCTCGCAAAGTATCGATCACAGCACTTCGCAAAATAGAAACAATATTGTTACAATCTGAGTGCGCTAGCGTGGTATTCGTCATTTTCTCGTTGTAGGAATGGGCAGCGAGAGAGAAATTTCAAAAATTTACGAAGCAGCTCATTTCGACGAGGCCACTTCGACGCCGCCATCTCGACACATCCGCTTCGACGCAAAACCATCACAACTCATCTCGACCTGAGCCTATTTATTATTTGGTATAATAAAAATAAAGCCCTTTAAGACTTATACGAGGATATATTGAAAAATTCTTAGCCTACTATAGAACCAAACAAAATTTCAATGTCAAAATATTTTATTACTCAACATATTCTCCTCTTAATTGCAGCAATTTTTCTCATGTCCAAATTGACGTGAACCATATGATGAACGCGTTCGTATGAAATATTCAGTGCTTCAGATATCCGTTTTAGCCCAATTCGACGGTCTGATAAAATCATGTCATGAACTGCATCGATATTTTCGGGGACTGACACAGAAACTGGCCTTCCGATCGGTCATCATCTTCAATGAAAAATTTACTTCTTTTGAAGCTTGCTTTCCAATTTTGACGGTCGCATACGAAGGACATTGATCACCAAGGGTATTAAGCATATCTTCGTAAATCTGCTTACCTCTTAACCCTTTTAAATACAGGTACTTGATGATGGCTCGATACTCCAATTTTTCGATTTTCACAATTTCAGTGGACATCTTTTTTCATTTAATTTATTGCGTGACTCTGGTTTACTTTGACGTCAAAATTTACACTGACCCTTCTAATAAGTTATTGTTCGTTGCCATGGTAACGCAATATTTTGTTTATGCAAGGAACTGGTCTAGGCTAACTAGATAACAATACATCCTCGTAGGTATTTATATAAACTTGTTTGGCCAAGTACTTAATTAACATCTTCTATCTACAATTCTGTGGATTAAAAAACCTGGAAAAAAACCCGCAAAAAAAAGTCGACGGAAAAAACGGAGAGAAAAAATCGCATAAACTGATAAGTAGTGTTAGAAATGTTCCTCTCAAAAATCATCAGGAAGCTACATCAATCGATTAGTCTACGACCATTTTTATTATTAATCTTCGATACTACCTATACTTTGTTTATTTATTATTTTACATTAAGTTACAATCTTTAATTAATAGAATCTTTCATTTTCCGTCGACTTTTTTATTCGCGGCTTTCTATACCCCTGCTTCGGATTTCCTGACTTTTTTTCCGCTTTACATACACTAAATTTTACCGGACTATACAGCGATTAAAGATCAATTCCAAGTTTATTTATTATTTTAATTTTCCTAACACTTGCAAAAAATGTTCTTGATGTAAATCATATATCAATCACATACATTGTTTGCATTAGTGCAAAATATAATCTTGCGTACAGATAAGCGCGCATCGACACGAGTTTGCATGGAGATGATCTGACTTCAAGGTGATTTCGCGTCGAAGTGGCGATGTCGAGATGGCGGCGTCGAAATATGGCGTACCGGAAATTTATCCCTTTTAGCAATTATGGGAGGGTTCGGATCCCAAAACCCAAGGCCTCCTACAGGTCTATGCGGTTTTTTCCGTTTGCGTGATTATTTCCCACTCAAATGACATTTTTCCTGAACCATAATTCAATTGTAAAAATATTAGCTTTTCGCGTCAGATGCTGACGTCGGACAAGTGTATAGTGATACAAACCAAGTAGAGATGCAGCTCCAAAAATTACTTCTAGTTGATAAGAAAATAGAGTTTTTGAGTACGACAGCTTTCTCTACCACAAAAAAATGTCTGCCTTTCTTACTTGAATTTTACTTTCCGATATCTGTTTACAGAATAATTGGAGACGACACATCTTTCACGTTAAAGTAGTAGCAGTTTCGCCAAGTTCATAATATTTTGACTCCAACAAACAGAGCACTATCTTCTTTCAAACTCGATTTGGATTTGTGATTTCCATAAGCAGTCAAAATTCAATGCAAATAGAGATTCTAATTGAATTGCATGCCACCGTATAAGTATCTCGACAACTATGCGAATAGTCTCATTTAATTGCAAATCTTTTATATTACAAAGAAAAAAGAATTATCATGACAAAAAGTAAACATTGCATACAATTTTTCTGCAAAAATTTCAACGAACACTTGTTCAAACTAAAGTTCTGGTAGTAAAACTGTCAAATTACATATAGGATTTCGCAAACCTTAAAATACAGAAGGTATCATTTAAAATATAAAAAAACGTTGACCATCCTGTATATTTTGGACCAAAATGCAGATTTTCTTTATCGGGTTCTTAAATTTTTATTAAATTTCCCTTTCATTAATACATATTTAACACACTGTACAGGTTTATACTGATCTTCTGGGGCACAATACATAACACTTACATCACAATACAATATTTAAAATGTACCATACCATTAAATAAATATTAAATAACAAAAATATTTTTCTATTTTGGGTCATTACAGAGGTATAAAAGCACCCAAATGAGTTCTTTTATAGAAATAGAACAAGTTTTATTCTGAACGGTGGTAACACTGATTTGATATTAAACGTCAAAGCTGTCGTTACGTTCGGCGTGCGTTAATTTAAATCGTAATTAATGTTCAGTAGATTTATTTAACTAGGTACTTATTTTTATTTCCACCCATTTTTTTTTAAATTAAACGTATGATAAATGTTCTAATTAAACTAAACTAGTATTTAAGCAAAAAAATTTTAATGAAAATATATCCACCCTTGCAATTATTCTTTAAATTCCCTAAATTTAAAAACTTGCGATATTTTATTTTAAAATCAATCTGAAAAACCCAAGATAGAAAAATAGTATAAAGAATTCGTTTAAGAAGACATTTTAGCAAATCGTATTTTCGAAAATTTTAATTAATAGGTACTACATATTTCTCAGTGTTAAATAAATATTAATGTAGTATTAATTACGTCACTGGAGGGAATAGATGATTCATGCTTATGGTTTAGTAAAAAAGTTTTAATGAATCTCAAAAACTGCTACACGTCACTGTTTTAATTAATTAGTTTAGACAAGTACCGTTTTCAACGCTATCCAACATTGTTTTGTAGAACAGTAGTGGCCCAAATCTTCTCCCTTTTGATGAAAAAGGTTTATATAAAAATATGTCCAAAAATTACTCCTTTCTAAAATACAGGGCGTCGAAATTTAGTTGTTTTGATTATCTTAAAAACGCAAATTAATATTGTTTTCTAACATTAAAATTATTGCTAAAAAAAAAGAATCAAGAAAGTTAAGTTTGCCGTATTAACTGTAATAATCGTATGTCGACACTTATTAATATTTTGACATTTCTTATTTTGACGTTTTGTTTTGATTGTTGATTTCCGATCCCTTCTATACGTAACTGCATATAACTTTATTTCTGTTTTCAAGAATTCAAACAATAGTACATACTAGATGAAATCCACATCCTATCGGACGAGACCAGAATAAACAAAAAGCCCCTCCTGGTAGACCCCAGTCACCCAAACCCCCCCATTCGCCCCCTATGCTCCATTCTCAGTCCAACCATATACTTGGCTTTGGCCTAGCACCTATATTGGCCGACTCTATAAAGGGACAAAAAAGAGACAAATTTTGAATCTTAGTCTATAGATTAGACATAATTCATGGAAATCAATGCAGGAAAGTAAATAAAAATGAGCGACATCTAATTAAATGTACTATAATTTTACGTTGCCGGTAATACAGAAACCTGTATAAAAAGATCATACTAACGTCGACAAACGTTTCCGAAAATTAATTCAGGCAGTTATTCAGAATGAGTCATACGCAATCTTATTTGATTTTAACGAATAGTTATGTCAAGGAAATTTTGATTGCTTTATAATTTACGAAATTCTCTACATAAAGCTACAGTTTTCACTCAAATCAGTTAGGGTCATTAAACTATTGCACACAGACTTAATGGGGTAGCGACTGATAGTTTTCAAATACCCAATGAGAAAATTGATTCGCTTTAGTAGAAAAAGATAACACCAAAAACTGTACAAAAAACTTTAACCAAAAATGTGTTTTAATAGCTAAGCTAGAATCATTATCAGCAAACTGCATTAAAACAAAAAAATTCAAAATAACTACATAAATTTTAAACATCAGGTGTCGCTGAGAGTCAAACCATTGTGTTATTGTGTGGCTATGGTTTATTAATCCTTAGAAAGAGTGAGAAGGCATATACATGGCAATTGGCAACATTGGATTAAATGCTCTTCAGAACGAGTTTTGATAGGTCTGGTTTGTCCTACATACACTTTGTTACAGCATTTACAATTTATTTTATAGATTCCCGTTTATGATATATTTGTATTTTATTAATTTGATGACTTTTCGCTATTTGAGGACGTTTGCTAATGTAGTGTTTGATCAAAAAATCTGTTTTCACCATCAGTTGGCAATTGTCTTCGCAGCCTTGATAAGCCCATACACGTATACTGTCCAACTGGATAAACATTTTGAGTTGTTTTTCTCTGACGAGCCTCAAAGTGACCAAAGTAGTGTCGAAATTCATTTAAAAATCAGTGGCATATCTTTATAGAAAAATGTTCGTTCGTCAAATTTATTTTTTTTTGTGAAATCATAATTTTTTCATTTTTGGGTCATTCATTCATGTTTCTTTTGAAAAAAATCGTGTCGTAGTTGCATGATTTTTTAATTAAAATTTAAATTTAATGTTCCATGGAACAATCATCACTAAAAAGAACATTTATGTAAAATTTAATTCTGAATTAATTTCATTTTTCAAGTGCATTTGTGAAACTTTTCGGTACTAGTTACGAAAAGTGAACTGTTTTGCAACTGATAACACCGGATTCAAATTTATTATGTCAAATATCGTCACTGGTTACATTCTATTTGTGTGCAGTTATAAAAACTTTAAAACTTCATTTGTTAGAGTAAAAAATCATGAAATTGTATTTCCCAGGTATTTTTAAATATATTTAAAGTATTTTACAGAACTACTTAAGTCCAGGCAGATGGTTTGAGCCAAAGTATGTCTTATTAACAAAAAATTTAGCATTTTTATTTAATTAAAGCGACAAAAAACATAAATAAATATCTAGAACATTTACAAAGTTGCAAATTATGAGTCGCAATCTAAATGTAATGATCTTAAAAGTCGTACCTATTCTAAAGTTCATAAATATTTAAACGGTAATATAAGAATGTTGTGATTATACATAGTACACAAACAAGATTTCCAGTTTTCCCAAGAAAAATTCCTTAAAATCACGAAAAAAAAACTAGTTTGTGATCATGGCATCTTAACGAGTTAAAACCAATGTATATTCTTCTTTTTCGTGTACTATTCATTATTTCGATATAATTTTTTTTTCTAGTTCGATAAAGATGTAAGAATGAATTATTCTAGAAAGCTTCCTAGTTATGTTTCTAAAGTATGTCACTGTTATAAATCTTTGTGACTGCATAGGTTTTAGAAAAAGCAAACTAACTTAAGAAGAATTTATTGATAAATTGACGTTTACATGAACGAGCAGTTAATAATTCCAAGTTTTAGTTTAACAACCAAATTGACCTGATTATGTTTTAGCGTTGGAAAAGTGAGAATATTTACCCGAGGATTATATTGAAACAAAAAAGTAATGAGAACATTACATACATTTTTAGCTCAGGGATTTTGTTCGTCATATTTGTGTTAAAATGAAAAAAAAAGTAGATTTTGATGATGTGGAGTGAGTGATAAAACCCAAATTTAATTTAAGGTAGAAAAACCGTATAAATTATGTAACAATTTGCGTTTAAAATTATTGCTTTGCGGTTAAATTGAATTTTGATTTATAGCCAATTAGATTACGTAAAATAAATTAATAGAAATGTGCGAATTTAACGTAATTGGTGCAAGTGTTTCTTCTCCGACAGGTCTTGGTGACATTTTATGAACATTATTACGTTCAGTAGTTTCCCAATCATTTTCGCAATAATAAAACAGGATATATCCAGTAAAAACCCTGCAAGGCTTTGCAAAAGCAATCTGTTCTGCAAGCGGTACAAGAAAGCAATTTATTCCAATACTATCTATCAGGCTGTGAACAAGTGTCGATCGAATTTAAGTGTTTATAATCAAAATAACGAGTGTGTTCTTAAGAAAATCGCCTGATAAAATTTTCGTTACATTTACAAGCAGTTATTAAACGTTATTTGTAGAAGATTAGATATCGTATTGTCAGGTGATAACAAAAGTGCTGGAGAAAGTGCGACAACTTCAAATATGGAGGACGAAAAGAACACGATAGAATTAAGACATATGAAAACGTCGAAACCAGAAGAAGACGCTACGAAAATGCGAAAATTTTTAAGGTCTAATCTGTTAACAATTTTAACTGTCAGCGGAGTTATTTGCGGTGGAATCATCGGGTTCTTGTTGCGACAGTATAGTGACAAAAAATGGACCGAACGGGAAATTATGTACATTAATTTTGTTGGAGATCTCTTCCTGCGAATGTTGAAGTGTTTGATTTTACCTTTAATTGTTTCATCGTTAATATCTGCAGTATCACGTTTAGATTTGTCGCTTTCGGGTAAAGTCGCTATGAGAGCAATTGTGTATTATATGACAACCACAGTAATTGCCGTGATAATTGGTATTATATTAGTTATAACTATTGCTCCTGGTAAAATAGGGGAAAAAGACAATCATAAAGTTCAAGTTAATTCTAACAATGCCCGCAATGTTACGACTGTGGACACGCTATTGGATTTGATTAGGTATGACAAAAAAAATTAAGCCGCTCTTCTAAAGATATAAATTTTAGAAATTTGTTTCCGCCTAATTTGGTAGAAGCTTGCATAGAACAGGTAATTATTCGCATTACAATTTCGAAATGATAACCTTAAAATGTACAAGGTTTCTCAAACATTTACTTTATTAACCATAATTTTCTCAAAACAAATTACCAGTAATTGTTGTTTTTATAGACCAGAACAGTACTTCTTCCGCCACCAGATGGGTCAAGTAAGTTTTTTTCATTCGAAATAAAATGTCAAAAAAAAATTGCTTTTAGATGACATTAACAAATGGAAAATTCAATCCGAAAATGCTGATGGTACTAACATACTGGGACTTGTAATGTTTTCCGCGGTAATGGGTGTAACTCTTGCCAAAATGGGGACAAAAGGAGAGACATTGATATGTTTCTTCGAAAGTATGTCCGAGGCTATGATGAATATCACTACTTTAGTTATTTGGTTATCGCCCGTTGGGGTTTTCTTTCTGGTGACTTCTAAAGTGTTGGAAATAGAAAGCCTCGAAGAATTGGTTGGACGTTTGGGAATGTATTTTCTGACAGTACTAATTGGTATAATTGTACACGGTTTTATGGTTATACCGTTTTTATATTTTTATAACAAAAAGAATCCTTTAAAGTATATCGCAAACATGGCACAAGCTCTTGCAACAGCTTTTGGAACATCTTCCAGGTAATTATTTTTAACATGACCACTTATTTTATATGACAAAATTGTATTAGCTCCGCAACATTGCCTCTGTCGATTAAATGTGTAGAAGAGAATAATTTAATTGATCCAAGAGTGTCGCGATTTGTCCTATCAATTGGAGCTACAATCAATATGGATGGGACAGCTTTGTACGAAGCCGTAGCCGCAATTTTTATAGCACAAATAAGAGACGTCGATTTAACTATTGGAAACTTGATCGCAATTAGTATTACCGCAACTGCGGCAAGTATAGGAGCAGCTGGCATTCCTCAAGCTGGTTTAGTAACTATGGTAATGGTTCTGGACACCGTGGGGCTTCCAGCGGAAGAACTTACTCTTATTGTCGCCGTCGATTGGTTACTGTAAGACAAGGTATTTGAAGTGAAGAATTTAATTGTAAATGTTTTCAGAGACCGCTTTCGTACAGTGATCAACGTATTGGGAGATGCCTTTGGAGCAGGGATCGTCGACCATTTAAGTAAAGAAGAACTGGAGAATACGGCTGCTTCTACTAACGTTTAAATGTCAATGTTTATTTTGATTCAGTGTTGAAATGATCAGGGGAGTTTAAAATAAATTATTTTTAAACTAAAGTGTTTTTTCCATTATTAAAAACCAAATTATATTAGTGTCTTAGAAAAATGAACAAAATTCAAAAAAGAATAACTAAAGTCAAGTTGACTAACTAGAACCTAGAGGTAACTGGGCCCCTAACCTAGTAATTTTGAAAATCCAATATTTATTTATTTAAAAAAAGCGGCACCATACAAAAGCCAATTAAGAGTGGGAACAGCGAAATCAGCAATTGTGAAAGGACTAAATACCTAGTCCGACAATATAAATGGAAAAGTAATTAGACCTAGGTGATACTACCAAGTAATACAGATATGTGCAGATAAAATACAAAACAAATAATAGTGGTAATGTTATGAGACGGTAAAAGACGAGGCAGATGAGACAGATAAGGCAAATCAGTAACAAACTAGGTAATCACTGCAGAGTGATTTTATCTCAGCTATAGAAGTGTGAAAGATATCAATTTTACGTAGAACACTGCTGTTACATACAGAAAAAGATAGGAGACGACGTCAGCACACCCGTATGAGGAGTGAGTAGATAGAAAGTGGTGGGAAAACGAGACCCAGACCGAGGAATGGAAAAACACAATTTAGCCAACAGTTCGGGTCAATCGACAAAGTAGTGAATAAGTTTGAGAAGAGAAGAGGTGGCACAACAGTTGAACCTAGCCAAAAGATCAACCTGCGGAAAACCTCTAGGAGGGTCAATCCCGTCAACATGATGAACAATAAATTTTAAAAATTTGCCCCGAATGTTGTCCATAGCGTGGATGTGAACCTGATACGTAGAGTTCCATACTACCGAGGCATACTCCAGTCTCGATCGAATAAGGGATTTGTACAACAAAAGAGGTAAGTCAGCGGTTAAAAAATCTCTAGAATTTCTACTAATAAAACCAATAGTCTTATGTGAAGAGAAAACAGTTGATCGAATGTGCAAGCCATAGGACATAGATGATTCAAAGTGACACCCAGATCATTAAAAGGCTAGAGCGGTAATGGTAACGTCGGAAAAAGAATAATTGAAAAGAATTGGAGACTTTGCTCTACTATAAGAAACGATATGTCATTTGGAATGTTTAGATCTAAGTGGTTAGACAGACACCATTCATGAAAGTGATCAAGCCTTCTCTGAAGAACAAAAGCATCAGACATACAAAGTATTACCTGAAATATCTTCATGTCATCCAAATACAGTAAGCAATGATGATCAAGAGTAGGTACGACATCATTGACAAAAATATTGAAGGGTGCCAAAAACAGAACCTTGGGATGCATCCGACCAAACTGAGTTCTACCACACAGGTAACTCTTGAATAATTGTACTAAGTTGTTAGTCAAACTAATAGCATGAAGCTTCGAAATGAGAATCGCATGGTTCAGGCGGTGCATGGCAGTTAAATTGGTAACTGACGAACGTCATGCTGACAGCTATGAAGCGTCAAGGATCAAATTGAATGTGTAGTAGTGGCGTCAACAGCACGAAATCCAGTCCTGTAAGAAAAAGGGAGGAATGAGATCAGTGCCTGCGGTAAGTGTGGGTTTAATCTTTTTCATAACGCACAGCTAATCAGACTCGACGAAGTACTTAGGCAGAGAGATCACGTCAACAACCAAATGTAAAGTCACAAAAGAGTGCTCGGCATGTACGTCTCTGAAGCAGCTATAAAAGAAAGAAGCAAAAAAATTGACATCATTTTGGCGGTCGCTGTAAACACCAAGATAAGTCATATCAGAAGGTACAACGGAGGAATTATGGACTAGATTTATGCAAGACCACAATCGATTACGATTAGACCTAATGTCGTCTCAACAAGCATTTATGAGAAGTTTGAATGTGTCTTTATCTTACTGGGCAGCCCCAAATCCTTCGGCAACTAAAATATTGTATCAAAAAAAAAAAAAAAGACCATTCAACCTCAGATTTTTTTAAAAATGTTTAACATATCATTGTATTTGAAGTATAAAAGTAAAAATAAGCTAAAACTTTCTTATGTGACTCGACCTCCATCAGGGACTTTTCGGAGGTCAAAATTTGAACTTCTTATGATGCCGATCATATTTCGTGTCAAATTAAGCGGGTTCGTAGTATTCTTACAAAAAACACTATTCTAATGAACAACTGTCAATAAAATCTAACGAGTGTTCAAATAAAAAAGTTGAGTGGGTAGGCCCTGGAATTGAATTGATTTTCTTTTACCGTACGCACTAAAGTACAGCAACATAACACGTGGTTGCGTGGAACTCTGCATTAAAACGTTACCTAAATATAACCTGATAAACTGACAGAAATGAAAGTTTTCTTAGATACCTGGAATTCTAACCTAAAATTATCGGTTCTATACGGTGACTTTGAAATATGGTACTTTACATGGCAATATACTTTCGTAGACGGAGCAGCAGTGGCTGCTGGTGATAATAGCTAAGCTGTTGAAACACTCTTTGGTTAATATTTTTTTGAGCAGTTTTTGGTGATCTCTTTTTTGAAGAAAGTTTTGATGATAATTTCTGTCACTGTTGTTGCGTCGTACAATCAACAATTACTCATCAACATAAATAGTTATTATTGTGGTAATATTATATAACAAATAGACACTAGGAAACTATAATAAGTAACAAATAATTAATTAGAAATTACATGTCAAACATAGATGTATAAGGCAACAACCAAATCTATGATAGATCAAACGCCAACTAAAAAAAATAAAATCTAAACATAAAAAAATCAATAATTGCATAAGCAGAGGCACAATTGAAGAATATTTCGACAATTTAAGTCACAAAATGTTAAATATTAGTAAATAATATAAAAATGTTACACTTTTATATACAGGGTGTTTCATTAATAACTGCAAATATTTTATCTTAGCTGGTGATAGAGTGACAATTCCATTTTTACCTGATCTTTTTTTAAGGTCGTTTAGAAAAATTTTACCCAAGTGTAAAAAAAAGAGAAGGCCGCACTGTGCTTTATCGAGATGTTTAGAATAGCTGTTAGATTAGATGAAACATAATTTTTACCACGCTTAAAAAAGAGTCCCCTTAGATGCAGAACAAGTTCTCAAAAGTACTTTATACACGAAATTAGTAAATAATGATCGTTCAACAGCATCCGAACTATCACAAAACATTTTAAATATTAGTGAATAATGTACAAGTATGTTACACTTTCATATACAGGGTGTTCTATTTAACTGTATAATCCTAAGTTCAAAATATTAAAATTTAACCTAAATTATGACTCCACCCTGAGTTACAGAGTTTAAAAATTTCAAAGCTACATATTTGTATCCATTACTTTAAAACTATTTGACGTATTCTAGATATAATTGGCAGGAAGTGTAAAAACTGTGTCGGTTTTGGGTCATCGGATTGCGATTATTATGCAAAGAAAACATTAATGAGTATTAACAAAGAAAGACAATTGAAAGAGATGTATTTAAGATTCTACAGATTTCCAATTTTTAAGGAAACAATGTGTTTAAAAATTATTCTGAGCAAATATTAAAAAAATGTATGAGGCAAATGCTAGTAAAATATTTTAAATACATTTTTGTCCATTGCGGCAATTTAAAACTGAATATTTTGATGTCATCAACGCTAGCTAAAGAAAGATCGGTGGGAATATTCGTTATAACTTTTCTGAGCTTGGAACCTATAGCATTTTATTACTCACATTGAACGAAGTTTCATATATTCAAGTACATTAACGTGATCTTACTTAACTTAACACTAGAAGGACCAAGATTCAAGAATTTCAAGAAAAAAAAATTTTTAATGAAGAGCAAAAACAAAGTTGGGTAAGTAAAAGTTTTCCAATAAGAGGTGTTATTTTGAATAGCCCGCTATTTGGGTAGATGTCACTTTTCAGTTGACATTTGATAAGTAGAAACTACGCCATTAATAAAAATGGAACGATACACGTTTCAACAACGCATTGAAATTATTAAAATTCACTATAAAAATAGTGAAAATTTGACAGAGGCGGTTCGTAAAACTAAAACTTTTTTTGGTCGTCGTTAAGCACCTTGTCGAGCCGCAATACAGAAATTGGTGGAAACATTCAAGCTGTTCGGATGTGAAGAATAAAACACGTACACGTCGCTCAAGAACAACTGAAAATATGGCTGCTGTAGCCCAAAGAAAACCCAGGTTTGCCCATTCCTCGTCGATCTTTGAAATTGGGTATTCCACAAACGTCATTACACCGTATTTTGCATAAAGACTTGGGTCTTAAGGCTTATAAAGTTCAGTTAACACAAGAACTCAAGTCGGCCGATCATAAACAACGTCGCGTCTTTGCTGATTGGGTCCTTGAAATGCATAAAAATGATCCGGAATTCCATCGAAAAATCATCTTGACTGATGAGGCCCATTTCCACCTCGGTGGCTACGTCAACAAGCAAAATTGTCGCATCTGGAGCTCGGAAAACCCAAGAGTTATTGTTGAAAAGCCTCTCGGGCGGGGTGATTGCACCTTTACTTTTTTCGAAAATGAGGCTGGAGCAACAGTTACGGTGAATGGATTGCGCTATCGAGATGATTAATGATTTTTTATGGCCGGAATTGGATGGTATAGATCTGGACAACGTTTACTTTCAACAAGACGGTGCTACGTGCTACACAAGCAACGAAACCATTTATCTTTTACGGGAAAAGTTTCGGGCCGTGTTATCTCTCAAAGAGGTGATCACAATGGCCATCAAGATCCTGTAATTTAACACCTTCCGACTACTTCCTTTGAGGTCACGTGAAAGATAAGGTCTACGCCAACAGTCCAGAGTCGATTCAAGACCTCAAAGATGGAATTCGTGAGGCTATCGAGGACCTAGGGCAGCCAGCCACTTTGCGATTTGGTTATGGAAAATTTCAAGAAAAGGATATGGTCCTGTAAGCATGGTCGTGGTGGCCATTTGGCTGATGTTATTTTCCATTATTAACGGCATACCATGAAATAAACATCTAATCATTTATCTAAAAAAATGCCATTTTTCTTTGAATATCAAAATAACACCTCTTATTGGAAAACCCTTTATAAAACGTTATTTGCGTTATTGTAGATAAATCCTTAAAAAATAGTTCGAGTACAAATGTAAAATACAAGTACAAACCTAAAACAGTTGTCTATAAAACCACATAAAAATCTGTGCCAAACACGCATATTGATACTGACCACAGACTTACAATTGTTGCAAGTAATCTTTGTTTTATTTCTTTTAAAACGTCTTAACACCTTGATCACTTAGCACTTAGGGTACGCATTGTTGGACCACTCGCCATGGTAACTTTGGTAAGCGTGTGGGTGGCGGTTAGCTCATTAGACACTTTTAGCATCAAATCGTGTTACCAACTTGTACAAAGTATGCGCGTTTATCGTGGCAACGTCTAAAATATTGTAGAACACGTGCACTCGTCAACGATGAAAAGCTGCACGTACACCGTAGTTTCCTAGCCATTTAATTTACTGAATCTACACCACACCTTTTGGTGGTTGTAAAACTCAACGGTTTCAGGAGTCTTCTTTTCCTTGCTTGTAAAAATTGCAACTCAAGTATGCAGAGGGCTTAGAAAAAGCACGTTTTTCGTTACCCTGGCTTGGTATGAAGTAATCTGTGTTTTATTTCATTTGTAGAGAACTGTAATGAACAAAGGATTTGCTTTGGGAAGTTTCACAAAATGGCGTTTTTGTAGCAGTTCTTTATCCAACTTGTTGAGATACGGTTCGGCCAGATGCAGACTACGTGCTTTCCCTGGGAACTATCTACGAGCCTTTCATCATCCTTTCCAAGGTAAGGATACAAGTTCAAAAAGTATTTTTCAGAGACATCTGCTCACATCCAATATTTAATCTCATACTTGTTAGGTTTGTTCGTCATATACTAAGTAAAAGAACAACAGCACTTCTTAAGTAAAAGCTGCTCATCGACTGTCAACTTGTCGGTTCTATGTCGCCTCGCTCGAGATTCCTTGTCATCAAAGCTAATGCACTTCATTATTTCTAGGAACCTGTACCTAGTCATAGCCTTAGACAAGAAGAAACATTTAGTTGCACATACAATTGACCACTAAGGTGTAGAAACAATAAACCCCTCGATCAGACATAATCCCAAGAAACGCATCAAGTTCTTCCAATGAAAGAAAACCAGTGGAGTTGTTCAGTACACAAGTCTTATCTCCGTGTATTTTTCAATGAGACTCAGCATGCGATCGTTTATGAACACTTCCAAAACAGAAAAAAGGGAGTCTTGTTAATCTCTAACCTAGCGGTTCCTGTTCGGCCAGGAAAGTTCCGAAAAACGTTCTGGGCATTTCGTTTTCCAGAGACATTGCCAGGGGCGACCATTTTGTGCCGTCAGTACTCACGTTCTTAGTGTTATTACTAGTGCAGCCGCGTCCTCTTCAGTGTAATCCCCTGCCGCAGCATCGCTTGGTGCTTCCTCCGGGATCCATCACTGCGGCAACTGAAGCTGCCCGGGTCTGATGTCCACGCCGACTACGAGGGCAATCACGTAACGCGCATCACGAGGGAGCAGTCCTCGACTGATTGACAAGAATCACTTGAGATATCCCTATTAGGAACAAATTTACCATCACTCTAGGAGTGACTATAATCGGTGTTGGCATCATCACTTCTTTCGCCCCAAGGATGAAATGTTAAGCTCTACTGGGTACTTTTTGATTTCAGCGCTAGTTAGACCTTGCCGACGTGCCATTAGAACGCGCAAAAATAGTTGTAGCAAAACTAATCTCCGACGTACTACAGCCCTACGTTGACGGCTTGCTGTTGTGCGTTGCAAAATGTATTCATACTTTTATCTCCACCTCAGTATTTACTTGTCTTGGTGTGCATACGCTCGTTATAAATTCACAGTGTACCATATGTATAGTTCCTTTAGAATTGTATTATCCTTCAATTTGCAATTTTGTTTTATGTTTTTTTCTTTTCAATAAAGATATAAGCTTAAATAATACTGTATTTTCGGAAAAGTTATGAAAAAAATTGGGAATGACCTAAGGCCAAAATGAATAAAAGTCAAAAAAAACAATCAATATGAGAATTGCAATTATTTGAATGCGCCGAAAAGTCAATTGACCCTCCTTGGTCATTGTAGTGTTAATTAACGTAAATGACGAGGAAAGAACTAACATCAAAGACAAAAACATAAGAAAATAGATACGGAGCTATGAGGCACCCAGCATATTTCTATTGTGGTTCATGAATATTATTCTTTCGCTCGGCACGTGAGTGGTCTTCAAATATTGACTATTTCTAATCAGTATTTCGGTAAAAAATTTATGTATTCGTATAGTACATTAATATTTTTCAGAACTGTATTATGATGTAAGTGTAATGTATGGTGCCCAGAAGATCATTATAAACATGTTTAGTGTGCTGACGAACCGTGTGTGATTGTGGATTGGTTCGTCTTGGCAAAACATTTGTTTCAAGGGAAAATCACCAAAACCTAAACCTTTGTATTCAATGTAGTAATATTGATTAAGTGTGTAAATATTATAAAAGGTTAATATAAACATATAATATAACACCACTGTCATTACATGACAATATTGATTACATATCCGAAAATGTGTACGTCAGAAAGAAATATAAAAAATCAAACAAATAATCCCAGAGAATAAATTTTTTGGTTTACGGTATTCAACAAAGGAACATTATAATCCATCCATAACTGTTGTTAGATTGTATATTTTATTAGCTTTATTATCATAATTTCATTATTTACATACGTTAATACCAAGTGTCCGAAATTCCGAGTTTTTGACACAACGTGTACCCAAAAGTTTCTTGAAATTCAACTAATTCATATTTAGCGAAACGCAACGCCATTGGTTAAGACTTAAAAAGTCATATGTAGAAAGATTGCACGTCAGATTTTTCTCTAATTCAGTATTCATAGAGTCAACCTCTTATAACATGTGCAGAAAAATCTTTTTCAACGTTTTATAAGTAATGAGTTGTGATTTGTACTAGTGGTAGTTCTTTTTCTATCTTTCTGACAATCATAAAGACATGCGGAACTACATATGACTTTAAGATAATACATCCTCCTAGTATTCTGCATTTGTAGACTACAACAAAGCGTATGACTCAATAGAATATTGGGCTGTCATAAACGCAATGCAGAACTGTAGGGTAGACTCAAAGTATATTCAACTGAGGAATACGGCAAGGAGACTCAATATCCCCCAAATTGTTCACATTAGCAATTGAAGACGTTTTTAAAAAGCTCAATTGGGAAAATAGAGGAAACTTAAGGTTTGCAGATAACATCGTTCTAATCACAGACAATGAAGTAGTTCTAAAGGAAATGCTTCTGGAGCTAAAAGACAGATCCGAAGAGGTGGGGCTTACAAAGAACATCAACAAAGGAGAATCAAATTGGCGTAGGTGACTTTCGGAAAGCTGCAGCATATACTAAAGAACACGAACAGAAAATACACAACACATATGAAAATACAGGTTTTAGAAAAATGTATTATCACTGTACTCACATACGGAACAGAGACGTAGGCATTTAAAAAGACACTACACAAATTTCAAGTCACACATGGCACAAGAAAAATGGGCCAAGATAACCACCGAATGGAAACCATAGGCAAAGAAAAAGAACGCAGGTCCTCCAAAAATCAGATAGTATGACGACATACGAAAACTAGCAAGGAAAAGATGGATGTCCATGGCACAAGATCATGAAAGATGGAGGAGGCGTATATCCGCATGCGGATAGAAGACGCTGGTTAAAGAAGAAGTATTCTGTATCTCATGTAATTTATATCTTGCTCAAACTACAAAGGAAAATGTACCTATTTGAACTCAAAATTACATTAATTGTTAATAAAATAAACTTAACGTTAAAATGATCACAGCGGATGACTTCTGTATATCTCTTCGTAATGCCTTAAACCACCTAGATTTGCGTTCTGGTTTTGTGGTACACAAAGATTTTATTAGGTTTGGATTGAGACATTTAAAATTCAACGAAAACCCACTGAACTCGGTCGAAAATGTAAATGACCTGTGGTAAAGCTACATAGAATATGCTCAAAATCTAATCAGACCTGCGGAATTATAAATAAGGTCCATGTACAAAGTTTCATAAAAATTGGTTTTCTTGATATCTTGTTTACATACGGATGGACGGTCGGCCGTCGGACATAACTCTAATTCGTATGAAAAAGTGAAAAAAAAGGGTGTTAATATGCAGAGATCAAAAACCAAAAGGGAAATAGAAGTAACACTGGGAAATGACAAAACTGAAGTAGTGGAAAACTATATACAGGGTGATTTATAATAGGTGTACAAAATTTTTTCATCGTGTTAGGGAAGTCATTTTAAGAAAAACATGTTGTATGAAGATAGGTCGTATTTTGTTTATTAATTGAACTACATCAGATTTAAATTTCATTTAGAAATAATCATTAAAGTTTAACATCTATTAGCCATGAAAATAAACAAGATAATTTGTGAAACAATCAAGTTGTCAAAATGAGTGAATTTATTATATCTGAATGTGGAGATATGGTTTATTTGTATAGGTTTGTAATGGTAACGGCCTTCAGGCGTCTAGAGAGTATCGTCGAAGATTTCTAATATACGTCAACCGAGTGCCAGAGTTTTCGGTCGTACTTTCCAATGATCGAGGTAATCTCTCTAGAGAAGATATTGTCAATAACGAAGAAAATGTAATTGATGCAATGTTGGACAACCCTCACTGAGCACTAGACGCATCGCAGCGCATTTTCGTCTATCTCAAAACTTTGTATGGCGAACACTACATCGTGTACAATTACACCCCTATCACATTCAACATGTCCAGGCATTACGCCCGGAAGATTACGACCAGCGTGTAGAGTTTTATACTTGGTTGTTACAAAAATTGTCGAAGATTCAACATTTTTAACTAGAATAGTAAGGACAGATGAGGCCCAATTTACTAGAGAAGGTATTAATAGCACTCATAACTACCATCTATGAGATATCCAGAATCCACATGCTGTTAGACAATCGCAATTTCAACACCGTTTTAGTGTAAATACTTGGGGTGGTATCTTTAATTGACTTTTCTTGATGAAACGCTTTTCAAGAAGATTGAACATAATCCTCTTCTTGTTCGGCAAGAAATGTGGTTTCAACACGATGGCGCTCCACCTAAGTACGATAGACAAGTACGTGAATGGTTGAATGAACATTATCCTGAACGATGGATTGGTCGTGGAGGTTTTATTGCTTGGCCGCCAAGATCTCCAGACCTGAACCCTTTGGATTTTTTTCTTTGGGGCCACTTGAAGCAACTGGTTTCTAGTGCCGAAATTAATACACGTGAATAATTACTTGACGAAGTTCGGCAAGATGGTGCAACAATAGCGCAGGTTTACGACTCATTGGTGCGCAGGTATCATGCTTGCATTCGAACTCAAGGGAGGCATTTTGAACAACTGTTATAGATAATATTTTTCTTTCATAGTCATTTATTTTCTTGTTATCCATTTTTAAAGTTGTACTTTTACTACGACCTACCTCGATACAACATTTTTTTTCTTAAAATGACTTCCCAAACACGATGTCAAAATTTTGTACACCTATTATAAATTCCCTGTATACTTGGGACAGAGGATAACCTTAGACGGAAACATGTAAGATGCCGACTTACAAAGGAGAATAAAATTGGCGTGGGTGGCTTTCGGAAAGCTGCAGCATATACTAAAGGACACGAACAGAAAATTCACAACACATATGAAAATATAGGTTTAAAAAAAATGTGTTATCACTGTACTCACATACCGAACAGAGACATAGGCATTTAAAAAAAGACACTACACAAAATACAAGTCACACAAAGAAAGGGTGTTAAAATTTTCGGTTTGGAAACCGTCGCATAATCTTATTTCATAAGTTGTGGAGTAAAAATAAACGTTAGGATCGGAGTGTTTGTATTTACTAGACAAAATCAAATATAAATGAAATAATATTGATATCCGATAATTTCTATTACCACTTGAATTAAGCTTTGAACAAATAATTCTTTCATTCATATTTTTTACTCTTTCATATCTCTCTTGTTATTATGACGTTATCATGGATTATGTAAACATATATAATAAAAAGGGCTTCAAACCGGTAATTTGTTAGTATTATTGTCTGCTAACGGTTTTTCAAACAGAATCATTACGATAAACTCTTGTCTAAACATTAAAATTGTTTAAAAAGCATCTATAAGTTGTTAAAAACTAAATCTATACGTTTTTAAAGTGAAGAAAAACTGTCCTAAATTATCCAATTTAAATAACTTAACACACTTTGTCAAAAAGGTCTTATTAGAGAAAACCTACTGTTTAAATATAGGGCGCCACTAATACAAATTACTGTATTTATTATCTGAACAAAATTTTCGAAATAATTAAGGGTCTAGTTACATATACGTCAGAAAAATTCAACAAACTTGTGTAGAATGAATTAAATTTGAAAAAAAAATACTATACACAAGAAATATTTGATTTTGAACTGTCATTTCCGCTTGACAAAACCAAGTTTTATCAAAAATATGGGTAGTTTATGGGATATCCTGATTATATACGACGGACGCGCCGGGACTTTTTTTCATAAATGTGATCTACCAATCTAAATTAGTAGAGAAAACAGAATGTTTGGAAATCCTCCAATCTGCAATAAAAGGTAGAAATGAGGTATTTAGGTAAAGTGTTTGTTAATGAAACATTTAAAAACGACTACAAAAAAAGCAATGAACAATTAGTAGCTAAATTTGAAGATTTAATACTTATTACGAATGAAACTGAATTTTAAAGATAATTTTAAAAATTTCGAGGTAAAGAAGAGTTCGATCGAAGCCTTAAATAGGCAAAATACCTTCAATCTAGTTTATGGCCTCTCACGTTGAAATTATTTACTCCACACTTTCGGGTTCTTTTGTGTCTCGGTTGTTAAAGCTGTGGCGCCTCTAAACTGCTTCTTCGATTCGTCTCCCTACAGGTAAAGGTGATAATCATCAATGCGACAACATTTCGAATATAATTACGATAAATGTAATAAATAGCTTTTCAGAACTTTCTGATTTTCATGCTTTCCGCGCAACAAAATTTTATAACCGAGATTTAACTAAACGGTCACGCCCAATCTCGCATTTCCCGATTCGTCAATATTTTCTTCCACCCCCAACGTTTATCGTACCTGCTGATATATCCTGCAACCCCGTTATTAAAGATGCTCGATTCCTTCAAACTACTCTTTTTGTAAAATGTACTTCATAAAAAGAGTATAGTGAAAGCACACTACAACTCGTTTATTCCTGTTAAAAATTCTTTCATAATAAATCGACGAATTTCCACGTTATTCATTAAAGGTTAACCTTCGGAAAATGCCGATTTCAACCCCACCTGAAAATGTTTCGTTGTCAAACGACACGGAAAACAGCATTTTCACGATCAATAGAAAACCGGAACTACCGTCGAATTTTATGCACTCCTGATGTTTTACTTCCTGTTTCTCGTAGGTAAACTCATTTCCCAAACTTGGAAATGACCGAAAATTAAAATACTTCTGATTGAGAACACCCTACTCACACACTGAGGTGATTTTTTTAAATTATTGTAAACAATATCGAATTCGGAAAATGATAACGCTTAGGGAAATGGGAAGAAAAGTGTTGTTTCTGGAAAACTCTTATTAGGATAGCAGGAAAAGTTAGAGTGGTGTACGATGGAAAAACTTTATGCAGGTGAAAAAACAACATCTCGTTATTTCGTAATTTGTTTTTTCAGCGTCTGGCATTTTTCACACATTAAATGTGCGAATAAATAGTATAATATGTTAATCGTAAGTATAATGAGGCAGTCGTTTTATTCAATAACTAAATAAAGCGTTTGACATTAAGGATTATTATTTCAATTGAGTCATAATAGGTATTCATGAAACATTTAAACTGAATTCTAGTCAAAACGGAATAAATGCGATAAGAAATAAATAAATAAATGATCTTTGTGAACATATTTAAACTAATGAAAATTTTCTTAAAATCTAAAAAAATTGAACATTTTCCACGCAAAGTGACCTGCATTTACCTGAGTTTTATTTTTTATATTATAACTTTTTAAAAATAAAAATGCAAAAAATTACAACAAAAGTTGTACCTAAGATCCTTGAGCTTAAACTTTTATTGGGATTTTTAATATCTTCATTGTTACAGATTTTTTAATAGATCTAATTGTACAACTGCGGTCTTTTTGCACGAACATAATTTAACAAAACTCTTATAAAAATGAGGATACAGAAAAGTTTTTTAAATAAAAGTTATAACTAAAGCTAAAACTTTCATATGAAATTTTGATATTTTAAAACTTTTATACTTATAGCCTGAAGTGCAAACTAGCATTACGATACTAGAAAATTAAAAAATTGAAGCCAATGTTTTAGGCAGAAGTTGTAATTTAAATTTCGTGCTACAATTTTTAAAAATACGATTCAGTCCTCTGTAGTACTAAATCTTAAGCAAAAATATTTGTAGGGGCCCCAGTTACATCCCAAAAATGCCAATGCATAGAGACAAATGAGGGCTTAACAGAAAATATAAGTAAGTAATAACGATGTTTTTTTAAATTATTCTACTTTTATATTTCAAGGAAAAAATGTTATTTTAATGTTAAATAATTTATCAATTTTTTTTTTTAATAAAGTTTTTTACTCACCAGAATATTTTGAATTTCTTATACAGAGTGGTCCAGAAATATAGGTCGCAAACTATACTACGCTACTAAGCATAAAAAGTTATAAAATTTTTCTTATAAACTTTTATTCAGTTGAGCTTACTTAAGGAGGTACGGCCCTGTAAAGTTTCAATTCAAAACTGTTATTTTTATTATCTCAGAAATGAGTTAAAGATATAATCTGAAAATTTATATTGTAAAATATGTCATTATGGTACAGAATTTAACAATCTTTTCACAAAAATTTTCAGCAGTGGCGTAGATATCGGGGTAGCTGTGACGTTGTTATTTAAAAAATTGTAAATCTTAGAGATTTTGATCACCATGTACGAATTTTGGAATAAGCAATTTATTACGGACAAAAAGTGTTCTATCAATTTTTCGTTAGTACAATATTTTTCGAGAAAAATCATTTTCTTTAATGTCTGTTTTTGGGATAAAAGAAATGGTGAAGTTGTCATTGAAAAGAAGTGTAAAACTCAAATTTTTTTATTTTATAAATTTATTTAAAAATAAATATCAACAATAAAAAAATAACTTAACAATTAATATTACATTTACATCTTACAAGAGATGCTCAAAATGTTGCTCTTGTGACTCCACACATGCCATGATTTAGACCTTTTATCTTTTTTATCAACATTTATGTTATAAACATGAAATAAAATACAACTACGGTCATAAAACAATTGCAGTTGTTTAATTTTGAAACCCTCAATTATTTATTTAAAATTTGTATTTTGTTTTAAATCAAACCAAAAACAGACATTAAAAGAAAACGATTTTTCTCGAAAAATATTAAATTAACGAAAAAATTAATAGAACACTTTTTTTGTCCGTAATAAAGTGCTTATTCAAAAATTCGTACAGAGTGATCGAAATTTCTAAGATTTACATTTTTTAAATAATATCCAGTTACCCCGGTATCTAACCTACTGCTTAATATATTTTTTTTGAAAACTAAATTGTGTATCATAATTAACGTATTTTACCATATAAATTTTCAATTTTTTCTTTAACCCATTTCTGAGATAATAAAAAAAACAATTTTAAATTGAAACTTTACAGGACCATACCTCCTTAAGTAAGCCCAACTGAACAAAAGTTTATAAGAAAAATTTTCATAACTTTTTATGCTTAGTAGCGTAGTATAGTTTGCAACCTATATTTTGGATCACCCTGTATATGATTTTGTTTAGAAGTATGCAAAAATAGATTAACTACAGCTATGTGTGAAGATTTTACTTTATAATTTAGTTGAGCACATTATACATATATGTAGAAAAATCAGTGTTTATGATACAGAGGAGAAACAATATCTGTTATCTAAAATATACTTGCCGACAAGAGTCAAGCAGCTATTTCATCATGAGCTTTAGGTTAGATCATCACGTTTATTTAAATGGTCGAATAACTCAAAAAATCTAAGCAAAAATGATCAAGAAGAAAATAATAATAGTGTCAACGATACTGTTTATTTATTCGTATGATACATTATTTTCGTGATTGTATTGTGATGTAAGTGTTATGTATAGTGCCCCAGAACATCAGTTAAACCTCTATAGTGTGATAAGAAAACTGTGTGCAATTGTGGATTAGTTCGTCTCGGCAAAGCATTTGATTCAAGGTTTAGGAAAACCACTAAAACTTAAACAATTATAAAAATAAATAATAATAAAATAAACAATAATACTTCGGTTCAGTTGAAGGATATTAAAGGAGTCCAGAAACAAAAAAAAACAGGATGACAAAGGTAGTAGAAGAGAACATAGAATCAAAAAGCTCAGAATGAAGAGCCAGGAATACTTGGGGTGTCTAAGATTTAAGAGGAGATTTTGTAATTCTTTTTGTGAGAACACCAGAAATGAAATTTTCACGAATTTTTGGGAAAAAATAACCTGGGATCAAACAAAAATGTTTGTGGGTACACGTGATAGTCTTTGTTGAACGTCAACAAAAACAAAAGAGGATCAAGAAAGTAAGACCCACTAATATTCCGATTTATAAACTTCAGCCAATGGTGAACAAGCAGTACAAGTTCGTAGGAATACTTTTCTAAGCTACTATTTTTCAATGATAAGAATATCATCACCATATTTCTTCTTCAAGTCGTGATTTAATTGTCATCGAATCTGACATAATTAGCATAGTTGCATGTGCGGCTCAGTGCCAGTGCGCGATTGCAAAACGGCAACATCACGCCGCTGTCAACGCAAGGTCAAGGATACAGTTCAATACAGGGTGTTTCAAAATTCCCTACAAATATTTTAATGGCGTACTTTCGAGATGAAAATAAGACTTTTTTTCCTATAAACATGTGTTCTAAAATACACTCTGTTCGAGCTATAGCTATCTTAATTGTCTTGTTTTTTTGAAAAAATAATAAATTTTTTCAAAAATGAAAAAAAAAAGTAAATTGTTTATAAATTTTAGTAAAAAAAAACACATATCAAATTAAGTGTTCAAACTGCCTTCATCCCCACTTCTTAACAATAACCTAACCTGGCTTTGAAATTCTCGAAGTACTTCATCAAGTTATATTCTGTCATTAATTATTTTTGTCAAAGAATAATTCTTATCTTTTGCTTTGATACTATTGTAGAAGTGGGAGGAAGGCAAATTGAACACTTAATTTCATCTATGTTTTCTTTTCTAAAATGTATAAACAATTAAGTATTCAAAAAGAACTTGCTAACCGGTTTTTTCATTTTTAAACAATCAATTTTGAAAAAAAAATTATTTTAATTTTTCAAAAAAATGTTTCTCGAAAATTTTCTTTTGGGACAAAATTTTGACATTTCTATTTAAAGGGCCACTTAATCTTTCATTTTCAGTGAAAAAATTCTAAGGTTACCATTTAAAAAAAAAAAATCGAAACAAAATTTCAAAAGAAAAAGGTCAAAGGAAAGGAACACCAACTGCAGCGTCTATTTAACCAACAGAAAAACACCAAAAACTGCACCAAAAAGTTGACTCGGACACGTGTTTCAACAGCTAAGCTGTTATCATCAGCGATACCGAAAGGTGTCTTTTTAAAAAATAAAATCGACGTGTTCGAGGATTTTCCTGAAAAATCGTCAATTTTTTTAACGAATTTACTTAAGACTTTTGACTCGCACTGTATAAGAAAGGATGTAAAGACGACCCGAAAAACTAAATTGTGTAGAGAGAAAGAGAGATCAAAGAACAGAAGAACAGGCAGGTTTTAGAACGGAACGATCCACAATTGACAATATATTTACAATTAAAATAACATGTGAAAAGAGAGTCCAACGAAATAGAGAACTGCACATTGCATTAATTGATTTAGAGAAAGCCTACGATAGTGTACCAATTTCAACGCTTTGGAAGGACCTGAAGGAAGCAGAAGTCCCCCCTAATTAATCAATACCATTAAACACCTGTACCAAGAAAACACGGAAGGGTTAAGAACGGTAAATCATTTTCTGATCTGTCCAATACAACAAAGAACTTAGACAAGGGTGTAGTCTGTCACCCACATTGTTTATAGTATATTAAGTATGGAGAACGGTAAGGGTTTATACCGATCGAAGACAATTGTTTGGAGGAGGAGCGGGCGACGACTCCAGTAAGTCTGAGATCGGTTATCCTTAACGTTCGACATGCTTATAACGTTTTTGCACGATTGATACCATTATAAATTATAAAATTAAACATTTTCGTCATATTGACTAGTTTCATTCATTTTATCAAGATAGATACTTTGGTTGTTAGGTAGTAACTAGGGTGCATAACAACAATGGAGAATTGAGTTTTTATTTAGTTGTCAATAATTTTAAGTACAATTTTGATTATCATAAATTAAAATATGAGCGAAAGTGAATTTGAAGAAATTGAACGGGCTTGGGAAGAAGGGTGTTCCGCAATTATTCCCGAAAAATCTAAAATCCGTTATCAAAATACCTACCAAAGTTTTAAAAAATGGTGCAGAAGGCAAGAATTTAAGAATCGATGAAAAGACTCTATTGGCATTATTTCGTTCAAAAGACATATGCAGTTGAAAGCTCCTGGAAGCCTCTGGGCAGAATATTCAATGATTAAATTCGTTAGTTTCCTTTATTCTTTCAAAAACAAATTAAAAATTAAGAGATTTTAACTCGACGGTAAGTGAATTACTTACCGTCGAGTTGGATTACTACCGTCGAGTTGCTAGTAAATGTCACCTACTGACGTAAAATCTGTCACGAGTAAACAGTCAAAATGATCAATCGTGCAAAAAAATTTATTTAGATAAAGCCTTAGTTAAATGGACAACTTAAGTACGATCAATGGGGCTGCAAATCGGAGATGATAAGCTATTTAGGTTATATTTTGCTGACGATCAAGTGGTTATAGCCGAAGACCTAGATGACTTGAATTACATTGTGAGAAAGTTACAAGAAGAATACAAAGCTGATGGACTCACAATCAATATAGAAAAATCGGAATTAATTGTATAGTAGGGGACGATCATCAGGAAGACTTACTACTAGAAGGTTCAAATATAAAGAGTATAACCACATGTAAATATCTGGGAATTACGTTAAACAAACAGGGGAATAGTCATGATGAAATAAAGAAAGAATAAAGAAAGGAAGTCAGATAATTAGTTCATTAAATTCCATTCTATGGGATAAAAACATCACTAAAAAAACAAAAAAACATGATCTACAAAAGTCTAGTCCAAAACATAGTCATTTACGAAGCTGAAGCTTGGGATATCACAAAGAAAAACAAAAACAAACTTATGTCGACCGAAATGGACTACTTAAGATGAAGCTGTAGAAAATCGAAACTAGAGCATGTTAGAAATGAGACGATTCGAGAGAACATGAAAATGACAAGTAATATATCCGAATAAATTGAGAAGAAGCAGTTGATTTGGTTTGGTCACACAAAAAGAATGAAGGATGTAAGATAGCCAAAAAAGATATTGGAATAGGTACCCACAGAAAGAAGAAGAAGAGGAAGACCCCGAAGGAGTTGTAGAGATGGTATAAATGAAGCTATGATAGCATGAGATTTAGAAGAAGATACGGCTTTTAACAGAAGAATATAGAAACTGGGGACGGAGAAGCGGAACAGTCCGTAGAGAATCCGTAATCGAATTTTGACACATTCATTTCAAGATGGCGTCCCTGCCCCCCAAGGTCGATTTTTATCAGGCTCTCATAAGTAAGCAACATATGTCAAAATTGCTTTTAACTCCACCTTTTATAGAGCCCATATACCAAGAGATTGGATTATAAGAATACGTCAGTCTATTTAAGTAAGTTCAATTTTTGTAATTTCAAACCGTTTTTGGAAATTAATCAAAAGCCTTGGGGATGTTAAGATATGGGTTAAAAACCAGGGCAATATTTCAGTCATCTTGAATTATTCTGACCTAGACTTAATATCTTGAACTAATAGGATCTCAAACAAAGATGATAGCAAATCAGCCGTTTTCTTGTTGCTTAAGCGAGTCAACAGAAGAAACTCATACGTCAGAAAAATTTCATTTTACTAAAAACTAGAAGGTCCTCATGTCTTCTAGAAATGTCACAACTTATGGTAGAAGTTGTGAGGTACTATTCCCCGAGAAATGTATGTATACCATTGAAATGACACATACAAAATTCACTGACTATAATCGCAATGACAAAACCAAAAGAGTATCTTGAAACAATTTTCTTTAGTTAATTAATGCTTTCGTTATAATCACAAATCAGTTACCGGCAAATAAAATGAGAAAAAGAAATTCGTATACTTGATTGTCGAAATGGTCACAAACGGCTAGTCCAAAAAAATAGTGTAGAAACGAGTTATGTATAAGTGAAAAGATTTACAGTTATTAATTACTTACGATCGCTCGTTAAAAAATTTAAAAATAGGTTCAAAAAGTCAGGTTTAAAAAAATAACATACGAAAAAACTATTAAAGTTAACTACGAAGGAATGCGGTGGTTGTTTGGTCACTTCTGACGAAGCTTGCATTGAATGTAGATTCTGGCTGGGTAATTCTTGGAAGTAAGGCGTCAAAGCAGCCGCGTACCTCACCAACATCATTGCATTTCTAGGACCAAATAAAAATGCTACCTTGTTAAAAGGAATGCGTCCCCATCTATAGGTACTACGAAAGCAAACTACGAATACGTTCTACATTCCAATCTATTCGCAATCGTATGCAATAAAATTTTATATTTACTACGTAAAAATTGCTCTAAATAATTTTGTTTTTTTTTATTCTAACGTAAATTTAGAAATTCTTTAGCTGCAACATAGAAATGTGCAATATTCTAAGAGCGAGTCTGATGACCGTCTCCGACCTGACTCAGTTCCAAGAACTCTAAAATGTTGGCTCAGGTATGCGCACAGCCGCAGGTATTACATGTCTTACATAACTTTTCTTGTCCCACTTGCACATCCGCAAAGGTTCGAAAGAAGAACACAGACAGAAGTCAATGTATTATCAAAACCAAAACACTCAAACACCGGTTTGTTATAAAAGTAAGCATTGTATTTTGCAACTAATTCCCTAGCGGTAGTGTTTGTTAGTTAATTCGTACTCGCATATTTTCTAATACCAGAAGACTGACGGGCGCAAACTCAAAAAAAGTGTGTGTATTTTAAACCGGAAATAACACAAATTTTTGTATACATATAAGTAACACTGCATAATATTTATTATCATCGAATGTTGTCTTATCTGTAGAGAGGTAGAGCTCACTGTGAGCTTCGGGTTGTTACTCAATGAATCGTATCGATGTAGCTGCTCCATGAATGGACGACATTTACCGTGAATAGAGTGCCAATCTTAACAGGAAAAGACGAATTTGAATTGAAAATAACAATTAAATTCGGTCGTGGATGTTTATTATTAATATACCGAAGAGGTTACTAAATATGCCCGGTAGTACTTAATTAGTCGAAAACCCACGTGTTGCATCCACTAAAATAATATGTAGGCAGAATGATGATATTGAAAGACTTTTTGCAATTGAATGAAAACATTTAGTATACTTGGCAAGGTCGTTTCAATAGAAATGTCGCTTGCATATTTGAATAATGAATAACAGCCTATTTATAACATCACCATAACTATAGCCTTTGCTGATAGTTTATTCATAAATACCTGCGGTAAATTGACGAATTGAAGAACTTCAAGGTAAAAATGAAATTGCATTCATAAATCGTTAAGAATTCAAAGAATCGCAAATTCGTATCTGTTTAAAAATCTTAAAAGTAATTACTGTCATCATTACTATTAGTGCCCGTGAAAACACAATATAAACTAAACAATAATGCTAACTTCCTGCACACTCATAATTTTCTTTTGAACAAAGAAGATTCAACTCCACCTATTTAACTATAGAGAACTATGCAAATAAACAGTTTACAATTGATGGCATAATGCCTTAGTACTAATATTTTTAGATTGCACAACCGACAAAGTAAACCTTTTTGACTAACACGTTACGGTCATGAATAAGCAATTCATCTAAGAATATTTCAAAAATACCAGGATCATAAATCATAAGCTGAATTGAGTCTTTTAATTGTGCATAACAAATATTTTCTCCGTACTTTTCAACAATACATTACAATACAATTAATTCAATTACTTTTGATAATGCACCTTACATTCGTTTCACAGCAGAATTTGTACAGTACAGTGAAATATAAAAGGCGAAACTAAAGAGTATGTAATTATAATCCATCAAAGAAAGAGATTATCCCATCTGTTATGAATAGTGTGTTATAATGCCATTCACATCTTTGGTCCTTCGCTTCGACCCGGATATTGCACTAATTTCACGTATTCAAACAGATTTTAGATTAGTTCACAATGGCCACTAACAATTTTAGCAGAAGCGATTTCTTAATTAGGGTTTCGTACTACAAGAAATCAATATTTACGAATTTGAGATTAATCCAAATCCCGTTCCAACTAAGCGAGGGAACTCAGAAGACATCAACATCGGACTCAAAGACGTCCTCGTAAGCTTTGGCGCTGTTTACAAAGTGCCAGTGAATGTTGTAATAAAATCTTCCCTACTGTCATCAGCAAGCTTTTGGAAGTCTATCTCACAAGGAGCTACTTCGTTTGGAAAGAGTTCTTCGAACAAGTGTATGGAGTAGTAATGGGAAGTCCATTGAGTCCAGTAATAGTCAATCTTTTCATGGAGAATTTTGGGAAGAAAGTCACCGAGCCGCGAAATACAAGCGACTGACATAGTTCCGGTACGTAGATGATACATTTGTCGTTTGGAAAAATGAAGAGGCTTATAGTTTCTTCGACACATGTACACCTAACACCCAGTATCCAGTTCACTATGGTGACAAAAAATGAATAACAACTGGCCTTCTTGGATGTGTTGATAAGACAAACAAGGTGTACAGAAAACCTATACACACGAACTGCATGCCTTATCAAACCACTACCTAGGCCAAAAGTACAGAATAATCAAGACCCTGACAGAACCAGCTCCAAGGATTTGTGAACCAGAGAATTTCTAGTCGAACACCTGAAAACTGCCTTTGAGGCTAACCGGTAAAGGAAGGAAATAGAAAATCGATTAGAATCAAAAGATCAAGTCGATTTACTACCGCCCACGCATATCTTCCACAATTGCCACTGCAAAAGCCCGACACTAACAGCATATCAGTCTGTTCGGCAAATGTAGACAATTTTTCAAGTAGTTAATTGCAAAATAGAAACTTGAGTATTATTGGAAGATCCAGAAATGAATGTCACAAATGATAGATTTGATCACATAGCCTACTAGTAGTCTACTTGAATTTCTAAGCGTATGGATGCGCCTTGCAAGGATATGATTTACATTTTTTTATCAAACTAATAACATTAGCGCAATTTAACAAGAAAGAAGAAAGTTTTCAAATTGTTTGTTTTATTTGTAAGGTGTACAGAAAACCTATACACACGAACTGCATGCCTTATCAAACCACTACCTAGGCCAAAAGTACAGAATAATCAAGACCCTGACAGAACCAGCTCCAAGGATTTGTGAACCAGAGAATTTCTAGTCGAACACCTGAAAACTGCCTTTGAGGCTAACCGGCAGACTAGGAAGGAAATCGGAATATCGATTAAATTCAAAAGATCAAGTCAATTTACAAACTTACGACCTTGCGGTAAAAAATATTCTTATGATAGTGACCAAGAAAAATTGGGAAAGTTTATAAAATGTCCGCTAGGGGGCATACCACTTGTTTGAATTACAAAAATAAGTTTTCTAAAATTTGCTCGATTAAGTTATACTGAAAGTGCATGCAAATTAATCTTATGTCTATAAGGAGCCACTTTTTCCTCCAAATTTTCAAATAAAGTGGTGGGAAAACGCTTTATTTGCAAAAATTCAAACTCAGTTTCTTTGAAAGAGTTTACTTTACTCTATCATACGTGCGAAAACCGAAGTATCTGTGGTTCTTACTACGACTGCTAGATGCTAAATTTTCTCCTTTTGTCAGAAAACTTAAATAGAATCATATGCATATTATAATACACCTATATGGAGTATAAGGCTGAAAGGAATGGTGCAAACTGGAAGTCTATATCTTTTTTTTTGATATTAATAGAAAACCATCCGGTGATCATGGGGTAAATTCTTTTCGTTCGTGTTCGCCCGGTATATGTAGGACGACCGGTCGAAAAATGTTGTCCGATACAACTTTTGACATAATTTAACGTCACCTAAATAGTTTTCCACAAGACCCCCAAATCCAAAAAAAAACCTCAACAAGCTAGAAAACGAGCAACAAGGCATACAAGTGAATGAAAATATTTTGATACTGAACGCAATAGAAGAAATAAAGGTACTAACAATAACAAAGTAGAATACAGAGTACCTAAAGTAGGTCACAAATTTAAAGAAAGGAAAGAGTTAAAGAAGGGAGTCCATTGTTTTTGAGACCATGATTGACAGAATACTCAAAAGTATAAAAGACAAAACAAACCAACGTTATTAATACTCACTGATGTTGTCTAGGTTCGGATCTAAAGACACTCATCAAGTCATTTTCTACCAGAAGACACTCAAAACTAATTTTAAGATTCGTCCATTGAGTCCAGTAATAGTCAATCTTTTCATGGAGAATTTTGGGAAGAAAGTCACCGAGCCGCGAAATACATGCCACTGACATAGTTCCGGTACGTAGATGATACTTTTGTCGTTTGGAAAAACGGGGAGGCTTATAGTTTCTTCGACACATGAACACCTAACACCCAGTATCCAGTTCACTATGGTGACAAAAAATGAATAACAACTGGCCTTCTTGGATGTGTTGAAAAAGACAAACAAGAAACCTACACGAACTGCATGCCTTATCAAACCACAATCTAGGCCAAAAGTACAGAATAATCAAGAACCAGCTCCAAGGATTTGTGAACCAGAGAATCTCTAGTCGAACACCTGAAAACTGCTTTTGAGGCTAACCGGTAGACTAGGAAGGAAATCGAAATATCGATTAGATTCAAAAGATCAAGTCAATTTACAAACTTACGACCTTGCGGTAAAAAATATTCTTATGATAGTGGCCAAGAGAAATTGCTGAAAAATTTGTAAAATGTCCGCTAGGGGTCGTACCACTAGTTTGAATTACAAAAAATTAGTTTTCTCTAAAATTTGCTCGATTAAGTTATACTGAAAGTGCATGCAAATGAATCTTATGTCTATAAGGAGCCACTTTTTCCTCCAAATCTTCAAATAAAGTAGTGGGGAAACGCTTTATTTGCAAAAATTCGAACTCAGTTTCTTTTGAAAGAGTTTACTTTACTCTATCATACGTGCGAAAACCGAAGTATCTGTGGTTCTTACTACGACTGCTAGATGCTAAATTTTCTCATTTTTCTCAGAAAACTTAAATAGAATCATATGCATATTATAATACACCTATATGGAGTATAAGGCTGAAAGGAATGGTGCAAACTGGAAGTCTATATCTTTTTTTTTTGATATTAATAGAAAACCATCCGGTGATCATGGGGTAATTCTTTTCGTTCGTGTTCGCCCGGTATATGTAGGACGACCGGTCGAAAAATGTTTTCCGATACAACTTCTGACATAAATTAACGTCACCTAAATAGTTTTCCACAAGACCCCCAAATCCAAAAAAAACCTCAACAAGCTAGAAAACGAGCAACAAGGCATACAAGTGAATGAAAATATTTTGATACTGAACGCAATAGAAGAAGGAAAGGTACTAACAATAACAAAGTAGAATACAGAGTACATAAAGTAGGTCACAAATTTAAAGCAAGAAAAGAGTTAAAGAAGGGAGTCCATTGTTTTTGACACCATGATTGACAGAATACTCAAAAGTATAAAAGACAAAACAATAGCAAACAAAACAACGTTATTATTACTCACTGATGTTGTCTAGGTTCGGATCTAAAGACACCCATCAAGTCATTTTCTCTACCAGAAGACACTCAAAAACTAATTTTAAGATTCGACGGTGTTCCTCCAAGACTTTACGGGTTACGAAAGAACCACAAGAAGATGTCCCCCTGAGATCAATAGTAAGCGCTACTGGATCACCAACATGCTACTTAGATAAGTACTTGGTATCTTTGCTCCACCCACGTATAATAAAGTCCACAACTATGTTAAGAACTCAGCAGACATCAACAACGCACTCCAAGCCGTCCTCGTAAGCTTTGAAGCTGTTTACCAAAGTTCCAGTGAATGTTGTAGTTGCAGCTAACACCCAGTATCCAGTTCACTATGGTGACAAAAGATGAATAACAACTGGCCTTCTTGAATGTGCTGATAAGACAAACAAGGTGTACAGAAAACCTACACACACGAACTGCATGCCTTATCAAACCACTACCTAGCCCAAAAGTACAGAATAATCAAGGCCCTGACAGAACCAGCTCCAAGGATTTGTGAACCAGAGAATTTCTAGTCGAACACCTGAAAACTGCCTTTGAGGCTAACCGGTAAAGGAAGGAAATGGAAAGATCGATTAGAATCAAAAGATCAAGTCGATTTACTACCGCCCACGCATATCTTCCACATTGCCACTGCAAAAGCCCGACACTAACAGCATATCAGTCTGTTCGGCAAATGTGTAGACCATTTTTCAAGTAGTTAATTGCAAAATAGAGACTTGAGTAACATTGGAAGATCCAGAAATGAATGTCACAAATGATAGATTTGATCACATAGCCTACTAGTAATAAGCAAAATGTGTGTCTTACGACATCTCGTGTATAGCATTGACACGTATGATTAGTATAAACTAAGAAAAATGCCAACAGTTAATTGTAACGACATGTGTGCGTTTAACGTGCATAGCGCTATCTAACAACAGCTTAATGCTTGAAACGCACGTAGTCGATAAGCCAGTAAAAACTTGTACAGAAGCATAACACGCAACGAAAGAACACCTGATGCCGCATTTCGCTCTTATTATGAGCTCATCAGAGGTGTATACTTAAGTGCGGTATACAACTGTACAAGACGGCGGTTGGTCTTTTCTTAGTTTATACTATTCATACGCGTCAATGTTTACACGAGATGTCGCAAGACACACATTTTACTTATGTTCATTGCTCCACGAGTTTAAAAGACCAACCGCCGTCTTGTACAGTTGTATACCGCACTTAAGTATACACCTCTGATGAGCTCAATAATAAGAGCGAAATGCGGCATCAGGTGTTCTTTCGTTGCGTGTTATGCTTCTGTACAAGTTTTACTTGGCTTATCGACACACGTGCGTTTCAAGCATTAAAGCTGTTATTTAGATAGCGCTATGCACGTTAAACGCACACATGTCGTTACAATTAACTGTTGGCATTTTCTTAGTTCCTACTAGTAATCTACTTGAATTTCTAAGAGTATGGATGCGCCTTGCAAGGATATGATTTAGATTTTTTTTATCAAACTAATAACATTAGCGCAATTTAACAAGAAAGAAGAAAGTTTTCAAATTGTTTGTTTTATTTGTCAGAATTATTTTGGTTTCGTATCGTTGACAGTTGTTAAAATATTATTATTTATTTGACAGTGCCTGTATGAAAGCGACTTTTCCTGGCATCAGAAATTTGTCTACATTACACAGAAAAACGTCTTCTGAAGCAGACAACCAGCATACAAAAGCGGAACAAAATCCGTCGAACCGTTCTCGAGTTATTCCCAATAAACAATATTTTTTTGGAAAGTTTGACGCCCTCTGGTGCCGTTATGATACACTTTTGGTAATAGGTAAATTGGTGTCAAACGGTTTATTTTGACCCAGAGAACCTCTGGTAAAGCCATGTACACGCCTTTCAGAAACACCCTGTATATATCCTAAGAATAGAAAGAATTCCAAAAAGGGACGACATCAGAACTATCTTGAAACCAACCAAGAAGATTCAGCATACTATCAGATCAACAAAGAACAAAAGAGACCCTCTTTTAGCAGCAGAAGTTTACCGTATACCTTGTTCTTGTGGCAAAGTAGTAACATAGGAACAAAGGAACAACCAAGAGATGGATTGCAACAAGTCTTAAAGAACATCGAGCAAACTGTCGACTGACTATTCAACAGCTATCTGTGTTAGAAAAAAATAGAAAGGAAACAGATAAGTTGATACGGAAAAAAATTCCCAGACCTACTATGTTTATTTTAAAGCTTTTTTTAACAAAACCTTCAAATTTTGTTATTTTTTGTAATGATATTAAGAATCAATCTAGAAATGCATTGCCCGTTTTGCAATCACCGAGATTATGTGAACCAAATTGGTTTTTTTACTTTCCGGCTGAACCTGATTTTCACTGACTATTTCTAACCACATTCACCTAATTAATTGTTTAACCTTTACTCGAGATCATCTCCATCTGATCTTACCAATGTACCTACTATCGGTTTCAAAAAGCAAGACACTTGAGTTTGAAATGTCATATTTTTTTTGGCGTTCAATTGTTGTGAAAGTATGTACCTTATACATATCTTCTAGCGGTCAATAAATGTCAAATTTATAGCTAGACTTCTTCGGCAGTTACTTAAAATATATCAAATTTTAAACAATAATGCATCCATCCTAGATGAACTGGTTAGTAATTACAAATATCTAACAGTTTTCAAATTTTGTCAAGAATGGATTTTTTATCAATACCTGTTAACTTTTTTAAATATGCAAATTTTTCTGTTTCGACTAAACCAAATTGTAGATATGAATTGATAGTAAATAGTCATTAACAAATAATACCTATTGTTTACATAACTTCATCACAATTAATAAAAATTTTATATTGCTGCCTGCGTTGCCGTGTGAAATCAGTTATTTCTTTTCCCATACATTGGTGTCGAGATTCTCGAAGGAAAAATAAAACATCTTTGACTTCGGTAATTAAGAATAGCATTACAAATTTTTATGTAACTGTTTCAAGGAAACGGAAGAAAAGTGAACTAATATTTTTAGCTGAGAAAGTGGAAATGGAAGAAGATGACTTCGACATTAAAGTTCAAATGATGTATTAGCTGCAACTGATGAACAGTCTTACAACATTTTGCTACAAAAACATCCCCAACCTTTAAGGAATCTTCAGCTACCTTCTATACCTTTAGAAAATAAATATTTTTTAGTGACAAACGCTATTGATGTGGCTAAAGACTAACGCAATTAAATCCTTCCCTCGTGGATGTTCTGTGAGCATTGATGAATTACGACCGGAACATTTAGAAGATCTGATTCCTGCTTCAGAACACGTTTAACGGTCATTACTGCTCTTTCAAATCTCATGTTAAGTGCAGCCCGAACTTACGTCACCTCCTCATTGATCTCCTTTTGGTGATCATGTTATCTTTTCTTCTGTCAGCGTTCAACAAGGAGATCCTTTAGGACCATTAGCATTTAGTTTATCTAGTCTACCCATCGCTGACTTGTTAAATCATCTCTTAACGTGTGATGGCACCTTAGGCGATTATGGTGATGTTGTACTTAATGATTTTAAAACTTGGATAGACAGAAGCAAGAACATTTCAAATGTGAGTTATTTTTGGAAATGACTCATAAGCAGACTAATAATTCTTCCCTCGCATATTGCATACTTTCTACTTAAAATTGTTTTTAATTCCAAAACTAACCCTCATAATGGAGATCATATCCTTTATGGATGCACGAACATCTAATTCTTTTCTTAAGTTAAGTCTTAAAACCATTTTAAATATTAAACTGGATCAGAATCAATGGATCCAAGCATCACTTCCTATTATTAATAGAGGGCTAGCAATAAGAAGGATTCTGATGTTTCGTTACCTGGCTTTTTAGCATCTGTTCATGAGGCAGAAGATCTTGTAAACAGCCGCATTAATTTAATTTCTGGTGAAACTTCAATCTTCCTCAAAAATAAAGAACTGTCAAAATGGAATAATTTAAACCAAGATTGTTCAGCAATAAAGGATTATCAAAAGAATTAGGATTTAATCAACATAAAACGTATTGTGAACCCGGAACTTAATTTTAAAGCTACGACTGATATTGCTCGTTTTCAAGCACTACAATTGAGGCATGACTTCAAACAATACCGTCAAAAAACATTGGTACTCTTATGAACAACAATACTTTTCGTATATGTACAGGTTTAGACTGGGAAGTCAAATTTGCCGGCCAAATACTTGCTCATGCAAGATAGCTATGGTCTCCACGGTCTTAACTGTACTCGCAGTCAATGTCGCATTCCAATACATTTCGAACTAAACGAAATACTACATCGTGCTTTAACATCTGTAGATATCATGATGATGGAGAACAACCTGACGGTATGAGTACCACCCTTTGGAAGAATGGTCTCCATTTAGTTTGAGATGCCACCTGCGTTAACACAGTAGCCTAACTTTGTTTAAAGCAGACGGTTCTGAAAGCTGGTTCTGCGACGAGATAATGTTTAAAATACAAAACATATCTTCTGGATGTTATTACTTTCTTCCGTTAGCATAGAAAACATCAGGCCCTTGGTGTTATGAAGCCAAAGATTTCATTAAGAAAATACGCAGAAAATTAAATGAAATAACTGGTGATTGCAGCTCTAAATTTTACTTGTATCACAGAATGTCTTTGATAATTCAAATATATACAGGGCAAGAAAAAAAAATTGCCTATTTTCAATTAAAATTTAGTTGACTTATTTAGATAGAAACTGTACATATTTTTACACCATTCGAAAGCTTAGTTATTTAGCTTCTTAAAATGTTGTAATTAAATTTTTACAAATAAAAAAGAGACGCGAATTTTTGTGAGTGCGTGCATTTTCGTTAATTTCGCCAGTAGCTTTTTAATTTTTTAGTTTATTTGTTTTAGCAATTTCCTCATTTTTATTTTGCTTGTCATTTATACACTAAAATAAGTTCGCGATCCTATCCAGTGAAAAGTGGAGTGCCACAAGAATCAGTTCTTGGTCCGATTTTGTTCCTAGTGTACATAGCAGAATTAACTTCAGGTATTGAATCAAATTCTAGTGTGTTCGCTGATGATACTAAGATTTACAACACTCTGCAGAAATCGGCCATTATACAGTCAGATCTTAATAAAATAGACTCTTGGTCGAAAACATACACAATGTACCATCTTACATATTGGCACAAATAATCCCAGGATAAGACTACACTCTAGAAGGAAGATCCTTAAAGAAAAATTTTGAACATACCGATCTTGGCATACTTATTAGCAACGATTTGAAATTAAAATTCACCTTCGGCCACCGCGAAGATTGCATAAATTGGATAATTTAAAAATTATGTTTATCATTTATTTAACAATTATACCACGTTGACCTAAGTTAGACCTTTTTTAATTACACATGTTAACATATTTAAGAAGCTATATAACTAGAGGAAGAGACCCAAATTTGAGATAGGTGTTAGTTTGAGATAGCTCCTTATATTGACGTATAGATAACGCCATCTAACAGGAGTAGCGTAGACTAAATGAAAGAAACTCCGCACTATTGGTAATACTTTTGTTCCGTGCTTCAGTTCGTTTGTTTCTGTGTGAGCACGTGTTTGGTAAAATTCAACTTGGAAAGGAAAAATAAAATATATGTATGTGTCGTAGTAGGAAGTTTAATATAATAATTATTTTTATTAATTATTGTCACTATTTTCCATAAATTAAACCTAACCAAAATATAGTTTTTTCATAAGAAGATTTCTAATTTGAGATACCAAATGGGCGCTGTATTTGAGACTATTTCAAATTAGGCAACCAAATGATGGTTCCATTTTTCATTACAGATGCCAAAAAACACAAGCAATGGGGACCTCAGGCTATGGTTAGAGCTGTAAAGGCAGTGCGTAATAAAGAGATGGGATATTTAAAATCCTCAAAAGTTTTTGGTGTACCTAAGGGCACTGTCGAAAGATATTCGAAGTCAGATAAAAGCTATGAAGAACTTGTCACATTATCGATTGGCCGGAAACCGTTTTTTTCTAAAGAATTAGAAAACGAATTAGTTAAATATGCTTTAGCCATGGAACAACGCTTTTATGGTATGAGGTCAGGCGATATGAAGAGAGTGGCATTCCAACTGGCCATCAGGAATAAATTACCTCATCCATTTAACGGAGTCAGTAAATTAGCTGGGAAAAATGGCTGAAGTTATTTTTGAGACACTCAGAACTCTCGATGAGAACACCCCAAGGCATGTCTGCTGCTCGTATAAAACCTTTCACTCCCGAAAAAGTCTCAGCGTTTTTTGACCTCTATGAGTCAGAATATTCCAAGCTTCAAGAACCTTCCCAAAGAGTGTTCAATGTCGACAAAATGGGCATTACGATAGTCCAACATAAGCATAATTATTAATTTTTCCACGCAAAAACATGAAATCAGAACTAATGCTTGGAGCGGTAGCTGAGTGTCACATATCAGGTTGGGTTCAAACCGATATCTTCACGAGATGGTTCAGGCATTTCATCAAATTTACAAGACCCACAGCTGCCGATCCAGTTCTACTTGTGTTGGATGGTCATTACTCACATACGAGAAACATTGAACTCATAGATTTAGCTAAAGAAAATTATGTTACGATTATTTGTCTCCCGCCTCATTCGACCAACAAGATGCAGCCTTTAGACGTTTAATTCATGTTCCCATTAAAGACCTTTTACGTCCAATAGATAGAGAATTGGCTCCGGGAGAACCAATTAAGTTCTGTATCCCCATACGCCGTAGCTTCTATATTTTGCAAAGCATACAATAGAGCTGCCACTATGGAAATATCGTGTAATGGATTTAGAAAAACGGGATTAGTGCCTTTAAATAGAAACATCTTCAGAGATTCCACCCTCAGCAAATCAGTCTCAAAGAGACTATTTTTCTCCCACGGATATTCGTCCTCTGCCTGAATACAAAAATTGAGAAACTAAGCCAAATATTAAGGCTGGAAAAGCATCAATAATCACTCTTACTCCTTACAAAAACGAATTACAGGAAAATTTAGAAAAAAAGCTGACAGAAGAATACCTAAGCAAAAAATCAGCGGAGAGTTAGAACCTGTAGGAAAACAGTTGAAGAAATTGGTAATTAAACAAAAACCTCCCTCATCAGGGTTACAACAGAAAAAAAAAAAAAAACGCCTATCTTCCTCTAGTTCAAGCTCGGAGAGCGACACCAGTTTCACATTGGCTGATTCCTCTTCAGACAAATCCGGAGGAAGCGATGCCGAATGTTTGTTTTGCTCGGCCAGATTATCCGAAGATAAGCATGGCGGGCAAAATGTGTACACTGCAGCAGATGGGCCCATGAAGAGTGTGGAGAAATTAAAAATAATCATTTTATATGTTCATTCTGTGAAGGAAAGGGTTTTTTTGAGTAGTATCTCAAATTGAGGGGTCATGTCTCAAATTAGGCAACCTTTTATTTTATGGGACAATTTACAAGAAGAAACATTAAGTTCAATAACTTTTTTTTTTTTTTTATTTCCCTAGATAGCTGTTTTAATTTAGTTTTTCGCAGCATTGTTTTGTTAATACACTAAGCAAGTATTCTAATACAAAATATAAATAAAATTTCTTCAAGAATGAATTTTATTTCGAATTTATGCAAAAGTGTCTCAAATTTGGGTCCCTTCCTCTAAGCTTTCGAATGGTGTAAAAATATACAGGAGGTTCTATTTAAATAAGTCTAAGTAAATTGTAATTGAAAATAGGCAATTTTTTTTCGCCCTGTATAACTGGAAAATTTTTTAATGTGATTGGGAAAAACTTAACGAAATTTGAATATCATTTGTAAAAACCGCACATTTCTATAATCTTTTGTTTAGTCAATAATTAAGTTTAAAATGTGTCAGTTTCAACTGGGATTGTTATGAGAATAGGGCTTAAAAAACGCGATTGCTGTTACTTTAACGAAAAGACAATTTATTTAAAATAAACCATTTATTTTTAGGCGTATGGAATATTGCGGCGTACATAAGAGTTTATTTCAAGTACAACCTCTTACTTCCTGTATCTAGAAGAAACCTATCAACATTCCAATGTTAAATAAAGTGAATGGTAAATATGTATCCATAAAGCACCCTCATAAATTAAATATTGTACAAAATTTTTAAGTGCCCGAAGTTTATATAAGATGCGCACTTCAGACTAAATATTAATACATAAATCGTATCGTGATGATAACAAGACTAGAAATACTAATTAAAAAGTGAAAAGGATCTGATGAAGATAGCGTACACGCCAATCTAAATAGTACATATCTTTTCAATTTACAAAAAAAATATTCTAATAAACAAAATTGGATAATTAAAATTACAACTCGATAACTGAAATATGTGTAACATTTCCGTGTGTTTTTAAATTATATCGCCTCCGCAACTACTCACACTATAATATATTATAAAAGGTGATTTAATCATATCATAATATATTCGAGAGCTGTTGCTTTTAAAATAGATCACCATTTTTCTTAGTACAAACCAATGTCAAAGATTTTCTCATCATCTGAACTTGAAATACCAAAGGTATTACAACTGATCCTTGAGGTGAGCCTACTAAATACATTAAACGCGTAATACGTTTATTAATTAAGCTGGTAAAAATAAAGCGGATGTACGAATTCGTAAGTATATGGAAGGAGGGCATCAACTTTTAAACAAAACGGTCAAAAGAAGATGACAAATTCCAATCGGTTCTTTTAGATATGACAAAAAAGAAGCCGCAAATTGGTTTCTATAGCAGAACAACATTTAGAAAGTCGTTTGATAGGCACGTGTTCTTGTGGCATCGCAAACAAGGCCGGTATTCAGGTCGAATAAGGTCGCCAAGTTCCTGATAGACTGCGGGCTCCTGACAAAGACAAACTCTTAAAAGTTATTTATATCAACAAGGACATATTCACTAAAAAGTGTCCAAAAAATATTTATAAATTTATAGGCGATATTATTTCTTTATTGCCAAATTTATATTTGTATGTAAGGAGGCAACTTTTGGGGGTTCACTTACATTGAAATTCGATCAACTAATCTTACACACGAACATTAGTCGAAAACCGCTAAAATTTCGTTTTAATTGTGGAGCACAATGGAATACAGTTATAAACAAAATTTGAATTTATTATTAATTATTCTAAAAATAAGAAATTCGTATGCATAAAAACGAGCTTTTCTTCTTCGATGTCTATCATAGATTCCGCTGTCCGCTACAGTACATTTTTTTCTCACGAGAATCGTTTACTAAAAGCTTCGTCAAAAAACAATTTAATTAAATAATTAATTTTTATATATAATTGAAATAATGTTAAACAAGACTCGGACGTTCACGGATAATGTAATAATTAGGTAAGTTCAGGCACCATCACCTTCCTGAATAAGCACCCCTAATTTTACAGTTCAATTCCCTATAATTAACTTAGCGCCTCTTAACCAACACAACTGTAGTCGATCGAGATTTTAACTTGTTTTGCAAGTGCAAGTTTCCATTCGGCAAAATCATTATTACTCAATCCATTTTACTAGTAAATAATGTAATTTTTTTCGAATTCCATACAGAATTAAATTTTGCAACGCGCAAAATATCGTCGATTTACTTGTTAAAGCGTATTGCTGAACGGGCAAATTCTTGTCAACCCCGATTGTTATCAACAGTTGTATCACAACCGTCACCGGAAGACCATAAGTATAATTCCGTGGGAAATAAAGGGGTCCAACTAAAACGACGCAACAATCCTTAATAATTAAAAAAGATGAATATTTAATTTATAATTTAACGAGAGGTAAAGTGTTGTACACCTAACCCAGAATTGTTATTGTAGAAATCATACTCGAGGAATGTGATTCGCTATTCTTGAATACAAAGCGCGATATTTTTAGAAATGTTGTATGTGTGTTATGCAATTATTATGTGCTGCTGCTGCAGGTTTCTTAATTAACAAAGCGATGATCTACAAGCGAGAAAAACTACGATATTTTCACCTGCAGCATGTATTTAAAGCCTCGAATGTTTATAATTAAGTTCAACGGCTTTAATACTACCGATATAAATTATCCGTTTTCTTATCACGCTTTACGAACCTAAACAAATCTAAGAGATTCAGATTTAATGCTCATTTCGAAGAGTTTAATTAAAGTCAAATGTTTAATAAAAAAATAAATATACTTAATTTAAAGTATGTAGTATATTATATAATTTTATTAATGACAAATATAATCGTGTGAGAAAGAAAATTCGCAGTTGTGTAACAGTACAAGCTCGACATACAAAAAAATCAAAACCGGAAATGGAACAAAAACTATTGAGGACGTGAAGCAGTAAGAAACAATAAACTTCGAAGCCAACCAGCTGGTGAAGAAGAGTTTGAAATGGGAATGCTATGGAGGCAAAGTTGGTTGATCCATCATGTACAGTGCTATAACGCACGCCGCGAGGCCAGGAGGGCGGTGTGAGGTCAGACGTCTTGCGCCGAGGAATGTCGGCGCCTGAGGCATAGACTCGGATTCTTGGCCCCCTTGTCGAGCCCCCGTCGGGTCGGTTCATTCATTCACAACATCAGACCTCCTACCAAGATACCTACAAGTTTGTAATTCATAAGATTCTACGAAAGCGACATCTAGGAAGTAGCGGCAGAAGTGCGCGACAAACACATTCCCGAGTTAATTACCGGTAACGGGTAGTTATGAATTAAAAATTCCTTGACTGACATTTGAAAAAAAAAACAATTATTTCGGAAGAGGAAAGTTTCAAAGAAATCACCGCACTTGATGCAAATCAAAAAATCAATTGTACGTCAATGATATCACTGAAGCATATTTTACTAAAATTATCGCCATGTAAATGTAAAAAAGATCAGAAATTTATGACACAATCGGAAAAAATAAATAGCAATCAGACAAATTCATTTGAAAAATCGCAAATTACAGACATAAGAGGTCAACGCCACGCCAATTAGATGAAAAGTTGATTATATGACGCAGGACCATCATTTCAGGATATTTAAAAATTTTTCATCAATGCCTTACTTCAAATTGAAACGAGTCGAAACGTGTAATTAATATTTTTTATCGCCAATCGGTATTAAAGTCCTTTATCGTAGCAGATTTGCGGCAATGAAGTAGCACTTTATTGTACAACAATTTGCCGCAAATTTTTATCACATTTTTACGATTAGCGATAAATTTTTGTACGTACCAGTTAGTCAAGCGTTTTTATTGAACTAGGGTATTATTCACGCTGCTCGCTCGTCTTACGATCTCAGACTCGTTTGAGAATTTACTGACTTGCTACATAAAAATCCATTTTTAAATATTAAATATTTAAATAACTAAATGCAATTTATATAAAATGGAAAATTGAGGTACCAAAACAATACGGTAAGAATAGTATATTAAAGAACTAGTTTCAGAAGACGCATTTTATAAGAGAGTACGAGTCGCTAAATGCCTTCTGAAACGAATTCTTTATACTATTTTTTCTATTTTGGGCTTTTCAGATTGATTTTAAAATAAAATTTCGCGAGTTTTTAAATTTAGGGAATTTTTAAGTGTAATTGCTAAGGTCGCAATATTTTCATTAAACTTTGGTTTAAATGCTAGTTTAAGTTTAATTAGTGCATTTATCATATGTTTCGTTAAAAAAATGGGTGGAAATAAAAATAAGTAGATAAATAAATCTACTGAACATTAATTATGAATTAAATTAATGCACACCGAACGTAATGACTCCAAAATCTGTAAAAGAACTCATTTGGGTGCTTTTATAGCTCTGTAAGCGACTCAAAATAGAAAAATAATTTTTCCGTATCTATAAACATAGAAAAATTATTACTCATTTAGTTCGGATTGTGGGTTGCTTTTTATAATTTTTAGTTTGCATGGTATTCTGTACACTTCCACTTGAAAAAAAAAAAAATTGCTTCCGTAAATTCTTCCGATTGCAATAAGGTTTTTAACTAAAAATTAACACGTTTAATAAATATTTTTTTAGGTTGCATCGTATTCTATACACATTTTTCCACAAGGAAAGTAAACATTCAGAAAGAAGATCGGCCCCGAATTAAAAAAAAAAAAACAATTAATCATTCACTTCGCGTTGCGTAGATGATCCTGTTTTTCTAAAATTTAACTAAATAGTTCACTCTTAATTAATTTTTCAATTATATACATATTTATGCACAGGAATAAACAAAACCACAGTATACATACTAACGTTCAGTAGCGAAGTCAAACACGGACATGCGTTAAAATGCACCTCTTTCAAAATGGCGTATATATTCGTGTTATTTGTGTTTTTGCGGTATTAACTCAAGATTACCAATTGACATTGATTAGTTTTAAGTGACAAGTTTAAATAAGCTTTAGTTAATTACTTTACATTTTATAAATATTATAATAATTTCACTTTTTTCGACGAATTAGAGTTAATTTATAACATAAAATATTTTTGTCGTGTCCGTATGTAAACAAAATATCAGGAAACCACCTGACAGATATTTACACAACTTTGCATATCAGTCTTATTAATAATAGTGCAAATTTGATTATATTTTAGGCATAATCTATCAAGTCAAAATGACCGTTAACCTAAATAGATTATCGAAACTTTAGAATACTTTTAAAAATATTTGTTTTGCACATTTTTCTTCAAATAAAAAGTTTTTATAATTTAATTGTACAGAGTGGCCAACTAAGAATGAACGCCGGCTATATCTCGGTAACCATTGACCGTACAACTAGCAGAAAAAAATGTTTATTGGTGAATAGGCCAAAGAAAAATTGCTCAGAAATTATTTTTAGAGTTCAAAAAACGGCCGGTAGGTGCGCAATTCTCATAACCAATCAGATAACGAGATTTTCCTTAGAAATATGCACTAGTAATATAGGAGATGGGTGGTGGTTGTTGTTGTGTTGGGGTTTGGTGGGGGAGGGAGGGGGGAGGGGTAAAAAAAGGAGGGAGGGGAAAAAATGGTAACAAAGAAGAAATAATATATATTTCAAATAACACCATTCTGAATATCAGAAAATTTGCAACTTCTTTTGTTTGAGATATTTTGCTTTGTCTCATGAAATAAAGTGGTGGGGGAAAATGAAATATTACTTTTTTCAAATGCCAATAACTCCCGCTTGACTCAACAAAATTAAACGCGTAAGGTATCATTGGAAAGATCTTTTTTTACTAAATCATTTAAAAAAAAACCTTGCCTGAATCACTCTTTTCGCATCAGCTAGGGGGCGCTATGTGACATTACAACCATTATTGCGTATTATCATTAAAAATTTTAATGTGACGCTATATTTTCATTTACATAATTTGATAGAGGATGGAAATTCCAAGAAGTTAGCGCAAACCGCAAATTTTTATCTTTCCTCTAACGAGAAATATTAATAAAACAAATATTCGTATGGTACATTTTCATTACTGTATTGTGATGTAAGTGTTATGTATGGTGCGTGCCGCAGAAGATCAGTATAAACTTGTATAGTATATAGTAGCGAAGCTTTGTCTCTCAAAACGGACATTCGAGAAAATGTACCTCTTTCAAAATGGCGTATACCTATCAGCTGATTCGTGTCATTAATTCAACATAATCAATTAAGATTAATTAATTTTTAAGTATTAAGTTTAGGTAAACATATTTTAATTTACTTACTTGACAACACTATTATTCATTTAATTTCAGAATTATTCTGTTTTAACATGACTCAAGCAAAAAATTATATCCATTTCCAAGTGATCAAGCAAGGTAATTTAGATAACAGACGATTTAAACCTTATCCTCTAATTGTTGCTGTTTTGAAGTAAAATGTAACCTTGGTTTTCTGTTTTCTGCTTGTTAAATAAACGCTGCAGTTTAGTGTTCCATTCCTTTGACTTGTTCATAGTTGTAATAAGCCCGATTTATTACAAAGCTACTTTACTTTTAAGTATTCTCGAATTTGTATAAGCAATTAAAAACAAGAAAAAAATTATACAGGGTGTTCGGGGAGGTATGAGCCAAACTTCGGAAACTAATTATACTCAAAATTTTAAACAAAAATAATTCTCTTTCTTTTTCGAATTTTGCACCGTTGTTATCGAAGGTAAAGTTGCCAAACCCACTGAGTTTGTTGCAGATCTAAACCTAGTTTAATTTCTGTTAATTTAACCTCAGCGTTGGATGCAAGATCCATTCACCCCTCCCCAAATGTCATCGAAGCTGTCAAAATTCAATTTACAAGGAGGAATATGTACCTGACGTCGTATTTATTTGACGGGTAATGTAATGGAAATAGCAGGACTGCTATTATGTTATTCAATTATTTTTAATCAGCCTAATGATTAATTCCAAAATGATAACGTATGTGTTTGGATAAGACGCTTCACCTAATAGAGTTGGCAACTTTCATCCTTGATTTCTTTAATGGTGCAAAATTCGACAAAAGTGAATTGAATCTTTCTTCTTAAAATTGTGCGTAGAATCAATTCCCGAAGTTTGACATTCCTCCCGAACACCAGTATATTCAGATTTCAATTAAGAATCGTTTATAATCAAAGGTGTATCCTTGTGTCAAAGATTTCAATCAATCGTCTTAAATACAAGTAAGGAAACTTATTTTAGTAAGAACTTAGACATATACTAAGTATACGAGGGTGGTTTGAAAAGTCCGTGCAAACTCAAAGAGATGGCACTACTGGTGCGTATTGAGGTTATTTTCAGTTAGTAGCATCTCTTGGAAAAACACACACCAAGTTTCAGCCAGATCGGTCTATTTCTTTGTGTTTGGCGTTCGTCTGAAGTCGAGGAAAAAAATGGACAAAAAAGAATTTTGTGTGTTGATTAAACATTACTTTATGAAAGGCAAATCGCCTCAGGAGACTAAAGAGAAGCTTGATAAACATTACGGTGATTCTGCACCATCAATTAGAACAGTTTATAAGTGGTTTCAAAATTTTCGGAGTGGCCATATGGACACAAACGACGCTGAACGTTCTGGACGCCCTGTTGAGGCCACTAGTCCAGAAATCATTGATAAAATCCATGATATGGTGATGGATGACAGAAGAGTGAAGGTGCATGAGATTGCTAGTGCTGTGGGCATTTCGAATGAACGGGTAATGCAAGAAAACTGCTCACAAAAAGTCCTTTTCATCATGACAACGCACCAGCTCACGCCTCAGCAGTTGTGGCCGCAAAATTGATGGAAATAGGGTTCCAACTCGTTTCGCATCCCCCCTATTCTCTAGACTTGGCTCCCTCAGACTATTACTTGTTCCCCAATCTGAAGAAATGGCTTGCGGGAAAAAGATTTTATTCAAACGAGGAGGTGATTTCAGAAACAAACGCCTATTTTATAGACTTGGACAAATCCTATTATTCGGAAGGGATCAACAAATTAGAGCAATGTTGGACGAAGTGTATAAGCCTCAAAGGAGACTATGCTGAAAAATAAAAAGAGTTTATCTCAAAAAATTAAATAGCTTTGATTTTTGCACGGACTTTTCAAACCACCCTCGTATTTATATCGATTCGACGAAAAGCTGCAAATTACGAGTTATACAGTCTTCGTTGGATAAAATATAATGCATATTACATTTTAATAATTTTGTAAAAAGTTGTTTCTTCGCGACAATTTCTGAGGGTTCAAATTTCCTTTCAATGTACCTCTTTCAAAATGGCGTCAAGGTTACTAAAACCCTAATTCAAATATCAGAGTGCTGCCGAAAAGATGCGTTACTCGCCATTAAAGAAAAACACGAATCATTTATCGCGTTGCGTAGATTTTCGGAAGAGTACGTTTACCGTTTTTCTCAAATTTTACTAAAAATATCAGTTTTTATTAATTTTGCATTCTATTCGGCGCAAATGTTTTTGCATCAGAAAAAGAAAAATGCAGAAGCACACCAATCATTAATCAATAATTCGAATTACATGGATTTTTGACAGAATACTTTTCCGATTTTTTTCAAATTTAACCAAAAATTTCCTTTTTACTAAATCTTTAACAACTGTATTGTATTTGGTATACATGACAAAAAGTAAAATACAGATAGTCAGAGAAATTGCCCTAAAAAATAGGAAAGTGGGAAATAATCGCGCAAATAGAAAAACCACATATGCTTGTAGGGAGGTTCTTACCCCCCATAATTGTGAAAAAGGTTAAATTCCTTTGAACGGCTATAACTAGGGATACGAGCTTGTACAAGCAATCCAAAGTGATGGTTTTGCGGTAGATTTTGCGCGCTACAATTTTAGTCCTCATGGTCAAACTCGAAAAATTCGATGTTTTTCGAGACATAAGCTATAAAAAAAGTTTTCGAGAAACAAATAGATTTGCTTAGATTGGCGGAAATTCACAAGTCCAGGAGCCTCTAAAAAACACCCTTTCTGTTCCGTTATAAATATTTTGAGGTAAGTAAACTTTTGAATAGGGGAACAGCGTAGTATTGTTTTTTTTTTTTTTTTGGAAAAATAGAGCAGTGATTTCTCGAATTCGTGGAAAGACCAACATTGCGTCCCGTAAAAAACACCTAATTTTAGTACATTAGCGTTGCATTCGGGCGCTTCTACATGCGAAAATGGCCGCGAAAAGCAATTTTCAAAAACTTTTCGACGCCATATCTCGAAAAGAATCGATCTGAACAACTCTGGGGTCAGACCAAAATTGTTGCACGCAAAGAAACGCGCAATCTGAGTGCGCAAACGTAGCATTCCGTCATTTTTTCGCGCAGGAATGAGCCGCGAAAAAAAACTTCAAAAATTATAGTATAGTAAACACAGATCATTCATTTTACTCATTTAGTTAGTGTTGGGTGATTATCTCAACTAATAATATAAATACAGGGTGATTCAAAACTATTGGGACATAGGCTAAGGGCGGGTTATTTAGGCGAAAATATGACCATAGGACCCAATATTCCTTAAAAAAATATTGCTGTGGAAAAAGATACAGAGCGTTAAATTAAATCCTTTTTTTTCATTTTTTGTTAATAATTTCACTGTAAATTTATCAATTCTAATCAAAATCGGCAGAGAGGAATAACTTAAGACCAAGAACATTATTTTATCTATTTTAAAATTTGTTGTAGGGGTCGCCACGTTAATGATTCCTGATGATGAAATCGACTGGTAACTTTTTTTTAGAAAACTTTTTAGAGATTTTGATTAGAGAATATGACGTAAACATCATTTCTACACAATATTGGTACTCCTGTTTAAATACGATAATTTCATCTGTCCGAGAAAAACGCAGTTGAACAATTCGTAGTGTCAGAAGGGGATTTCAAATATTACTTCATTTATTAAGGTTACGTTTTGAAGTGTCAGATAATTCTGCTTCTCTGTGGATTTTGATAAGAATTGATAAATTTACAGTGAAATTATTAACAAAAAATGAAGAAAAAATTTTTTTTATCTAACGCCTTGTATTTTCTTCCACAGTAATATTTTATTAAGGCATATTGTGTCTTATGGTCTAAATAACCCGTCCTTAGCCTATGTCCGAATAGTTATGAATCACCCTGTATATAAAAATGCTTTGCCAAGATGAACCAATCCACTATTGTACACAGTTTCGTCACCACACTATACACGTTTATACTGATCTTCTGGGGCACCATACATAACACTTACAACACAATACAATATTTTAAATTTACAGTACGAATAAATCAAAACGAGTAAATATGCAATTTTTGTCAAATGTAACTACAAAAAGTTCACTATTTACCAAATATTGAGACAGTGCCCGCATTAAAATAATAATTAATTAGTTCCTTGCGTGAATTTTCGCAAACGTATATTACCGGTTATCACAAAGTTTTCAAAAAAATCAGTTTTTATTGATTTTTTTTTTAAATAATTGTCTGGAATTTCTCAACAGGTAAAACTAAAGTCTAGAAGACAATCTCCTCATTTTAGAAAATTAATAATCATCTAATTTTTGTATTACATGGACTTTAGCGGGTTGGAGGTTTGTGGTTGAAACATTCAAACTTTTACGTAAAACTGGCCCACGTTTCGCCCCTCAAGCGGGAGCTTTTCAAGGCTTTATTCAATAAAAGTTGATAGTCACAAAAATACAAAATATTATTATTATTAATATTTTTGTGACTATCAACTTTTATTGAACAAAGCCTTGGAAAAGTCCCCGCTTGAGGGGCAAAACGTCGACCAGTTTTACGTTTGAATTTTTAAACCACAACCTCCAACTCCGAAAGGTCCCTGAAAAGGAAAAAGTTTTTTAAATTAAATTAAAAATTGAGGAAATAACTTACCTTAAAAGTTCACATTTTTAATCACGGTACGTATTCTGCATACTACATAATAAAAAATAAAATTAGAAATCGTCCCCTTATTGCAAAACCAATTATTAATTTAGTTCGCTCTGCATGAATATTCGAACGAGTACATTTACGGTTTCTCAATTAGCATTAAAAATCAAAATCCAGAAGGAACATATTCTGTTGGGTTGCGTCGATTTTCGAACGAGTAAATTTACATAGTACTTCTCAAATTAATCACTTAGTTCGTTGGGCGAATTTGCGGCCTTTCTAAAATTTTACTAAAAAATCATTTTTTATTCATTTTATCATAATTGTCTTCTATTCGGTAAAGTCAAGTCCAGCACGCAGTCCCTCATGAAAAAATAAATCATCTAATTGACGTTGCATGGATTTTTTCTAAGTAAATTTACATATTTAACAAAGAAGTCCACTTCTTAATAATTTTTTATTAACTGCCTCAAAATCAAATCTGTACAAAAAAATTAAATCTAGAAGGCCGTTAAAGAGAATGTCGAAAGAAGGGTTGCCTTCTGAATTTTACTTTTTTTCATGCAAATGTGTGCAGAATACGATAAAGTAGTAGTTAATATAAAAAGTGAACATTTTGGTAAAAAATTAGAAAAGTCTATCCCATTAAATTAATGTATTAGTACCTTAGTTTTGAGAAAAAAATAATTGGGATTTTAGTAATAGTAGAAAAATGCTACAATCAGCTTGTCCTGTTAAAATGAAGTATCAGACTTAATTAAAACCTAAACACAACCAATATAATTTAATGTTTTTCTGTGGGTATTTCAATTAATTCATTCTTAGATACAATATGAATTTCATGGAAATGACGTGTTGAATGCAACCGAATTATTTGTAGAAAATAGTACGAGCAGCGCGATCTACCGGACACTAGCAAAACTACGTACTAAAAAATGTAGAAATAATCAAGAAAACACAGATAACTGTCAAATGATAAAATCTTTCATCATCAAAGTTTCTACTTTAGCGTATAGAATTTGGATCGTTTAATTCCAATATTTATTATTCGTTTCAGAATTCTTATATATTATTAATTAAATTTTCATACACTTATTTAATGTTATCATCCTGTATCAGTATCTAAAGATAACTAGATAAACCAAAAATTACATTTAGAAATGTAACAGAATCAGAATGTTTTTGTATATGCGACAGAATAACAGAAATGATGTGTTGCTAAGTGTATTTTATTTTCTGAATTAAAATGATAACATGCAATCGTGTTCAAGGATAAATAATACTTAAAAATAGACTGTAGTACAATAACTACTACACGTACACATATATTCAAATTTAATTCTAAATTAAACCACCTCTCCCTTAATGTTACAATGTAAATAGGTATAAATCCTACCTGGCACTTTCAAAGGTTGCAGAAGCGGTGCTTCCAATAGCTCCAAATCCAACCCCAACAGCTAACCCTTCAGGAACATTATGAGCAGTGATTGCAATGACGAGCAGCATCATACGCTTCCACTGTCCATGTTGAATTTCTTCAATGTTAGATACATCTTCGAATGTGTGAGAATGCACAATTTCGTCGTTAGAACGTGGACGCCCTGTAAACACATATTAAAAATAGCGTCGTATATTTCTATTTTAACAACAAATAGTTAGTAATGTGCTGTGTTTTCTAATTACAGTAAAATTAATTTAAGCAACGCCGTGACACCAGGATGAAATTTAATTACATTGTCGAAATTATGATTTTTTTTAGTTTTATTAGTTATGTACCTCTTCCGCGATACTGTAAGTTATTTCCATGCTCGTGAAAACCGTCTATTGCAGTTGTTTCAATTGCATATGCAGGCAAATTACCTGAATTTTCTTCTTTCTTTTCTTTTCGGGTAACTTTTGAATGTAACGCTGTAAAAAGAATTTGTAGATTTATTCAACATGCAACGACTGTTACCTAGCATCATGTTAGGCGAGTGAACCCCTAACATTGTAATTAAAACGTCTGCTCCATACACAAATAAGGCACCTAATAGAAATCCGAAACCAACAGGAAGAAATGCATATTGTCCTTTATCGCCATAAAGCTGTGATTGTTCTGCCATTTCGATGGCAGGTGCTAAGAGCGACCAAAAAGAAGCTGCAGTCATTACACCGGCGGCGAAGCCCAAGCTAACATCCAAGAATTTTCTCTAAAAATTGTTCAATGAAATTTAAATATTTCTAGGTTATGTATCTTACTTGTGAACCTTTGATGAATATAACAAGGGCAGCGCCTAATGCCGTTAGGATCCAGGTGAATAATGTGCCCAAAAGGGCTTGCATTACGGGCCCGTAACCTTCCAACATTTTCGCTACGTTGTTAATAAGTTATTGCAAATTTATAAATAAACGAAATTTGATTTACATTTCTTCATATACGCACACGTACCCACCACGAAATACTGTAATTCGATTGGTGGGTGACTACATTCCGCCTTGAATTAAATCGGTGTTGCCACGAGCCCGAATTTTCGTAAAAAACTTACTTTAATTACCGTTACTTAATGACAAATAACGTCATACTCAAAGTGTAAACAAATCCAAAATTTTCGTTTAAAACCCAATTTTGCATTTACATTCAATGACCTTTCAATGTTTTATTAATCCTTGCATTTGAAAAAAAAATGACACAATTAATGCAGTCAACTAAAAATGTTGTTATTGAAAATGAAAAATGTTACGTAATCCCATATTTTTTGTCGTACTACCATCGTAAATGCAGATCAATTGTAGTTTTTTCCAATCAAGGACTACACAACTATCTAGAGGTGATCAAACCACTGAATATATTAACGTGTTTTTTCTTCTAATATATAAAAATAAAGCACCTTGCGTTTTGTTATCACCATGAATGTTTTGTCTTTACGCGTTTGTTTGTGATTATTGCATTGTTATTAATTTAATAACTTTTATAGATAGTGAATAAAACGAAGTAATGTGTTAGGTACTTAAATTAAGCAATAATAATAATGAACCATGTGGCTTTTAATATAAATTTTGTTTAAATAAAGTGTCGATATTTTTACATCTAAATGGTTTGTTTGTAATTATTGCACTATTTCTTAATTTATTTTATTAATAACTTTTATAGATAGTGATTAAAACGTAATAATGTATTAGGTACCTACTTAAATTAAGCAATAATAATAATAATCCTAATAAACCATTTATGGCTTTTAATGTAAATTTTGTTTAAATAAACTGTTTTTTGGGCGTCGATATTATGACCTCTAAAACTTCGTATTTTAATAGTATAATTATTTATGCGTTTTTGGTTGTTCTTTCCAGTAGCACGGACATCACATTTTCTAAGAATTATGGGTTATGATTAAAAAAATTGTGAACTTTCATCTACCTAAACCTGACTTATTGATTTATTAATAAAACAATTGTTCTTAGTAAAGTAAAAACCAGTATCTTAAATTTTACAACTGGTTCATTCGCAAAAATGTTTAATTATTTACAACCTGATTTAAATATATTTTATAACATTTAAGGAAAAACTTGAGCCTGTTTTAATATAAAAGGTGTGGCTTATAACTACTTAGTTAATATATTGTTTTAGAGAACAAACTGCGTACATTTATTTTCTAAACTGTTTACGATTTAGAAAGATGAGATTTTCACAGAGTAATTAGGTATTTGGCCATTGTTAAAATATATTATTTAATTGTATAATTACAAAATATAATTTCAAGCATAATTACAGTGACCTCGATGATCACTGGCAATATCTCGAATGAGAAGGCTAAACTACACTTCTTTACTTCATAGTCAAGTGCACCTTATTCCTTATTATAAATTATTTGAACTTGTTGAAATCATTTATTCGACCATAGTTTCGAAACTATTGATTCATTATTAATAATGAGCTTAGATTGAATCACTTTAAAATTATTGAAAACTGTACCTTATAGTCCATTTAGTTTCGAGACTGATTCCATAAATCTCAAAATAAGCACGATGTCTCGAGTTTTTCGAGTATTCTCCTTTCGCTTTAATACACTTCTTACAGCGATTCAATAGTGATTCAAATGCGTGCTCCAGCTCATTTTGTGGAATAGCCCCGAATGCTCGTGTCGAAGCCGTTCTGATAGTCTTAACATCTTCAAAAAAAGCATGCTTTCAACTTCATAACTTTGGAAACAAGGTGAACTCACACGGCGCCAAATCAAGTGAATACGGTGGGTGGTCCAACATTGATGAACAATGATTGATTTCACAGACCTTTGTTTTGCCCAAATCCTCGTGAAGAATGAGACGAATCATTTCTTTGCCGACATTCAAAGCCTTTTCCATCATTTTTAGAGAAGCATTACGATCATTCGCAACATACACTAATCACAAACTTTTTCAATCATTTCGGGTGTGCGAGCTGAAATTGGTCTCCCTTCACGTTTGTCATCCTCTAGCGACACTCGGCCATCCAAGAAACGTTTGTGCCACAAAAACATTTGCTCGAGTTAAACACTGATTGCCATACACTTGTTGCACTAATCGGAATGTTTCTGATGCACTTTTACCAAGTTTTGCGTTGAATTTAATGACAGTTCCATGTTGGAATTTCAACGTCAGATCAAAACTGTTTAGGGAGAACTGTCACATCCTTGTTATTTGTCAAACAAATGAAATTAAATTTGACACTCTTTAAAATTCGCGTCCAAACACATAGATAGCGTTATTATTTGCTGAGATATGGTTCGTGTCTCGAAACTTAATGGACACACTGTGTACCTATCTGTATGGCCATTTTGCTAACAATGATTGTAATAGCTTTTCCTGATGCACTACTAACCGATTGAATTTTATACTTTTTTAATAAACTATATTGTTAATTAGTACTAAAATACATCGAGTTTTGTAAAATAATCTTCACCGGCGAGCTGGAAGTTTGTGGTGCAAACCAGGTAAACATTCCGATTCATAGCGTTTCACCCACAAATTTAGCTTCTCATATTAGTTTTTCTTCCAAATTTTGTTTTAATTAATTCTGTCATGATCGCTTTAAAAATTTTTCTTCCTGAAACAAATGTTTTTCATTTTTATGTAGTTTAAAGTATATACCTGTACGACCTATATCGTAGAAGTTCTGTTGCGTTAAGAAGATCCTGAGTGTTTGTGTCAAAATAAACAGCTGCAGATGAAAAAAACACATAAATGGAACTAAGTGAGTGTTTCTGCGTCCTAAACATTTATTTTCTTCCAAGGAAAGCTGTGGAAAACTTCGTTTTATTGTGAAAATGTGTACCTATACAAACAACATAATTAATGTAAGAATTGACGAGATAACATATCATAAAAAAGATCGGAAAACCTCATCAATTAAACACGGAACCTAAAATACAACAAAAAGGTCAGTGACAAAGTTGTTCACAGGTATTAAAAATTAGGTTATGTTGTTGACGTTAGTAATATTTAATTGGTACCAATTTGCAAAATTTTAATTTTAATAATTGTTATTTTGAAAAATTTTAAAATTAGGGATTGCAGGATCCAATATTTCATTTTTAATCAATTTAATTTTTTTGTTTATAAAGAGTTTAATAAGCTTTTTAAATGAATTCAAAACTCCAGCTTTTTTGGCACAAACGCTCAGATAGGTCGATTTTTTATTTTAATTGCGCGTTAGAAAAGTGAACAGCAAATTAACCTCATCACAAACCAAATGTCATTAGGTGTTTCTTGGTCTTTGTATTGTTTTTTTATCTTGAATAGTTGTGAAATGAAAAGCTTCAAGAAGGCCCACTATGTGGAGTTATATAATCAGCATGGTTTTTGTTACTGCCTGTGCAATTTTTAATACGATTTGCCAGGTTTTTTAGGGTTTGCTAGAAATGCATGTAATCTTTTGTACAATATGACCAAGATTAAGGAACTGCATTTTTTAAAGGTTTCAACGAGTTATTTCACTAAGGTCTGGTCTTTTCACCTCCAGTTAATTTTATCTGTCCGTTAATCACCTTGGAAAAGCGACTATCCAATGATTTGATTGGCTCAAAACTGTGTTTCCATAGTAGTTAACCGACTGATAAAGTTAACTGGAGGTGAAAAGATCTAGACCTTAGTATAATAATTGTCAAAATATCACAACAATTAAGGGCCAGTTGCACCAAACTCGGTTAGAATCTTAACCGTAGGTTAAAAACAATAGTATCCAAGGATTAAACATAGTAACGATTGTTATTAATCCTATGGTTAAATTTAACTGAGTTTGGTTGCAACTGACCCTAAATGTTCAATCAACGGTTAAAGATATCACAAAGCGTGAAATAAATAAAATGTTTTCCTTTAGAAATTAAGCAAACGAGTACATGGTCAATATTTGTTGTTCATCTTTGTGCTATTTACCGATTTAAATAATAGATATCACCCACTTCAATTTTTTTTTCAATAGCATATGATGCATGGAACGTAATCAGAATTTTATGTAGAAATCAAAATAAAGTTTCACATGATATTACATCACTGTAAAAGTAAAGACGGACCTCGCATTGTTGACGAAACTAAATATTTATGAAAATATTGTTATTTTATGTGGTAATTTTAATGTTAAATTTGGCTCTAAGGATAATCAAGCTATATTTATCTTGTTGATCTGTTACATAGTTATGGTTTCTATCCCACAATATTTGATAACACGAAATTCAATAATTGCATCGACAATATTTTCGTTAATTTCAACAAAGGTTTCAATTTTAAGACACGTGTTTTTGACACAAGAATATCAGACCATTTCGCTCAAGTTATTCGTTTTTCCACTTACACTTCTAAACCTAATAATAATATTTCTAAACCCTATAGGCCCATAACAAATTTGGGTAAATTTACTATGTACAATATGCTTGAAAGTTATGACTTTTGTCAGCGGAAGATAAATTCACAAGCTTTTTAAATATTTTTATTAATTGCTTTCATTCTAGTTTTCCTATTAAAGTGCAAAAGCAGCCAACACGCTGTAGAACTGCTAATATTTGGTTTAACAGTCGCTTAAAGAACATGCATGATGGCTTATTAGTTCTGAATGGACACTACAGACGGTTTAAAGATGATAATACTCGTGAGCTTGTAAGTAAATATCGTAAGTTCTATAAAGTTTATTACAAAAAGCTAGAATTGCTGGCAATGATGCTTTCATTAAATCGTCAGTCTCTAAATCAAGAGCTATATGGCAAGTCATTAAACAACGTAACACTGATACTTATCAGAATACACAAAATATTAACCCTAATCAGTTTAACAATTTTTTTTGATGAAATTGCGGATAAGATCAGTGCAGCTCTGCCTGTTCAGAAAAACGATCCGATTACTTTCATAATTACAATATAAACAAATATCTGTCTTTTGCTTTTCGCGAAGTATCATATAATGAGGTACGTGATATTATAAAAGCAATTAATAACAGCGGTTGTAAAGATCATTTTGGTATAACTGCTAATGTTGTAAAAACTGTGTTAAATGTCATTGTTGTTCCCTTAACAAAATTTATTAATGCCTGTATACAAGAATCAACATTCCCTAATGAATTGAAGGTATCTAAGGTCATTCCTTTGTATAAGAAGGGTGATAAGGACGAGATTTCCAATTACAGACCACTGTCCATTACACCAGTGTTTTCAAAAATTTTGAGAGAGATCAAATTATGCACTTCTTTGAAGAGAATCATCTATTTTCTGATAGCCAATTCGGTTTCCGTCAAAATAAATCCACTTCTAGTGCAATTCTGAAATTAACCAATACGGTTTTGGAATGTTTCGAGGCTAATAAAATGTGTATTGCTAATTTTTTGGACTTGACAAAAGCATTCGATTGCGTAAGTTATTCTATCCTTCTACGTAAATTCTCCAAATATAATTTTGAACACAAAAGTATTTTGCTATTAAAATCTTATTTGAGTAATCGATCTCAATATGTATACTTCAATAATTGTAAATCTGATTTTAAACAAATTTCTACCGGTGTACCACAGGGGTCGGTACTTGGTCCTGTGCTCTTCTTGGTGTATTTCAATGACATTACCACTTTAAGTAATCATAATGAGATGATTCTTTACGCTGATGATACCACTTTATTATATAAATGTAATAATCTGATTGATTACTCCTGTAATTTACTCAAAAATTTTGAAGATTGGCTGATTGACAATAGATTATATGTTAATTTTGAAAAACACAGAAGTGTATTTTTACTTTAAAACGAATAGACGAAGTCTGTAATCCTAATAAAATTAATTTCCTAGGTGTGTGTATTGACCCCAAATTAAATTGGTCTGAGCAATGTTGTCAGGTTGCTTCTAAGTTAGCGAAAGTATGTTATGTGTTAAGATCATTAAAGTCTATCGTCTCCAACGAGGTATTAATTAACGCTTATTACGGTTACTTTCATTCAATCATGAGCTATGCTATCACTTCTTGGGGTCATTCTTCTGATGTTAAACGGATTTTGCAATTCAAAGACATGCAATTAGAATCATGAGTAATTTGGGGTATAGAACTTGCTGTAGACACAAGTTTACCGAACTTGGAATCTTAAGCCTGCCAAGTGTTTACATTTTAAATTCCATCCTCCATATTAAAGACAATATTTTAAACTACCAGTCACCAACTGATTTTCATGATTATGGTACTAGATTTAGTAAGAACATTAATTTAAATAAAGTACGACTTACTACATCACAAAATTGTAGTATAATTATTTGGGGATAAAGTTTTATAATAAATTGCCAATAAATATTAGATTGTTGCCTACTAATAAATTGAAGGGTGTTCTTACTAAATTTCTAAAATGTAATGCTTTTTACTCGACTGATGAATTTTTACTGCTGACATACAGCTTTAATAACTGTTATTATTATTTTCCTGTAAGTAGTATTGTTTACATTATTGTGATATTTTCTTATAACAGATTTTCGCAAAATTAATGTGATATTATTTATATATATATATATATATATATATATATTAACTTTTGCCGAGGTATGTAAAGCAGTTACAGTCGACTCTTCAATAGTATAGCCAACCTAACATTTGGCAAGTATAAAAATTCGAATCGCCTGCAGTAAAAGTACAGAGGTTGTACAATGGCAAACAAACACTGAGAATCACCCGACAGCTGTTTCGTCCTTTTGGGACTCATCGGGAGTGGGAGAACTCAGTGTAAATTCACTATTGTACAAACGCGCTGTCGACTGCCCTACTGGAGGGATCACAATATTGTAAATGATAAAGTTTTCGACATCAAGTGTCGACTCTGAAAACGTTCACATTGCGAAAATGTTGGCAACTTTGCCGACAGGTAAAGTAAAGTTGCCAACATTTTCGTACGTGAAGCTTCACGAGTCGACACTAGTATGTCGAAAAGCTTATCATTTAAATATTGTGATCCCTCCAGTAGGGCATATAGTCGACAGCGCGTTTGTACAATAGTGAACTTTACACTCGAGTTCTCTCACTCCCGATGAGTCCCAAAAGGACGAAACAGCTGTCGGGTGATTCTCAGTGTTTGTTTGCCATTGTACAACCTCTGCGTACTTTACTGCAGGCGATTCGAAATTTTTATACTTGCCAAATGTTAGGTTGGCTATAATTATTGAAGAGTCGACTATGTAACTGCTTTTACATACCTGTCGGCAAAGTTGCCAACATTTTCGTACGTGAACGCTTTCACGAGTCGACACTAGATGTCGAAAAGCTTATCATTTATATATATATATATATATATATATATATATATATATATATATATGCGAATGGACAAATCTAAAATAGTTTTAACTATGATGGACGATGTATAAATAAATAAATAATTACCTAACGAATATTTAAAAACCAACTAAATAGAAACAAATAGGCAAAAAGTACCAAAAGACATTAATTTACATCTAAATCTATATATTTTGAAAACGTAACTTACATCTCTTTGTTTATATACCTACAAGCAAGCATGACAAAAAAAATAAAATTCTGTTTTACTTGGCGATTTAAAAAAGTTATTAACTATATTAAGATGATTGTAATCTTTTTGAGATACACTAATTTTAAATGCCGCCATCAAAAACTAGTCAAGTGCAGCTAAATAGTTGCGTTGGGTCGAGATGATTATGATAAATAACCCTCAACCACAAAGCTTGAGATGAAATATAACCAGATATGACGTGTGCGAGTACACGTAGAGGAAGAGTTGAAAGATACAATTCGGGAAATGACATATTATATTGCCTCTAAACAACCTAAATAGGTTTATTTAGTCACCGGTCTATGCTTTAAAGATAACTGTTTACGTTCTTTGCATATCTCCCATATTAATCAGCTGCATTCGCTTTATATTATTCTACATTGTATTTACGTACACAGAACATTGGTTTAAAGACAAGTAACACATACGTTTTGATAAAAAAAGATTAAATAAAATTTTTCGAAAATTTAATTACAAATTTATTAAAAATAATTTGTCTTATAACTTTTTTTTTTGTACAATTACCGGTTAATGGAAGATACACTTATCTAAGTTGTCTTTTTAGGATTAACAGTTTTATTTCCACAAATCCTTAAAGTCTGCACGATATAATGTTTACAAAAATTGTTTTTGGTTTAAACTCAAAAAAATTAAGAAAATTCTTGAAATAAAAGATGTAGAAAGTGTTTAATGTTTAAAGATTCATTGGTTATACCAAGGTAGCAAAACCAATTAATATTTTACAACTTTTATTTGTATGTACCTACCTACTATTATTTTATTAATTTTTTTTTTCAGTTTGTCGTTCTAAATTATTCGACTTTAGCGAAATTACTTAATAATTCAGAAAGGCCATTTTCATATTTTTTAGGAATAATTTGTGGCGTTTCCCCAATTTAAAGTCAATTTACATTCCCGTGGCAGATGTCTCAAGACCAATTATCGGTGCAGATTTTTTGGAAAAATTCAAATTATTTGTAAACTTACGAAACAAAAACATCAAGACAGGGCAACCAATTAACGAGTTAAGGACTGAGCAACAAACAAAAGAAAGTTAGCTTCCAGGAACTTCCACAACACAAGTTCACCACCCAATCTCTACTTAGACGCTCCATCAAAATGGTTATATCACTAGAGGGGAGTAGCGTGGCGATTTAAGATGGTGTGAGTGTGTGTACAGGGTTATTCACTATAACATAAAAAAACATTGTCAATGTTAACAATTCCGTAATTAAGAAACTGTGTTATTCTACAGATTAATAACTCAATAACAGTTCAACATATGAAATATTTTTGAAATCAGAAAAAATATCGCTTTAAAAATGTAATAACGTACAGGGGTTACATTTAAAAAATCATATTTTCAGGTAAGTATTCCTCCAAAATTAATTTATTAAATAAATATGGTCTTGTAGGACCTCCACGAAGAAGAGGTCTTACAAGACCATATTTATTTAATACATAATATTTTTGTTTTGCCCTCTAAACGGCGAGTAACTGAACTATTGATAGCATTTTAAGAAAATTCAGTTAGAACCAAACAACTTCAATTTTTGTTTCTACGAGCAATAAGAAGGGGTGGATAACTTATAGTGAATAACCCTGTACATCATAGCCTCCCACAAATTCTTTGACATAAAACTTAAACAAAATATAAATAATTACTAAAAATGAAATGTTACCTATAAGCTTTCTACAATTATTAGTAGGTACCAAAGTTTATCATTTTTTACAAATTCCTTTGATATGATGATGATTAATGCAGGTAACGAAAAGGTATAGAGGAAAATGTTTGGAACACAATTTTGTTTGGACTAGTTAGGAGGTGAACATATTAAAAGTCCCTGCTAGTAGTCTTTGAGTCGTGGGGCGGAAGAATGAGGATGAAAATCACATTTTTTGGTTTTTTGGTTATATTTCAAAAACTATACGCCTAATGGCATGACCACATATACAAAATAAAAACTAAAAAAATCCTACAAGTTTTACTCAGTCAAATTTTTCGATAAGTTGTATAGTTTTCGAGATATCCGCTCTTGAAGGTCTGTAATTTTGGAAAACACATTTTTTGACGGGATCTACCTAAAAAATTAAATGCAGACTACAGCGTTGTAAAACATTAAAGTTCTTATTATTAACTTCATTATTTTATCTATTGATTTCAATGTTCAGTGTGAAATCTCTACTAATGAATCTTTTAATTTCTCACCTTTTCCAATCAACGTATTAGCCGAAATATGCACAAATATGTACCCATAGTGAGTACTAGATGTCTAAACCGCACATATACTCATTTTAGAATTAGACCCGCTTACCAGGTTTTTTACACTTAACTAAAGAAGATCTACACTATTTTATAATGGGAAAATACGTTGCTATGACCATGGTTGTGCATATGTGAGGGTCTATAAAGCATTTGGATAGTTTTATAAATCACAAGCATTAAATGAAAACAAAGTTGATTGACATAAAAAAGTGAATTAACTTAAAACATTACCACAGTAGGTACCTTTAATCAATCCCTTGCTCTCTTAGGGTACGAAGAACCTTCATCCTATTCTTCGTTTTAATTTTTTTTTCTTAATATTTTCTCGATAGGACCTCTATTCTTCTTCATCTTCATTGCCTTATTTAGTGAGAGTGGTGATGAGGAAATTGCGCTGTAGAAACTATTCAACACTGTGACCGATGATGTATATATCGCACAGCTATACATCGTATTTGACGGAAGGCTCCTCCTCCATAAAGTGATTAGGTGTCAAGGGCTACATCCACTTTATCAAGAAGAACAATCACGGAAGGAAATGTACTGTAGCTTTGGTGGCTATTCCTCACCAACCAACAAACTTAAAGTGAAGTTAGAGAAAAATGGGATCATGACCCTTCACAGAAAGTGATGAGGACGTTCTGATTGTGAAGATTTCCTCTTGAAGACTAAAGCTGATGTGCATAAAAACATTATTTTCATCAAGCTTGGACGGTGGAAGATAAGAGATTCTTGTTTCGCATTTCAAAAAGCAAGGTTAATTTACAAAATTGTACCTGAAGTCGCTCGAAGTTCAAGCAGCAGCGGTCCCCAAGTACAAAAGGCAGGTGAAACATATATCTTGAGGTCCAGCAAAAGAAGTCTCTCTCAAATTCCTACAGGTACTAGTCATTCTTAAAATCGGTGGCCATCAACAAGCCTGATTTATTTTGTCTACCTACCACCGAGGGAACAGTAAAACAAAATTCCCTCCAAATATTAAGTTCAGCTATGGCTAGAAAATGCCTAGCTGAGATGTATGGGTAGAAGACTGATAATAACTGTCGCTGGTTCCAGAAGACAGTGAGTTAGTAGCTGCACCGGAGGTTATTCTGTAAATGATTTCTGCGTGCACGAAAGACTGTGCTATCACGAAGTGTGACTGCAAAAAACAAACATCAAATGTCCCTAGCTTGCCAAAATTGCCAAGGAAACTGCTGCATAGGTTTCTCAAGTTGACTCCGAAGATGAAAAAGAACAGAATGATCCTCCCTACAGGGATGAAGAAGAAGAAGATGAAAACAAAAACGAGGATGAAGGTCTTTCGCACCACAAGAGACCAAGAAATTGACTTAATGGTACCTACTGTTGAAATGTTTTACGCTTATTCACTTTTCGTTTTTATTATTTAATGGTAGGATTTATTAAACTATCCAAACGCTTTATAGACAGTCATATGTACACAAACATGGTCATATCAACATATTTTCCCATCAATATAATCTAGATCTTCTTTAATTAAGTGTGGGGAATTTGATCAGCGGGCTCAAAGTGGGTATTTAGACGTACAGTACTCACGTCATATTTTAGTCAATGCGTTGACTGGGGATAGTGAGAAATTAAAAGATTCATTAGTCGAGAGTTGCCTTCAGATTTCACGCTAAACACTTACATTGCTTTAAAATTTGAAGGAAATAGATAAAATAGTGAAGTAATGTATTATTCAATAATCGGCATTTAATATTTTAGGTACATCGTGTAAGAGTCAACAAGAACAAAAAAACGTGAAGCAAAATTGTTTTTTTCTAAAATTAAATACTTTCATGAGTAGATATCTCGAAAACTATACACGTCATAAAAAACTTGTCTGAATAAAATTGTAGCAAATTTGATCAGCTTCTATTTTGTATTCCGCTAGGTCACATTGCTTCCAAAATATAAACGGAAAACAGAAAATAAGAGTTTTAGACCTCCCTCTTTCGGCTTAAAAGGTACGGGCGGAGACTTTCGATATGTTCATCCCCCAATCAGTCCAAACAAAGTTGCAAAGTCGAAAATTGAGTTCCAAACTTTTCCTTCTATCCTTTTTTTTGAGCATTCGTTGCCTGGACTATTAGGTTATATAACGTTTTTTGATCGTAAAAATTTAGTCTGTCGGGTGGCAGAACTCTCTGTACATTTAAATAGTGCACCTAATAGTGTAAACCAAACCTATTTAATTACTTAATTAATAATAACTATGATTAATGATAATAATAATAGTCATTTGTTTATTTTAATAAAAATTAATATAAATTATTTATCACTAATAATTTTTACATGTTAAAATGGTTTAAAAATCAAAACAGTTTTTTTAATATACATGAGACATTAATAACATGTTGCAGAGATAACTTCCACTGCTTACTTATGTATAAGTAAATTAACAGTTATTTTTGCTATTGAGTGGATTTTTTTAAATTTTCATCGTTAATTGTTTGCACGGGCGGTTTCTTGTTTCTTTTTTAAACCTTTTAATTAATATAATTTAATTCATCCATTTTTTAATATTGTCGATTGTGTTGTGTGTGATGGGTTTCTATTCGATTCGTTCAATTGAAGTCTTTAATATCTAGTTCATTTGATACGCACCTTCTGAAGTGGTGAACCCCGAACTTTCTCAAGAGAAAGATATGTTGACAAAGAATCAGTGGTGCCCAATAAACATTTAAACTTTCCAATTTGTTATTTTAAACTTTAAATTATGCAATAGAACATTACAGGTTTATACATTTCATTGAAAATCTTATCAGTTTGACAAGGTAAATTGAAAATTTAGCGTAGATATACAACATTTACTTGGTAGTTGCCTTGAAGTAACAGGTTTTCAATGCGGATATCATTCCTCGATAAATTGCTGCATAATTTGTTGATTAAAGTACACTATACAATAGAATGATGCATCCTCAGTTACATTCATTCAAACTACTTACTATAGTTTGAAGACGGAAGAACCTTGAGTATCGCCCATGACGAAACACACTTATATTTTCCTTATATACTTTCTTCCTTCGACATTGAAACGCCTTCTACTGTAAATGTCAAGATTCTTGCATTTGCGGAAGGAATAATAGAAAAGCTAAACTTTCGGATGTACATATATTTCTTTATTTATTTGTACCATTTCCTTAACGATAGTACAAAGCTTTTGATATCACTAACCTTGATAATATACATAAAAGACAAATTATATTTGATTTTATCCTACAACAATTAAAAGCTACCGATATATTTAATTATATATACATATCTTTACTTCTTGGACAGCTAAAAGTTAATAAAACAAAATTTATTTTTGATTGAAATGTAAGTCCGAAAAGCGACCGGTAAATTGAATTCGATACGTTCGAGTCAAGTATTCTTAATAAACGTAGTTACAATGTAAAAATTTCCTTTGAAAACATATAGCGCAATTAGATAAAATTCGACACAAGTCGCTTTTCGAAATAACTTTGATTTTGTTTAGGTCATAAAAGTAACAATAAATGAGTTAACTTGTTATAGACACAATGGAACTTAGAGAACTTCCATTAAAGGCACAAATTTTCATGTAGACCGACTCGGTTATGTAACTACTATTTAAAATAGAAATATTATTTTAAGTAAAAGCTACGTAGTACAAACTTATCAAATTATTTTTATTATCGTTATAAATGTATTAGTACATAAAAAAATTTAATTGACCGAATAGTTTCGTTAGCGAAGATATTATATGTAAGTTACTATGCGTATAAACCTAGTCGATGAATTTTTGCCGATAAAAAATTATGGAGAATGAAGACAATTGGTTTTGGGTTACCATCGAGGTCTAATTCCTGTAACAGAACTGAAGTTATTTAAAAATTTGCGTTCGGTACGTTACATACAATGGTGTTTTCGTCTCCGAAGTCTAAGTACAAGAGCTTCTGGACCATCGTCAGACGAATTTTTTAGCTTATCGAAGGCGTACCGCCACAGCGTTCTGCATCCAGTCCCAGCTTCTAGCAATGTAAAACCGTTTTCGTAATGAATTACGAGCTGAGCTGGTCTACCTTTCCAAGCGCACCCTGTCGGACGTTGATCGTAAAATAATTACTTAAATCAAATTATTAAATACTTACTGCAAACGAGTTCTCTTTGTGTTACGGCACTGGCATGACTACCGTTAACTAATGCTTTTGCCCAAGCCGCGAGATCCCTATGGGTTTCAGCTCTTAACCGATGAGTTATAACACCTTCTGCTGTTGCGCATCGTATACTGAATTCTGGCAGTTCTGCTCGTCGACCGGAACCTACCAATCGAGTAGCTATCAGAGCGTAAGCTTCAGCTGGGGCACGCCACGCTTCGCCCGACCACGGCGCACTTTCATATAGTCTTAATTCGCTGTCAGTCACAGCCGCGAATATCGAATTCCATCTATCTAACTCTTCCGAACTATCAGAACTTGACAAATTATTCTGAAAAAAGATTAAAGTAAAATTGCGATCGTCGCAAGAGTTATAAGTACTTCAAACCGCGGCCGTCGCAATAACCATCCTATATGTCTTAAATCCGGTATCGCCCGAGCTGCTTCATGCAATGCAGCTGTCGTCAAGACAGCTAATGCTGAATGAAGAGTATTGAACCAGGCAGCAGCTTCAGCTGGATCTGTAGCTCTCAACACGCAGCTATGTACAGCATCTGGCGAATGCAGTTCTAACGTACGTCCTTCTGAAAATAAAATATTCCATTTTTAACCGACAAACTTTTGTAATAAAAAAAGAGATTTTCATTATTCGTAATCTGTTTTTAATTACTCCTCAGAAGTCTTCGCCAAAAATACCATACACCTACTTATACCGTTTTTTCTTTATTGAAACTTAATTTTTATAAATAAAAAACTTAACCGTATTATCTTCAATTTAATCCTAACAATACCATTTTGTAACGAGGGCCCGTTCGGCTTTAACAACGGGAGCGCTACCGATAAAATTTGATTTTTAATTAATTTTCATCTTTGTTGGCAAAAGGACCAGACTGAATTTCTCGATAGGAAAGTAATTTCTAATTAAAAGGATACAAAAAGTTGAGTGTTTTCGTGATGACAAGCGCAAAAAGCAATTTCATTACTATTAAATTTTGACAACAAAAGGTGGAGTGCGCTGCTTTTTGAAGGTTCAAATAATTAGTATCCAACATTAGAACTTGTTTGTACGTTTAATTTAAAAATCCGTTGTTGGATTTTCTGAAATAAACAAAATTTAGGTTCTTCACTACAACACAGTTCTTTTGAGCAGACAAGCCTTATACGTGATATTAAAAATGTCAAATACTCTAGAAATATGAAACATGCCCACAAAGTGCATATATCCATTATCTAACGAAAGCATGTGCATTTATTAAAAGTTCATATTGTTAAAATTGTTTTTTTGGGTTCACAATTGCGAAGTGATTAAACGCAGTCAGATCGTATCACACTATTAAGAGTTTATTTATTTTAACACCCACAGTACTGATAAATACGTACAATTAACATTACACGTTGTAATTTATATCAATTCGCATTGAACGACAATTCGCAACTCAACTCAGCAACTGCATGATTATGCTTTTATAGTAGAATAATTGTAGAAGATATTCGAATATCCAATAGAACGAACGTTCCGGGCGTTCTGATAACTTCGATTATTCTTACTATTCTCATAACTCCAGGTGCGTAACAACTTGAGCGATTTCCCGTATGAAATTGCTAAACAATTGGCATTGTACAAATCCCTGTTATTAGTTATTGTCAGAATTTTATAGAAGAAAATGTTATTTAAGTTTTCGAGATCTCGACCCCGGATCCCCCCATAGCCGCGAAAAGAGCTAAATTTTGGGTGATACAATTTTAGTCCTCTCGACTAAACTCAAAAAATCGATATTTTTTGAGATATCAGCTCGAAAATGGAGGTTTCAAAAACAAATGGATTCGCTTGGATTGGCGGAAATATACGAGTCCAGGAGTCTCTGAAAGAGACCAATTCTGTTCGTTTTTGACATTTTTGCTCCTATCCCGTAAATTAATCGATAGATTTTTTCGAGTTATGGCATCGCAAAGAGGAATTTTTAGAAATTTTCTTCTCGCGGCCCATTTTCCCGCGAATAAAGGACGGAATGCCACGTTAGTATACCGTAAACTGAGGCGGCTTTTTGACAGATTTATTTTTATTTTTTGATGATTACAAAATTCTATTTTATAAAAATAAAACATCTGATACATTACAAATGAAACTTCATCATTTGGCTACTAATCTAACCTATATTAGTAAACCTAACATTTGACAGAAAAAAATTATTCACAAAAATATTTGTCACAGTTTGACCCCACTCAATGGGGTGACTTTGTGACACCTACTACTTTTTATGCAAACACAAAACCAGCGTTTAGCCGGATGAGTTTATGACAAATAATGGTATGAAACTATGTTCTTCATATTGGGACTGTCACAAAGTCACCTCCTAAACGGTGATCATATAAAAATGTTTGTTCCCCAAAAATACCCCTAAACGTGCAAAATGCTTTATTTAACAAATTTTCAAGGCAGATATATCGTGTCACAAAGTCACCTGGCTGTCCCTAAGTCACCCTAGTGTACGGCAATGAGATTTACTATTATCTCTATCTATTTATTCTGCTACTTCTTCACTTGTTAGCTCTTGTGCTTGTTCCCTATTTTCTGTAATGATCTCCTGTCCTCCTTCATGTTTAGAGTGATTGTTCTTTTCTGCCATTAATAATTTCTCGAAATATTCTTTCCGTCTCTTTATTAATTTGTTATCATTATTAGATTTTCCCCTCTTTATTTCTAATCTACTGTGTTTTATGTTTTTAGCCTGTCTAAGAGTTTTGAATACTATGTAGAACAGTTTCTGATTTTCATGGAAGTCGCTTTCCATTGTTCTGCCATGATTCTTGTTAACCACCATCATTTTTATTTTACATCTAGTAGTCCTAGCTCTCAAGAATTCTTTCAATCTCTCCTTCTTAGCAGAAGTCAATTGGTCTTGTTCCATTTTTATTTTTAGAATTCTCCCCGTAATGCCCAATAGTTTCTTCAGTTTCTTCATTCTTTTTACCTACTCTTGCGTTAAAGTCTCCTATTATTAACAATTTTCCTCTATCATTTTCTATTGTTTTAGTTAATTTATCTCAAAATCAGTCTTTCTTCTCTGATGTGTCATATTTGTTCGGTCTTTATACAAGTATAATTGATGTTTTCCCATTCCTGTCTAAAGTCATTTTTATTTTAAGTATTCGCTCCGATATTCCTATCCATTTGCCAACGTACTTTATTTTTTTCTTTATGATGCATTTCACTCCCTCTTTTGTTCGCTGATTAAAATCTACTCCACTATATATTAGTAGATGGCCTTTACCTAATTCTAATTAACCTTTTCTATTACTTCTAGTATGTCTAACCCTGCTTTCTCAAATTCATCCCCTAATTCTTTAATATTTTCCTGTTAGGCTCCTAATAATCCATGAACCAATTTTCCACAATTCTTCTCGTTCATCTGTTTTAGTACATTTTTCTTTTAATTTTGGTTTAATATTTTTAGTTTTTTGGGTCTACCTCAACGTGGAATTCTTTATAGTTCTTTTGTTCTAGCTTTCCATGCTTTGTATAGTTTTTGGTAACCACTCTTCAACTTTTTTCTTGTTTGCTTTTACACCAGCTCTTTCCGAATCTCTTTCTGACTTTGTCATTTCATTGTTTATAAATACCTACCTGATCATCTTTATATCTAGCTAGTTACGACTTATTTTTCATTATTTCTGTTTTCTCATGTATATTTTCTAATTTAAGTAGGTTTGTTTTTGATCCCATTTTATACATTGTTTTCACCTTAACCTTAGTCTCAACCTCTGGTTCTTCTTTGAAAATTATTTCCATCTCATCGTTTAACTCCTCTTTTTTTTTCCTCTTCTCTAATTGTTCCATTCTTTCGTTCATTTCCTGTAGCTGTACTTTAATCTTATCATTATCGTTTATTATTGAATTATTTTTAATAAGAATTAAAATCCTAATATATTTTTTAAACAAAAATAGAACACGTTGTAGAATAGGTACTTTGAAGGCAGATTTGAAGATTTTCGTGTAGATTAATTTACACTGAAATTTAACAATAAATAATAATAGAATACCTCGAGAGCAAATAGTAGCTGCAAACAACATATTCATGAATTAAAATCCTATTATATTTTAAAAACATCACCAAAAATTAAAACAAAAATATTTGATCTTAAAGTTAGTGCTAATGGGACATCTTCGCCCTTAGACCGATAATTTTTATGGCAGATATTTGACGATTTTCGTGTACATGAATTTATATCCAAATATAAATAAATTAAATGTGGCTATAAATAACATATCCATCAATTAAATTGCAAATAAATTTTAAAACTAAAGTTTTTCCAAACTTATGCGAAAAAATTTAGGAGGTGACTCCTCATTGAAAATTAAGAGGGGTCTTTCCCAAATTACATCTAAGGAAAGCATGACTTTGTCAGTTTAACAACTTCGTAAGCGATTTCTAAGGATAAATTAGGAAAAAAAGTTCCCATTAATGCAATCGTGGAATTCGGTATGACTGACTTGACTGGCGTATGAAAATAAGATGTTCAAACGCTAAGGTTTTTTTTACAAAAATATATGTTGGCAATGAATTTTATTGTTGTCGTACATTTGCCTATAATCGTTAAACGAATATTCCGAGTTTTTCCAAACTTGTGCAAAAAAATTTAGGAGTTGACTCTTCATCGAAAATTAAGAGGAGTCTTTCCCAAATTTCTGGAAATCCGAATTTTTCCGCTTTAGTGATGTCCAAACTCTATGCATTTTTACAAAAATATGCGTACATTACCTTGCAATGCTTGCCCTATATACAAGGTGCTTCCAAACTTTTGCAAAAAAGTTTAGGAAGTTATTCCTCATCGAAAATTAATAGGAGTATAGTGAAATTTTGTATGTGATACACACTCACAAAAGTTCATTTTTAAAAATATTTTTACACTTCTCCTAGAGTTGTAGAGAGGTAAAATGATCAACCTCCTTAATTTTTTCTTTTTTTGTGCGTTAGAATTTTAAAATTAAAAAAAAAGTATTTAATTTGCTACATGATTTAGAAACTTTTTTTCTCTAAATTTGATGACACTCAAGCAAAAAATAAAATGCGTTGAAATGCCTTCTATGCGTGAGCGATATTTTCTGAACATTTTGTTTTTAGTTTCTCCACTGACCTTTGTGGGAGATTTGCTCTGAACATTATTGAGAAAAAATGGCATGTCACTACTTAATGACTTAAAAATTAATTTTGAAATTTACATTTGCTTCTGTGCGAATATGATTCCTTGTTTTTTCTTATAAGGTGTAACTCAGGATCTCAGCAGGAGGTGGGTTTAGGAAAAAAATTATAGGAAATACTCTACTTAATTTTTACTAAGAAATCACCTCCTTAATATTTCGCACAAGAAAAACACCCTGTATAAGTAAAATTAATGAATTATTGCCAGTAAAATATTTAAAATCAAGTTTTTCATTTGCAATATTTTCTTACAAATTGTGATTCGACAAACACTCATTTAAATATAAAAATTTAATTTTTTGAGTAGAATTTTTCTTTCGTTATTATGATTCGTCACAGAATATAGCAATACATAAAAATAGGTTGTAAAAAAACTAAGAAGTGGTACAAAATAGAAGATAAATACCGAAAAACGTAGAAATGCAACTAAGAGTCAAGAAGAAACAAACAGTATAACTAAAGATAAACGAAATAGAAAAAGAAAGTATTAACAAAGAGGCTAGACCTCGACAAACAAAACGAATGAAGCAAGGAAGTCAATGTCAAAAGAAATTAAAAAAGAAACAACCAAATTTGACAAAAACAAAAAATGGAAGAAGAATAGAAAATGTGAACCAATTGAGGGAGTCGAAAAAAAAAGATGAGCAAGAAAGTAAATAAGAGAACAGGAAAAAACAAAAGAACACAACAATAGGAGAGTGCAAAATACACACAGTCTCTGGACTAAGAATTTGATTATTTATGCTTGCAATTTAAATATTGTTGCGCCACTTGAGAATATTCGATTATCTTCTTCAATATTATTCTACAGCTATAAAGGCGTAGTCATGTAGTTGTTGAGTTCAGTTCTAAGTTGTCATTGAATACGAGTTGATATAAATTACAACGTGTAATATTGATTGTGTGTATTTATCAGAATTATAAACTACACACGTTAAAATAAATAACTCCTTAATAGTGCAATATGAATGCGTAAAAGAAAACGATAAAAATCGTAACAATACTTAATGCAAAACAAAAACCTAAATGTCGGCCTACTTAAAACGAAAACAATTAGATTTAGAGCAAGGTAGTTTATTATCAACAAAGAAAATAAAAATATTACTATCTATAAATGTTATTGAATATAAATTTATCTGTACATTAAATTTCGTAATGAGTTTCTCGCTGTATATATTCAGATAGTTCTCCATCTTTATTTTATAAGTTTTAACTGAGATATTAAAAGAGATAATAAAATTATTAGTTTCTCTTTTGACGTAGTTGATTTTTAATTAAAATTTTGAATAAATACTGAAATTCTATTCTACAATGATTTATTGTAAAACAAAGATTTGTCACTCTGTATTGTGACACACTAATAATTACCTTCTATTGCATATTTAACAGTATTACCAATATAGAAGCAGATTTATTATAGCATTGATTTATGTAGATTGCGATTCGGACATTGCCAATATTCTCTTTTCCGAAATTCTATTATATGTGATCTGTTTAATTTAAGTATATTTAACTGTGAATGTACCACAAACATTGACATCGAATTACATTTGATTACGACGAATTTCAATCAACCCTAAATAATCATTAATTTGATTGCTTTGTTTGTTGATTTGCAAATTAATTTATATAAATAATAAACATCAAAACATTATTTTTTATAAATTTTATTTGAGAAAGTCGTTTATAACCATAAAATATTTATTGATTTTGGCTGATTGCGTGTACCGTATTTTCTTAAATAAAACAATAATATAATACTGCCAAACATTAGAATTTAATCTTTGCAATCGTATACAATTAGCATGCCACATCGAAATTATTCTTTATATTTTATATAATAGATTGTGATGTTCTAAATTAGATGTTTTTACTAATTTAATAAGGTAATATACGATTTAAAAATTACAAGTGTAATCTAAATCTAATTGAATTGAGATTGATTAGGCAATCAATAAAAAGAACACGAAATCAATGCTAATTTGAGTTGAACAAGAATTGTTAGTGTTTCTGTAGTCTTTAAATTTTAATTTAGTTTAAAGTGCTGCAAAAATTGTGTTACGATACTAGAGTTACGAGAATGAGTAACAATGATCGGCGATTCCAGAAAGCTAGGAATGTGTTACAGTAAAAATAAGAAAATAGAAATTTTCATGTTTAACTGAAGTGCAATTAACAGAAAAAATAGAATATAAATAGTAACATTAAACATTTAAGTAAATCTCTTTCGAAACATAAGATATTAACGATACAGATAGATAAATACAATCACCAATCAAAATTAAATCAATATGCCCAAATATATTTATAACGACTAGCCACGAGATAAGAATCAGCGTGTAGGTTCGTAACATTTACCAACAAATTATAAGTGAAATGTGGATCTTACGACATCTCGTGTATAAAGAACACGTAAATAGTGTAGTATAAACTACGAAATGCCAACAGTTAACTGTAACGACAATTGAATGTGAATTTGCAATATCGCCATCAAAGCGATAACTACAAATGCAAAACACTTGTGTCGATAACAAACCAAGTATTTCTGTACAGTAGCATACAGTTTATACAAAAAATATATAATTTAACAAATGCGATTTTAATCAATAACAAATAATTATTCAATCGTAGTTAAAGTTACGTAACCTGAAAACTAGCGTCAATTCTAGTTATAGTTAAATTATATTATTATAGTCAAATATCTCAATTCAGGATTGATGGGATAAACTGAAAGAGGGTTCCTAAAAAAACACTAGAGGATGTCCAACTTTAACATCGTCTTGTATAAGAGGAAACTTGGGGTGATGTCATAAGATGTTCTACACCGAATGGTAACTCGTGCATCGGGTATGTGCTCGTATCTTCACAGACCGGTATTCATTGATATATTACGGTAGGAGTTTATACTATTCCTAACACAAGATTATTCCCATAGAGCCCTTTATCTTCATTAGCCTTCATTACCAGTTATACATTGAACTGTGTTAGTTATAAGAGATTAAATCGTATATAGAGTAGGCAAAAGGAATAAATCAACATAACAAAAAACTGTAATTAGAAGACATACACCACGAGGACATATAAAACAAAATCTTTACCTGCGTTAACTCTACACTTTATGCGAATCCAATAATAATCACCTTTACATCCACCAATTTATGAAAAAGATGTTCCCTATGGTGACTTCAGAATAAATGGTTTAACCATTTCAATTAATTGCCATTAGTTAATGCATTTATAGCAAAGTGTTCATTTACACAGTTCAGACATAAAAAGAAGAAGAAATGATTTTCTGTGTTGTACTTTAAAATTTAACCTTCAATCGGCGGTGTCTTGTGACACGAATTTCCAGTGCCGGCTTAAGGAAAACAATGTTGGCACATTAATATACATTCACAAAGGATAGTTTTTGATGCCGTGCCTCTTTAGAATTTTTCCACCAAAAAAGGGCAGTTGTTGTTTATTTATTTTCTGTCTTCTTAGTAAACTGGATATTGAGTGTTGGCTGTTAAGGTATCGACAAAATTGGTTAAGCTTCTCTTTGCCGTGTTTCCAAACGACAAAAAAATCAACTACGTACCGGAATCATTTCACTGGTTTGTATTCCGCTGTCTCAATGGCTTTCTTTTCAAAATTCTCTATGATTGGACATTAATAGACGGCAGGCGCTCTGCCCACGGAGCATTGCTTTCTTATAAATAAAGATATTGACACCCTGTTTTTCGGTGATTTCCTCTATTTAAGAGAATTTTATTTCCATATACTCTGTGTTCATTTTTCGGTAGCATGACAAAGTAGCATTTTTTTAAATAGAACACCCTATATTTCATTGTATATTTGAATTATACTCCGAAAAGCAACATCATTTTGTAATACGGTACTCATCATAGATCTATTTTCAATGATTTTCGAGTTACCCGTTCTTTTATGAACAAAAAGCAAAAAATCACGAGCCAAGATTCAAGTTTGAACTGGGAACCAAGAATTTTGAAATATATTCGGGTTTATCATGGCTTTGTCTTATTCGATTAATATCATTTTATCATACCGGGTGGCTCAAAAACACAAAATGATGATTTTTCAAAATTTTTCAAATAAAATCCCCTATATATTGTAACATGTTCGAATAGCCTTTTTGATGAACTTTAATAATAACCCAGCTTGTTGAGATCTGACATCAAAGATACTCGCAATAAAAGTTTTTAAAATCTGGAAATATCGTTTTGTTTTGCTTTACTTCGAAAATTATCTTAAATTAAGTAGGTGGATGTCAGAAGTCAAAGTGTCAGTTTTGACATATTTAATTTTTCGAAACAATAATTAGTTAATATGATCTCTCGGCAAAGCAGACAGACAGACGGACAACTGGTTATTATTAAATCAACTCAAAAAGACTATCCGAACATGTCACAATATACACGAAGTCTCATTTGAACAAATGTAAAAAATCATCATTTTGAGTTTTTGAGCCACCCGGTATAATAAAATGATATTGATGAAATAAGAGAAAACCATAATAAACCACACCATATTTCAAAATTCTTGGTACCCACTTCAAACTCCAATCTTAGTTGGTGAGTTAGTAATAAATTTTTGAAAATGTGTCATTTTGCTCATAAAACGGCGGGTAATTCGAAAACCATTGAAAATATCCATGATGAGTATTAGTACATTAGTAAGGGCTTTCAATCGTATATTTGGTGTTTTTTAAATAAAAGTTAAGTAATTTAGAATATGGATTAACCAATTTTGTAATTCTCTTCGAGCCCTAGAAAACGCAGTAATAATTTAATTCAAAATTGATTGTTAGAATGAAATTAGTGAAAAAAATGAATCAAAATCAGTAGGCCTTTGCAGAAACACAAGCCCAAAAAAAAGGAAGGTTGGAGGTTGTCAAGTTCATATTTTATTTCAGTTAAAAATAGTGTTTTGAAGTTTCTGAAACTTAGAATAAGTGACGTCACTGCTGTACCAAAACTGTTATGAAGAAAATCTATACGCCATTTATAGTTTTAATGTATTTTGTAGACAATCAATTCAAGTTGTTTTTATGTGATCGGGGGTGAACGGCGTTGGTTGGTAGGTTACTTTTGAACCGTTCATCGGCGGAGGTTGAAACCGATGTTGTTAGAGTCGTCTTGCAATTCTAAGTCGGATATATTTTACTCAAATTTCCATTTCCCAAAGGTGAAGTCCCAAATACTTAAAGGTAAACATATCTGACGTATATCGGTGACAACTTTACTAAAACGATTACAGATCATCACAACATAAAACTGGACTAATAATCTGTGTAATATCAGAGCTCTAGAGCGGCGACCCAAGTATCGGTGACAAAGAAAGCGCCAGGTCAATGGTACATAATTTGGTAGTAGACAAATATTTCAAATCTTCCAGGGAGAAATTCTGTAGTACAAAATTATTTCAAATCTTCCAAAATGGCGATATAGCCACTTGTTTATTACTGATAACACTCAAATTACGGCATTGGTGGATTAAATGAGTCTCCCAAAATATGTTCTAGAAACCCACAAAGACATACCTAACAACTAATAACAATATTTTTACGGATTAATTTGAAGAACCATTTAAATTACTTTAAGGAGCTCGTTCCACACCCACCAATTTTACGACGGAAATAAATGTCCACTAGCACGTTTGGTGATCTATCGCCAGGGGCTAATAGCAGTGCAAGCAACAGAAAATTCAAAAAATATTTTGAAAATCAGCACGCTAATAGAAATTACCTTCACAAGATCTATAGGTTCACCTTGAGTAAAGGTTAACAGTTTTCCAAGGATATTAACAAAATCTAAAGCCGCAACGCAACAAGAACCAAAAGATGGTAAAAACAAGAGTTTTTTTTGCACAAAATCTGTTGCTATTTTTGAATTTTTTTAGCTGCAGTTTTGTTTGCAACATATCCAGGTTCTTTTCCTGAAAATTTAAAGTGACAGGGTTCTAAAGTTACATCCCAAGTTAAACATTATCCTTTTTTTTTAGGGGATGAGGGTAATTTCATTTACTCTCTTCCCATCATCTCTGCAGAGACCAGTAGATTGTAATCCCCTAAAATGTTTGCTAGGCAGAGAGCACAAACCAACACTGGTTTACCCCAGTCGATAGAAATGATATAATAATTAACACGCAAAAATGCATGCAAAGATGACTGAAATTGACCTAAAACGAGCAAGCGGTGGAATGGTAGGGGTACCCGGCCGCTAACAGCGTGCTCATAATCGCAGTCCCCTCAAATGGCGCTAGCGGCCGGCTACCCTCATCACTCCACCGCTTGCTCGTTCTCAGTCAGTTTCAGTCCTCATTGCATACATTTTTCGCGTGTTAAATATCATTTTATCGAAAAATGAGGATATACGTTTTATTCCTTTCCATTCCATTTTTTTTTAGTTCTGACAATCGGACCACCACACGAACATTCAGCCTCAATAGAATTAAAAATTTAAATCGCAATTATGCATAAACTAATTACTCGACAATTGCAGGATTTTGCACACACTAAGTACGTATAATTATCTCCTATCTCTCGAAAGATTTACGCTACATCTTAAAAAATGACAGACCTACAAATTTTTAAAGAAAACGCAAATATTCCACTTTTTATCAATTTATAAGTATTTTTACCTCCCTGTTACGAACTCAATCAAACCAAGGTAATTAATTCGACATTTTACTACTCTTAGGTCCCTCAGGGTTACAAAAACGACACCACCAGGAAGATTTGAAGCAGCTCTGTCTCCAAAAATGGTCTATCCTTACTCAAAGGCATCAAACAAGACCAATCACACCCAATGTAAAAAACCAAAATCGGTAATATTAACAGATACTACGGCCAAAACAACCCGGAAGATTAAAACAAAATGTGTCTTATAGTCAAAAGAAGACAAAGGGTAAGAAAAAGGACAAAATTTCATCGAACCAGGAAGACCGTATGTGTCTTGTTGGCGGAGAACTGTATAGCACTGATGGAAATTCGTTTTATGTGTGTCACAATTGTGACTGGGATGACCATATGTAGTATTTCTTTATACTTTAAAACTTCTTCTCTTGAATACAAACCTTCTATTCCTCTGTTTTTGTAATACTTGACAATTTGTCCCATGTACTGCTAATACATGCCCTAACTAGGAGCATGTTGTCACAAAAATCCTACTGAAGGATAAAAAATCATATCATTTTAATCGCAGGTATTCAAAATTAAAATTAACTAAACTTCAATCTATTTTTGCCCATCACACCATGTTAGATGCAGTTACGTTTACTATTTAAAAGATAAGTAAAACTTGTTACTTATTTATTGACAGGGAATAGATAGCGATGTTTTAAATAAAATTAATAAAATAAAGAAAATACATAAATATTAGTATGTTGATTGTAGTTGTGGTCAATAAAATCTCTAACATGAGTAACTTCAAGTCCACAAGTGGGTACCTCAAATTCACAACAACTTCAATTAATGAATGAATATATTTAACTTCGATTCATCCGGTATATGCTTTCTACAGTTTTTATATTCTATAGAATGTAAGGTATTCATTTTTCCTTTTGTGTAACGCGTAAAACACACAGTGACAATCGATTGGGAGATTTCCACCGTCAAATGTAGTGATTTACCGTTTGTGCATTAATTACCTCTACCTAAAGACTTAAAAGTAATTTTGGGTCTTCCTTTTCGTTTTTCTTGTTCGCCGGTGTACAATTGACGTTTGCTGATCACTTTCGCTATTACGTGATGAAGCATCATTGATGCAAGTTTTTGAGGATAGAAAAATAGATAAATAATCAAGGAATTGTTTCTAAATATCTATATCTTCATGGGGCGACGCTCCAACGTCATTTTTGTATCGAATCTACTTAAGTATTAAATTCTGTTTATCTTGCGTTTAAAATTTACCTACTACCTGACCTTAACAATTCTTATTGTTTAAAATTTTTAAAAATAAACGTGAATACACGTTTTTTTAAAATTTATTATCTTTTAAAATTTAAATAATGTTTAATGTACCTATCTGCAAAAATCCGGATCCGAATTTAAATCGATTTATTAATGTTTAAAATATTTAGTTATTTTCATATTCATAAAATTTATTTACGATTCTCTTATATGAACCCTTTACTTTTTTTATTATGTAATAAATTTTGTTCTACATTTGGCATTTTTCACGTTCTCGTCAAAGAAATTAAAATGCAACGGCATCCCTTTAATAACATCAATTCGGAGATGCCGACCTAATTTAAGGAAAGAATTTGTTCGTTTGTTTTGCACCTCATCTCGGTAAGTCTCATTATATACAAAAATTGGAAAGAAGAATGTTAATAGGATTTGGAGATTGAAGAATAAAATTGGAAAAATAAAATGAAGGACAGCCAGAATTTCAACGTATGTTTTAAATACAACAATATTACCACTGTTGTTATGTAAAGTCGAATACACACACAGAAATTACTAAAACACTTTAATTTTCTTACCAGATGCATTTCCTTTTAACTAACCTTATCTACTAATTACTACAAAATTTTACTAATATAAAACATAATTTTCAAGAATGAAACCGGAATATCACAACTATGTTTAAAATGCATCCAAGTTTTATAACCGTTTAGAATGCCGTTTATCTCTTTATCATAATAAAGTAATTTTGGTGTATAGTATTACCCATGACCGATCTCTTCAAAGTGAACAAGTTGAACAGCGCTATTGATGGAATATCTTAAAACACAGATATTGTTTTAATTTAGCTAATCATTTCTTACCTAAAAGTTTTTATGTACGGCAAGTTGCATAGCTGTCCGCTTAACGTAAATATTTTTATTAACAAAAGTGGTTTCTCTTTCTAGTTCTAGAAATGTGGCCCTTGGTACACATAACAAATAAAAGACATTTGAATTATAAGTAGGTACATGAACCTTATATTAAATCTTAATAATTTCGACAAGTTTGTAACCTAATTAATAATAATAGTAAATTCATTTCGAATGCATTTATTTATTTCCTTTGAAAAATTTCATATTATAGAACGTCGTAAAAGAAACGTGCTGCCATATTCAGTAGTCTATGTGAATTATTTATTTAAAATGAAATTCAGATATTTATGGTAGAATGTCATCATAGTTAAACCTCCTGTTTATACCTGAAAATGAAGAAAATTTAAATTTTTTATTCGGTAGTGTTAAAATAGAAGATTTTGCATGTTGCATGCTTAACGTGTTGAACATTAAAGAAAATAACACGTTTTGTCATTTTTCACTGCTGCGGCGAGCATGCTTAATGTACATACAAAATACTTTTAATGATAGAGAGACTTCTAGCATGCATAGAAGTAATTCCATTATTATTACTAAACGACCCAACGTTCACGTTCTCGTGTTTTCTTTCTCTCTTTCTTTTCAAACAGCGTAAGCCGGCTTTTTAAAATACGATTTATGATTTGCGTTGCCATTTTTCGATTTCTTATTTATGAGATTTGTAAAGGAACGAGCTGGTTCATGTTGGACGTCTCGACATCATCGATCGGCAAGTGCATTACCATGTATACTGTAAGAGCTCGTCGAGTCGTAATATATCCAAGCTGGTTAATAAGAAGTTTTTGTTTAGTAATGGAAAACCTAGATTCGGCAACAATGCCATTACATGAGCTTATTTAATTTGCTTTCGACTTTTCATGCATGTATTCGAATATTAGTTTAAAATATTAGTATATAATTGACATCGTGGCGCTAATGAGCACAAACTAATTTAATGCACTAGTGAGTAATTCTATTTATTGTGTGCATTTGTATTTTGGTGAAACACCACATGATATATACATGTCTACGACGTTAAAATATTAAACATCACATGATTGTGATAAATGTGGCGGAAAATAAAATTAAAATGAATTAACTAGACGTAAAAATGTAGATTCTAGGTATTTATACACATTATATAAGCGTTATGTGATAATTTTTAGAAGTTTATTGTTTGCCATTAGATTATGCCAAATAATACTGATGAGTCGCAATAAGATGAAACATGTGTATGTAGGTGCTGTTCGTGAATCCGGCCATTGTTTGTAACGGAACTCAAAACCTTATAGATTTTTAGATCCTAGCGAATTTTATTTTCAATTAATATCGATACAAAGTACCACATTTTTTTATATTCCGAATCCAACACTTCTATCAGTTTTGTAAACGCTCGGCTGATTTTCAAATAATTATTACTTATTCAAATATTTGCACAACCAAGTCACCAATCTAACTCAAACAGTAGATTAAATTTCCAATGACGAAACTAAGTTGCGCGTAAATGTAAATTCAATTAATTTCGTTTTTTTAATTAGCGCACTTGCTACTTGCCTTTTTAAAAGCAAAATTATAGACGTTGACTAAAGATTTAATGTTATAATTTGAAAGAAATTTCAATTAGATAAAATGAATTTTCGCAATTAACAAAATACGTAAATGTTAGAAGTGTGTACTTTACTTTAAATGGTAAATATTGTTGTTGATTTAAGGAATAGGTACGTTTATCAATTGATTTCGCACATTTAATCGCGAATAAACATCATCCTTACGATTGATTTGTAAATGGAGTGATGTGAAACAATAATTTGTTTAAAAATTTGAAAATAGGGTTTTAGTTCAAAAAGTTTACTGATAAATAAGAAACATGTATTTACGAGTTTCTTTTTGTTACAATAAATTTAGTTACAAAATAAAAAAAAAAAGTTTCATGCTAGTTTAGAAGTGTCTGATTCAATTTCATTTTGAAAAAAGTGTATAAATTTTTCTATGGCTATTAGTTATTTTATCGTCAATTTAAGGTTAAATAAATAAAATTTACTTTAATCCATATTATTGGTTAAATTTTGCAACAGTGTTGCAATTTACAATAAATGGGAAAAATCCAAATTACCTTAGGATACAGCTGAAATTTTATTTATACATATGGCTTAAAAATTGCACTTTTTTAACAACTTTTTCGGTATTTTGAGAAATAACCCCACTTTGGATTTTCATCGGAAAAAATAAAAATAAAAATATTCATCTTGGTAAAAGCACAAATTGATGCCAAAATCAAAAAAAGCTCTTAAATAAAAAAACCTTACATAATGTGAATTTCGATATCCACACTGTATATACTGTGTAACAATGTAATTTTTTTCAAGGGTTTTCGAAATGACTAGAAGATGGCACCTCCGGTTATATTATACAATCACCCTATAAATTATTTCACATGCGTTCGGATAGGCAACTTTCCATCTATATATATATGCTAGTGTTATAAATTAAAGATTTGTTAGAAACTAATTTTGATTAGGTATTCGTGCTGCCATTCCGGCTCATACTTTTAATGTCGATCTGTGTAAAACCTTGCTGCGATCTTCGCATTTAAATTTAATGAATCGGCAATAGAAGCTAAGCATTGTTAATTCAATTCTAGAAACATATTGCTAAATAATTTTTTGTTAAAGTCCACTTGAGATGTGAAAATTACCAATAATACCTAAACTCGTGTCCAAAATAACTATTGTTTGATATCCATTGCTGCCTGACCGATTAACAGGTAAAAAATTAACCGATGGTAATTAATTATACTAAAATTATTCATATTGTTTTGGTTGGTTTTATTCTCTTTCCTTCTTTAGTTAGCTCGTGTGTTACATTATGCACTTCCTTCCGGTTGCCTTGGCCTTCACAAGGGCATCATACGTTTAACAACACAACCTCCTTACCTTTAAACTATCCCATCGTGGCTGTATAGTGCATTTTATTTCCACATTCATGATGGAGTTTGAAACCTTAGTCCAACCGCTAACAAATGACAGTACAATATACAGGATGTATATAACTTCACTTACAAAAGTTTTGAAGCAGAAGGATATCTTCCAAGGCTCAGTAGTATCGTTGAGAACAAGTAGTATGTTAACAATTTGTATATTTACATAAAACTTAGGTGTTTGAAACTGGAATGACATTTACATCGTGACAAGACAATGTTAAAAGTGCCATTAGATACTTACACTTATAGAAGAAAAAACTAGAAATAAAATTTTATAAACAAATAATTTGTGTAATATGTAAATTTTATTAAATTGTCCTTGTTGGGTTGGTAGCCTATTTATGTTTTTAAGAAAATGTCTATGACGTGGATGCACGCGTTGGTTTGTTCGACCACAGAATATATAATACGAAGCGTATTATTATTGTGTGGTTCGACTTTAACTGCAAAGTCAACAAAAAACAAAATATTTATTAGAAAATTGAAATATGTACAATGAGGTAACACCTAAAATATTTAAGAAGGTTTGTAATTTATATTTATTACTCCTTGTGAATAATTATGAATTATTATACCAGATGGAGTAGGTAAATTATTTGAATATTTGATTCCCCAGAAACTGGAGTAAAATTATCCAGGTTAGGTTCATTGTTCAAATCATTTAAATTTTGCAACTGAGCTGATGTAATTGTGGAGAAAGATGCACCTGGTGGGTAGTTTGTGGATGCACCTTCCATTCTAAATAATTTATTTGCAACATCTTTTTATTTTTAGAGAACTGTCAATATATCCTTCAGCGACAGTTGAAGATTTCCAGCCCCCATGTTTTTTAATACTAACTAAGTCTGCACCAGAATCTGCTAAGAGTGTAGCAGAACTGCGTCGGAAACAGTGACCAGTATATTCAACTGAAATGGGTAATTTAAGAAATTTTGCTATTTTTGATGGTATTTTGCCAAATGTGTTTTTTCCCACAGGCTGTACAGTGCATTTACCCATTGTGTAAGTGAGAAAAAACCTGTCGTGACTGGTATGGGGCGGTCTCAAAGAAACATATTTCTTATAAATATCAAGAATGCACACATTCTCGTCGTGAGTTTTGTTTGTTATTGCAAACGTCCGTGGTATATAATTTTTAGTGTCCGAAATTGTAACAATTATACAATTATCTTGAACGAGAATATTGCTAAGGGTTAAGTTTGTAAGTTCTTTCGACGACATGCTCCGTAAATTCCCATTATTAGAGCAACCTTAAAACAAAACACGATGTTAGTATTTTTTTGTATATATATATAAGGTACAAATTAGCTTCCGCCATATAAAAATTGCGGTAAAATTGACCTCCGCGGTAAAATGACCTCCAATACACGGAGCCCATTTTGTAACGCACTTTAAATTTTTTCCTTAGATGTATTATTGCGTTATCTGCTAGAAAAACGGTAAACTAGGCGGAGGTCATTTTACGCCATTTTCTGACAATATTATTCACCATAGTGCAACCTAAATGCCAATAGCATAAATGGTGAAATGAAAGGATCAAATACAAGAACAACAATGAGATACTGTATGAATGCTGCAAGGAAGTAGAGGCACCGAAAATAAAATACAGGGAAAAGGAAAGAAGAAACTATTATGAAAGAGGTGGATATGAAAAAAAAGAAATAAAGAGGCTAAGACAGGAAAGGAAGATGTATAAAAAGGAAATAATATCAAGAGATTAAGACACACAAATGGAGGAAAGAAGAGCAAGAACAACAGAAGGAAAATATAACCAGAAGTATAAACAATTAATAACAGAAAGAGTTCCAAAGCTGAAAGAAAAAGAAATTATAAAAAAATTTAGAACAGGAAACGAAGAAAAGGAGAATAAGTACTGGATGAGTAATGAAGAGAGACTGTGAAAACTGTGTGGGAATGAATGAGAAAACAGAACACATTAAAAAAAGAATGCCGAGAATTACGATCAGAAGAAATGGAGTGGTGGATACTATTAAGGGAGTGACAAAGGAGAAGAAAAGAAATATTGAAGACCTTGTGGGTGTGGGAGTTATGAAAGATGCATTTTTGTTTTAAAAATTTGTTTACAAAAACTAAATCTTGTTTTAATTTAAATTTTATGTCATAATGATTTGCGGTCTGGTGTTATAGATTATTATTTTCGTGTTGTTTCTGATGTTTCTACCCCATATAGCTGTATGTAACTGTCTTATTCCTATTCTTATTTGCTCTAGCCTACTTTTATTTTCCTCCTCTGTAGTTGCATTTTTAGTTAGTATGAATTCTAGTTATCTGAATTTCACTGTGACTTTGATTTGTATATTTTTTTGTACTTCTAGGTTTCTTATTTCCTTGTCTATCACTTTGCTTTCTTTATATTTATTTCCAACCCTGCTTTTCCATTCCTTTAAGTTTCTAATTATGTAGAGAACATTTTTTTGCAATTTTTCAGTTTTAAATTAAAGTGAGTGATTTACTAAAAAAAATTGTTTGATGATAAAGTGCAACTAAATAACCATGTGTAGAGTGAGTCTGACTTGACAACACTGTAAAGATCCCATTTTGACAAAGAAAAAAATATATGAAAGTCGGGATGTATTAAAATGTGAAACTATAATACACGGATGTCATTTTCACCGTTTAATGTATAACTTCAGTTATACGAGTATATAGGAGGAAGTCGACGTGTATGGTTTTTGTACGGATGCCAATTTGTTCGTCAACTGTATATATATAAGCAACTTTGCCGACAGGTAGTATGTAAAGCAGTTACATAGTCGATTCTTCAATAATTATAGCCAACATAACAGTTGGCAAGTATAAAAATTTCGAATCGCCCGCAGTAAAGTACGCAAGAGGTTGTACAATAGCAAAAAAACACGGAGAATCACCCGACAGCTGTTTCGTCCTTTTGGGACTCTTCAGGAGTGAGAGAACTCAAGTGTAAGTTCACTATTGTACAAACGCGTGCTGTCGACTGTATGCCGTACTGGAGGGATCACAATATTTAAACGATAAGTTTTTCGACATCTAGTGTCGACACGTGAAAGCGTTCACGTACGTAAGTGTAAGCAACTTTGCCAACAGGTATGTAAAGCAGTTACATAGTAGATTCTTCAATAATTATAGCCAACATAACAGTTGGCAAGTATAAAAATTTCGAATCGCCTGCAGTAAAAGTATGCAAGAGGTTGTACAATAGCAAACAAACACTGAGAATCACCCGACAGCTGTTTCGTCCTTTTGGGACTCTTCAGGAGTGAGAGAACTCTAGTGTAAGTTCACTATTGTACAAACGCGTGCTGTCGACTATATGCCATACTGGAGGGATCATTATATTTAAACGATAAATTTCGCGACATCTAGTGTCGACTCGTGAAAGCGTTCACGTACGTAAATGTAAGTAACTGCTTTACATACCTGCCGGCAAAAGTTGCTTACATTTACGTACTTACTTGTCTTTCTTTTAGCAGCCTCCACACTGTGCTTCTGGGTACCGCATCAAACGCTTTCTCTAGATCAAAAAATGCCAAATATATCACCCTTTTTTCTTTTCTTGCATTCTCTGTTATTTGTTTTATTGTGAATGTGTGGTCCTGTGCGCTTCTTCCTCTTCTGAATCTACTTTGTTCTTCTTCGATTGTCTCTTTAGTTATTCTAATCCTTTTTATATTATTTTTTCTAAAATTTTCATACATATACTTAGAAGTGTTACTTCTCTATAATTATTACACTCTTTTTATCTCCTTTTTGTGAATTGGTACTATTAACGCTGTCGTCCAATCTTTTGGTACTTCTTCATCTATCCACACTTTGTTGTAGATACTTAGTAATGTTTCTCTGCCTTTTGTCCTATACTCTTCATCATTTCCGCCGTTATTCTGTCGCACCCAGCCGCTTTCCCGTATTTTAGATCTTTTGTTAGTTCTTCCATCCTTATCTCTTGTTCCTCTGTCTCTTTTGCTATTTCATTACTTATTGTAATTTATTATTAGAGATGAATTATTTATGTACTTACTTTGAACATTAAATATTCATTATCTGGAGCATCCTTTAAACATTTCACACAATCGTCGTAAATTAATATTTTTGATTTTTTGGCTTTATAGTTAACACTTTGTTGTTTCAAATAAGCTTGTATTTTACTAAATTCATTAACATCAATATTTTCTTTAATTTTAATTACAGATTTCAGCATTGAGTATTCTGCCCATAAAGTAGCAGAATTTACGGTTTTCTTTCTATAAATGAGATATGCCAGCAAAACATTCTCACTTGTATTTTTTGCTTTATTGGTTTCTTTCCACTTACAGAATGTAATGTAGGTTCTCTCATATCTGTCTTTTGATTTCACATGTAGTAAATTTTCTATAGCAGTATTTGCTAGTTCCTGTAATTCAGGTGGAGTATGCTCAAAATACTCTTCATCGGAACTCATCTTGATACTATTTATCTATTATTAATGAATATCTTCACTTTCGCGATTATACTTTAATAAAGTTAATGAAAGTTTCTTAAAGAAAAACAATTGCTTTGACTAATTATTATATGAGGATAAATAAATTGCACAGCACTCTCATGACTTTTTTTAAAATACTTAACTATTGTGTGACTGAAAAAGTTTTAAGAATACTAAAATTTCAAAAGCAGGAGCTAGGCGAAAAACAATTGTAAGCACCACGGGCGTGAAAACTCTTGCAGCCCTTAGCAGCAAAGCCGCCCTCGCTTCGCTCGTGCGGCTTACTGCTGCGAGCTGCAATTTATGCCTTCCCGCCCTTGATACTTAATATACTATTAAACACGGGCTTTATATCTTGTAACGATCATAGGTTTGGTGAGTTTTTTGGATAAGAAAATTATCTCGACTTCACCCATCCCTGCTTAATTTCCCACCATAATTCCCCCGCTAAAATTGCAGCTAAGAATTGGTATAAATTCGGTTGTTCCGTAAGTTAAAACATTTTCTTTGTTCTCTAACCTTTACTTCAAATCCAGAACTATTCTGACCTATTTAAATAAACCTGACCGACCACCTGAACCTGATTTTTCACTTAATATCCTGCTTAAATACTATTGACCACCCCCTGAACTTGATCTGAAACCGATACCTGATTAACCTACTATAACTTTGTCTTATTACGCACAAGTAATCCTCCGCAATTCAATTTGTCACGGACGAAAGTGCAGTCTTCTTCTTCTGTTATTCAATTTCAATTCAATTTACCGCGTTCGGAGGCTAAAAACGTAACCCTTCATCTGACTGTTCTGTCTAACATCAACCGATTTGCGTTCGGCCGTTGTATAGACACCTACTAGCATCCTATATTCTCCCTGTCGTAATTCCAAGCACTATATACCTGGTTAGATAGTCGTCCCAGAGAAGCCTTCAACGCTTCACAGCTTATACCGACGTCGTTATAGAACCGTCCGTTCAAGCAGGACATCTAGCACTACGCTAAAAATAACCGGTTATTAAACCGTCTGCAAACCATCAGAGCGCATATAAAGAATCGTAAAAACCTTCGGGTAAATTAATCGGTAAGAACCAGGTCCACCAGCAGGACATATCATACAAGAGGCTATCACCGGACTCACAACCCCGTATAGGAGCCTCCCAGCGTTATAAATATAAACATATCTAGAAAGCAAGCTCAGGATATCGCTTAGTTATAACGAACCCGAACATTTTCCAGTTGATAAAGAACGGCCTACGAACTGTTTCTTGGTGTGCAACCGCCAAGGGTAAGTAATAAAAGTAATTCACCGTTTATTTTTCACAGATAATTCAACCGCCGGCTTTTTATTACTTGGTGCACAAGTTGACCCATTCCTGGCTGTTTGTCCAATACCGCCACCGCGAGACGATAGGCCTACTACGAGTTGTAGGAGAACTACTGACGTTCCAAGAGACAATTAATTCATTATTTGTATTATATAATTAATTAATCGGATGTATAATTATTTTGTTAATTACCATTTTTTTTTGGTTCAAACTTAATATACGTCTTAAAAATTAGACCGTCTTTACATCTTCGCTGTGGTTACTCGGCGCAAAATAAATGTTGTAAATCTTATACTTGCACAAGTCTTAAGAAACTAACGCTTCTGCAGGTTGAAATTTTACAATCCTTTCAAATGTACCTACAAAAATAACTCTTGCGGTTGCAAAATAATTTAAAAGGTAGAACATATTAATTATAAGGCACCAATTACTTATGTCGTGTTTATGGCAAACATTTTCAGAAATATTCTAGAGAATTTTAACCTTGCACGTATAACCTATATTGTTTATAAACCACTAATTCGGTTTTACCAACATTCCCCTATATTTTACAGTGGCGCAACAATACTTCATCAAAATCTTAATGTCCGCAGAAACATCGAAATATTTTTAATAACAAATAAAAATTAAATTTTCAATCTTCTATCTCCGGTAATTCTTATTTTTACGATTATCTATAGAAAAATCAACACAACAAATAGATGTAATTGAAGCAGTTCCAGGGAGGAAAGTATTACAATCAAAGTAAGCTCTGTGTTTGAAGCATCATGCACAGGTACGATGCGTTGGATTCCGGTCAAGTCTGCTCTACGGATTAGCAAAAATCCAATTATCTCAGAAAATGTTGCTCGGAACGACATTTATTAAGTATATCTTTTGGGGCAGAAAAGTTGGAGTATAAAAATTTTAAATAAAAATTTCATACATACATACAAACATTCAGGGAAGTCGTTTTAAACAATGATTCCATACTTGTGTCCGACGTCATTTCTAAAAATGATTCGTAGATATGATTAGCCATATTTTCAGGCTTCTGCAATTCGGATGAGAACGGACTTTCAACCCATGAGTTTATTTTCAGTTTTCTGATATTTTCTTCTGGAAAGTAGCTCTCAAAAGTCCCTTGAAGATCATTCAGATATTGCACCAACTCATCAAATATTTTAACCAACTCTTCTGCATCACTGCGGCTAAGATTACTAAGGAACTTAGTAAGGAATTTCCTTTCTCCGAAAACAAGTTATTCAAAAACCTGTTTTTCTTTTAAAGGCGGTTATTCTGGCATTTCTATTAAAAACTGTTACCTGGTTACCTTGCAGTGATAGGTTAAGTTCGTTTAGTTTTCCAAATAGGTCAGCTAACAATGCTAATCTAAACGTCCAGCTTATATCGGAAAACCGATCCTTCAAATTAAACTGACTATCTGTAAGAAATACGTCTAGTTCGGACCTTAATTTATATAGCCTTGTTAAAACTTTACCCCGTGATAAGCATCTCACTTCTGTATGAAGAAGTAATGTTTTATGGATACTACCATATTCTTCACATAATATTAAGAACAATCATGATTGCAGTGGACGTGACTTGACAAAATTAATTGTTTTTACCGCCTCATCAAGAACTAACTTTAGATTTCTTAACCGCGAATGATTGTCTATGCAGGATACAATGACTAGAACTACAATTTCGCGCTTTCAGTTTAATTTGTGATACTGCTCCTGCTGTTCTACCTGTCATTGCCTTGGCGCCATCAGTAGTACAAATATCGATACAATAATTCCAATCCAGTTGATTTTCTTCAAAAAACGTATTAATCTTGTTAAAGATTTCTTCCCCGGTAGTGTTAGTAGGCAGCGATGAGCACATAAGCAAGTCTTCTTCAAAAGAATGTTTATATGGATAACGAACAATTACTAGCAAGATGGCCAGTCCTGCAACATCAGTGGACTCATCCATTTGGAAGACGAATTTGGTACTTTGAAGCCACATGGTTTTATTAACGTTTCAGCAATAGTGTGCGCTTTTTCTGCTTGAGTAATTCGGTAACTAACCAAATACGATGCCTCCGTGGCATTTTCATTCATAGTCTGAGTAGCGTACTTCATGGATTGTTGGCATTGTAATAATTGTTCTTTTTTTCGAACAAAAAATTCTTTACCCTTATCTTTGAAGTCATCGAACTATTAGGAAAGAGTTTGCTGCAGAACGTACAGAGAGGGGAGCCGTTGGAATCAACAAATCCAAAGTGAATGTATGATTCATCATACTTCCTTTTTTTGTTTTTGTTGCGTCATGAGCATTAGATGCTTTACTATTTGAACTTGAACTACAGCTGGCCACCGACGACGCCGTCATATCAGCTTAATTTGAACCTGATGCAGCAGCAGCATCGAAGCAAACTACTTCTGAACCCTCCGTGGATGATTTTATTTTTATTGCAGCACCTTTAACCCAACGATCCATTCTTCTTTCACACTTTGAATCAATTTATGTGACAAATTGAGTCCATTGAGTCCATTCAAATGCGGAGCAGGAAAAAAAATATTATAGCCTGGAGGGTGGCGTGGTCGCGTGGTGCGTCTGCGTATACTGTGAACTATTATAAGTGCGCGGCGCATGACGACGGATACTCGATTGTTAATAGTCCGAGAGCCAAGGGTGGCGTGGGTGTACGATTTCAATAGGTCGGATGCTCACGTAACAATTGTATTTTTAATTTATGTATATCATGGATCCTTAAAACCCTCGTTAAAACTTATAAGTAGGAGTTCGTTTTGCTAGTTTATTTTAAGATAAATCCTGGGTAACTTTATTCTTAAAGGCGGAGCCCTACCGGAGGTTAAATTATGAAGTTTAAAATTATAAAAAGTTAAAGACAATTTTATTTGATAAAAGCGTTTTCTTAATTGAAGAGACTAACCGGCTTTAAAGAAAACAAACTTAAACCATTGATTATAAAGTTCTTAATCATTAATGGATGCTATCTACATGTTAATTGCAACAAGAATGCGTTTCAAAATGTTTTAATTGTTAAGTAACTATCAATGCAACAATCAAATGCAGCGCCCGCAACACAAATTACTTTGAAAATTGTGTTTGCTGAACTGTTTATTATTTAATTTAATTACATCTTTTAGTGCATGTACGAAAAAAGTTACGATGGATCGATAAAATTCCATAGCAACTTATTATTATTTCAAAATAAACGGAAAGTTAGTGTGCCCCCGGAAGAACCTTCAATTATTAACTTTTAGTGCTCTTCGGTAGACGCAATAACTTAAAACTAAAATTTGCTAAAAACTTGGTTGTTTTGTTGCACTTTAATAAATAACGAGTTATTACACCGCTGGGCCAAGATTATTTATCAAAAAAGTTCCATTTTAAAATTAACTTTAATGTTTGTAGACGCTATTAAGGTGAAGTTTGCAGCAGTGTAAATCGCCGTCGAGGGCCAAAATGAAATTTAAATTGCTAGCCTATAAACAATGTATACATTAGTAATCACAATTAAAAGAGTTTAAAATATAAAGAAAATGTTCTTAGTAATATATGCAACGTAACTATTCTAGGCTTCAGTGTTATGCACCCAGAGAACAATCTTAATTAATATAATTTAAGCCCCACAATAGACTTCAATTTTATAATCTTAATCATTTGTTAAAATTGCCCTTTATTTGAAAATGTTAACTTAATCTTTTTTTCAGTTTCACTACACTATATTATAAACAAGAAAAGAAATCAAAGGGTGTTACGGTCGGTTGTTAGGAAATTATGCCCCTCAGTAGAGAGTAGGGTGCGGGTTAGGAAAGTCAACGTTATTCCTAGATCCTATAGAAAAAAAATTAATAAGGTAGGGCGCCAGGTTCGAGTAACGCTGGAGAGAAGAATCTGACGCAGAACCAAACGTCAGCAGCTAACTGTCCGCAGCAGAATATACAGAAAGTCAGAGAAACCTTCACACAATATTTATTCACCCCAATACACAGACGAATTTGTGATAGTTCACAGCGTTAAATAGACACAGATATATTACGAATACACACGAGCTAAAACGGGTAACGTACAGCATTAAACATTCAGGTAACACGAAAATGACTAGAGCTACATAGAATTACAAGTTAAAGTAAAGAGAATTACCCAAATATTTACCACTGCTACGCCACTGTCTCGTATATGCAATAGCACGTTTCAGTCAAAGCGATGTAAGAGAAAAAAGTTCCGCCCTAGTGCTATCTTTTTCTGTCAGTTTTACCAACACGAATGCTATACTCTAAATTTTAAATTATCACCAAAAATCAACCCAAGCCAAGCTAACCTTGCTCTCAATGGTACTAACGGTTCGGAATGAGCCTCCACCGTGGTCTGCGAATCTGACGGAGTATTCGTGGGTAGCTATTTCGGCACAGCGCCTCCAAAAGACATGAGTAGACCCGCAATAGCCGTACAAGTTGACGAAGGAACAACCGGAAGAGAATGTATTCTTAATAGGGAGACATAAACCACCCTTTCTAGAATAAACATAAGGATGTTAGCGATAGATAAACCCCGAGGGCAATCGTATACCTGATGCAAAGCGTCCCCTAGCCTGAAAAATGCAGGACGCGCTTATTGAACAGTTCACGTGGAGCACAACCTTTTAGCAAATTTTAAAAGCCACTTTATGCGGTATCATATATTTTACCTACAAAATAAAGTTTTTAAAACGTTGAAGGGTTTCAGAATCTCTTACCATGGGCCTGATTACCCCTTCAAGCGAGGAAATTTTCAGACAAGGGTTTATCTTCTCCCTCGTGAACGGTTGATTCAGAACAAGCTTTCCGGAAGCGTTCAAATGCAGCGGACCAATCGTGGACAGTTTCAAGTTATCAACGCCGGAAACCAATACAAAGTAATGCCCGCAAAATTGGGTTAAGGAAGTGTGTACACAGGAGGAGCGTTTACACTTCGAACGTTACAAGGGATTCTCGAATAGTTAATAAAGATAATTTTCAAATAATTTTTTCGTAGAGAGACCTGCTTCATAAACAAATGTGACTCCAAATCATTTCATCCCATCGCGTTGTGACTAAAGCTCTAAACATTGTAAATGGGACGGGAGAACAAGGGATATCAATGGGCTGAACACCAATCGGGAAAAAATTTTTAAAGTATCGATTTTTTTTCGAGTTTATACAATTTTTATATTGTTATATAAAAATTATAAAGTATCGATGTCATAATTCAACTAACGTAAACCATTGGCTGAATTAGGATAAAAAACACCGACAAAAGGTTAAATGAACCACAACGCAGACATTTCATTGTTTTATCTGAACTTAGATTCCAAGGACCATAAAACCCAATTTTTTTGCCATATTCGAAATAGTTTTGCGTATTCATAGCTTCATTGTTTTTAGTTAAGATACTTGAAAAATAAGTACCATTACATATTATAGCAACATATAAGTAATTAACAAAAAATATGCAATAATAAACCAAACAGCAGCTTAATCCTTTAATAAATCTAGTTTACACACTTTACACATCTTTGATTTGAAGTAAGTAAGGTGTCCCGATTTTTCTTACTTGAGTGTACAAATAATATACAAAACATTAAATTATAGCAAAATTCTCTGTTTTTAATATACATTTCTCTTATGTGCAAAAACATGAAGTCTAATGGGCGGCGTAGAGGAGAAACATCCCCTCTTTTCCCATTAGCTTTCATTGTAATATTTGATTTTTTTTTCTTGATGGCGTATAAAAATTCCTGTTATTCGATATTTACAAAAAAATGTTAGAACTGATTTTGAAACTAGCAAAATAAGCCTCCAAAAATAATACCATACTCAAAAACAAACGTTACCAAAATGGATCTAATAATCAGACAAATGACATATATTGAAATGACATGAGGTAACCTATCTTTGTCCCTAGATTTTGAGGGTAAAATAAAAAGGGTTTTTTGATTTCGATTTTTGAAGAGATAAGGGGTAATCTTTTTTTTTTTTTTTTTTTTTGTTGTTGTTTTTTTTGGTCTTTAGGGCTTTGGATCTTTGGAAGCAATAGATGTAATATCTTCTTATATCCCTTAATTAATTTCCGAGCTACTGCTTATCCATTTAAATTTCTTAAACAGGGACAAATAATTCATTACAAATTCACAAACAGACATTTAAATTTAATAGATTCTCAATAGCAATTCCATCACCATATGTTTAACTGTCTGCTTTTCCGCGCCACATTCACACCTCGCTGATGGCGCCCTACTCCATTTATATAGTGAGTCCGCACATACGCCATGGTTGGTGCGTATTCTGTTCAGTGCTGTCCATATTTTGCGGGGCTGATCGAAGGCGGGAGGTTTTAGTCTTATGCACGGAAGATTTCTGCCTTAAGGGGGGCAGTTAACTGTCCATTTTCGCTCCCAAGAGTCCATGTGGTCAAACTGTGACGTAAGCAGGTCTCTAGCAGTTCTTATGGTTGGTCTTCTGGATCGAAGTCTGTTTCTACATAATTTATTCATATCCTGGTGAATGGGAAGTTGCGGGTTGCCTTGTATGCGTTCATATTCTTGGAGAAGGGCTGCTTTGCGTCGGAGATCTAGGGGATGTATATGGCTCAATATTGGTAGCCATTCGGTAGGGGTCGATTTTAGCGTTCCGCTGATTATCCTCATGGTCTCGTTTAATTGTGTGTCGACCTTTTGGGTATGCGCGCTGTTGAGCCAGATCGGTGCGCCGTATTTTGCAGTTGAGTAGACCAGCCCAAGTGCTGAAGTTCTTAGTGTTTCAGCGGTAGAGCCCCATGTAGTACCGCATAGCTTGTGGAGGATGTTGTTCCGAGTTCGCAGCTTCGCGGCAGTCTTCTCCAGGTGTTTCTTGTAGGTCAGTGTTCTGTCTAGGTGACACCAAGATATTTCGGATGCGTGTTGTGGCGCAGTAAGGTACCCTCAAAGTGGACCTGAAGCTGTTTATTCGCTGCTCTGTTAGAGAGATGGAAGCACGCTGTCTCCGTTTTGCTTGGGTTTGGTCTCCATTTGCGGAAATATGTTCCCATGCTGGCCAAGTCTGAAGTGAGGACAGTTTCTGTTTCCTTAAAGGAACGGTGTTGCGTGGCTAGCACCCAATCATCCGCGTAGCCGAACTTTTGAGATCTGGTTTCCGGCATATCGGAGATATACAGGCTGAAAAACAGTGGGGCCAGGACAGACCCTGGGGAGGCCGTCATTGAGCGTCTTTGAGGAACTCGTTTTGCTGCCCGAAATAACCTGGAAAACCTTGCCAGTAAGCATGCTATCAATAAGTTGCAGGTTTGTTTGCATGGGACTGTTTGATAGAGTTTATAGAGTAGTCCATGTCTCCACACAGTGTCGTAGGCTGCGGTGAGGTCCACAAACACTGCCGATGTTTTCAGGTTGCCTTGGAAGCCTGCTTCGATATAGGTTGTAAGTGACATGATCTTGGTCTGTGCAGCTTCTCTCTGGTCTAAAACCGGCCTGTTCGATGGGGACCCTCTCCAATATTTTGCTTCCTATTCTTTTGTAGAAAAGTCTTTCAAGGAGCTTATAGATTGTGCTTAAGAGCGCTATTGGGCGATAACTTTTCGGGTCATGGTTCGGCTTTCCAGGTTTGAGGATAGCGATAACTTTGGAGTTTTTCATTTCTTTTGGGATGGATCCCTTTTCCATGATCTTCAGAAAAAATTGGGCTAGCCATTTAGTTGTATATTTACCGCTGTGTAGAAGGAATTCTGGATGGATTCCATCAGGCCCCGCTGCCTTTCCCGTCTTTATGTCCCTCAGCGCATCCGCCACCTCATCCACGGTGAATGGGCGTGCAAACTCGGTTTGTTCCTGGCTGTTGGCTTTTAGAGCTTTAAGTTCATGTTTAATGCGAGTTGATGGTCTTGTGGGGCTCTTGATGTGGCCACGACGTGGAAGGCAATCTTGTCTGGGTGTGCTCCTGGGTCGTTTTTGCAATTTTGGGCCCTCGCCTAGTTTTCTTAAGAGTGACCACGCTTTCCTGCTGGATTTTTAAAGTCCAGGTTATTGACTGTTTCTGTCCACTGCTCTTGGCGGGCAATATCCAGTCTGTGCAACAGTTCATCAGCCATCTCACTGTCTCCGCTCTCAAGAAATGCCCTATACTGCTTCTCACAGTCGTTATTCCATCCCGGTATGTATTCTTTGCGGAAGCCTCTGGGTATGGTCTTTTTTGCTGTTTCGATAATTGCTCCTATGAACCTCTGATAGTTTTCGGCTGTTGGTGGTATCCAGCCCATGCATTTAACAAGTCTGTTAGAGTAGCTCTCCCAGTCTGCTTTCTTGAAATTCCATCTTGGTCGTGGGAAGGATGTGATAAGTGGGATACTTATGCCAATCTCTATAACAGCCGGTGTTGACTATGAGGGAAGTCTGCCAGGATTCTGCGGGATGCTCTTAATGATGTGCTGTCGTCGCTTGTGCTTACAAAACATAGGTCAGGGTTGTATTCCTGATTCCAAGCTGCAGATTTGAAAGATCCCCCTTGTTTGGCGTCAAACACCAGGTATGTATTGTTAGCGTCTGTCCAGTTCATTAATATTGTAGTCTGTGCTCCTGTATTTCTACAGCGTGTGGTGGCTGTTGAAATCTCCTACGTAGACATCTGGATGGGGTAAGGTGGGCAGATCGTCAGGTGACCAGGTGGTAGCGGGTGGTTTATGTATATTGGTTAACTGTTGGCATTTTTCTTAGTTTATACTATTCATACGTGTCAATGTTTTACACGAGATGTCGTAAGACACACATTTTACTTATGTTCATTGCTCCACGAGAGTTTAAAAGACCAACCGCCGTCTTGTACAGTTGTATACCGCACTTAAATATACACCTCTGATGAGCTCATAATAAGAGCGAAATGCTGCATCAGGTGTTCTTTCGTTGCGTGTTATGCTTCTGTATAAGTTTTACTTGGCTTTATCGACACACGTGTGTTTCAAGCATTAAAGCTGTCGCTTAGATAGCGCTATGCACTTTAAACGCACACATGTCGTTACAATTAACTGTTGGCATTTTTCTTAGTTTATACTATTCATACGTGTCAATGTCTTACACGAGATGTCCTAAGACACACATTTTACTTATATTGCTAATGTTTATTTCACCTACCCTGATGACTACTTTGTAGATATTGTTTGTGCTAAATATTTCACACAGTTGGGCATGTTCAATAGATAAGCGAACATAAGTAAGCGTGGTGGTGGGTTACTCCGATGAGGTCGTACCCAGGTATCCTGCCTCTTTTAGTGACCCTTCGTTTTCAGTATGGGTTTCCTGGATGGCGACGACGTCGATATCGTTATTCAGTAAAACCTTATAGAGGACTTGGCATTTAGCCCAGCTAATTCCTTCTATATTTAGTTGACATATCTTGAGACTTGGTCCAAGATTCCTCGTCGGTAGGTCCTGAGAAGGATCGGTTTGGTTTTTCGATGTAGATCACATTCGCTAATAAATGTACAATGTTGTACACTTTTTAATTCGAGTTAAGTAAGGTGTCACAATTTTGTGCCCTTCAGTGGGCAAATAATATTTAGAAAAGGGTCTCGTCAATAATGGTTATTATCTATTTTATTTTGAATATTCCAAAATTTAATATTAAACTTAGTTGACACCGTTTTATATTATTTGATGCAAAATTCGTAAAGTGAGCCGATTTTCGTTTCCTTGAGTGTATAAGTGAACTTGATTACGCGCACTTTAATAGCATGGTTCAACAGAGACACAAATTTATTTTCAAAAGTATTTATTTATCTTTAAAGACCTAGTTTTGAGGCTCTAATATTGATACGGCGAATTTTCATAACTTAAACACATATTTGTACACTTTTATTCTATTATGCCATTCTTCTTCCCAACCATTTCCATTCTTCTCAAATTTATATAATGTTATTTCAAACAAATAAAGTTCAGAGGCATGTCCTGATAAAAATAGTGTTTACTTTTTCTGTCCCTCCAGCTTTCCTTTTACATGCACTTCAGTAAATCAATACGCCAACTGCAACTCGTACTAAGTTACTGCTGTAAACAACTCATGATAAACACTATTGCCAGAAAATGGTTTGATGACCGCTGTTTCAAAATCGCTGGGACACCTCTATAACTATTACGAGGATCTTCTATTAAATTAAAGTATGCCGAAAAGTCTATGCCAATTATCGTGGATTGACGTCAGCAACGATAAAATTGCAATGAACACTGCGCCGCAAACGAAATTCTAAGGAGAGTGCCTGTAGGCCATATGTACGAGTTGGCGTATTGATAGCCGCAAAAATTAGTACTTAGGTTGAGGCATTTTATTCACCAAAAACTGTTCCTTCGTGGTCACATCCGTAAGAAAAAGACGGCGTAATTCGATGGAGAAGGCGCTTACTCCCAACAGTAACTCCTTGGTTAGTTTTCCCAAGGAAAACTGCAGGGTTTGTTACATTTGCGCTCCTTAGCACCAATTTTTTTAAGGTTCTAGGAAACATCTGACTACGCAACGGCTAGCATTTTAGGTGATTTAGACATTGATCTCCATCCTTGTTGGTCATTGAAACGATTACTGTCAGTCACACTTGTCACTAAGGAAGGTGCGACCATATTATGAAGCAAGTTCTGCTAATTTTTCAAGTTCAGCACCAACTTGCTTCTTGAGGACTACCCGCGTTTGTTGTGCCAATCTACTATGCCAAAGAGTGCGGACAAATGTTGTTGAGAATTTTGACCCAGCCAAGAATCTGAGATATATCCGAGGTTTCCAGTCGCCAATTTTTTCTTGTTGAAGTAACTGTTGGATTTTTGTAAAATCGCAAACCTTCTCATTAGTTCCTTCTTAATTGAATCATACATTTCATTTGTGGGCAATGTCACGTAGTGTCTAGGCTACTGTGTACTCCTTTGCGACTACGTCTTTTAATTTAATTGTGCAAACTACAGTGTTGGGCCATCAGTCTAAAAAAGTCAGATATTTTTATTAAAAAAACAAAACTGTAAGAATTGAGGCTTCCACGGCCAGAGTCATTATTGAAAGTAAAACGTCTTCCGGAATTGGACCGTGTAGACCGTGAGCTTGATTTGCATAAAACACAATAAAACCAACAAATAATCTTCACAATTCAGTAATTGTTATTTATTAGTCTAGGAATGGGCGGTAAAAAAATACAAAACATTGTTTTTTTATGACGGACTTTGTTGCAATGGCCTACAGAAAACAAAAGGTTAAAATTACAAATTTAGAATTATTTTAGAATAGTCCTAAAATGATCAATTCTTCCATTCTAAACCCAATTTAAACAATTTTTTACAATATTGCCTGGATAATAAGCTCATACAAAAACATACAAAAATTAAGAACAGTGTAGTATTATTTTCGTATTTTAAGCTATTTTTTCTTTTTCATTGGGTTAAGAATGGAAGAATTGATCAATTTAAGACTATTTAAAAATAATTTTAAATTTGTAATTTCAACCTTTTGTTTTCTGTAGGCCATTACAACAAAATCCGTCCTAAAAAAACAATTTTTTTTACCGTCCATTGGTACACTAATAAATAAAAATTACTAGATTGTAAAGTTTATCTGTTGGTTTTATTATGTTTTATGCAAATCAAACGCAAAAATTTTGTTTTCTCAATATGCCGGAACACTGATATTTTTAAAAAGTTGTTATTTTTTTTTTGAAAATTTGCACATAAACGTATAATCTAATTCTGAACAACTTTTCTCTTAGGCATTTTTCAATATCTTGTCATCTAACCTCACTTTTTACATATTTAAGAAATATTTTTTAAATTTGCCGCCATGACAATGGTCACATGACATTTGTCAAAGTGTTTTTTTTGTCATTCGATATGCTGAATTCACTTGCCAAAAAAAGTTTTTGGATATCTCAATTACAAAAATTGTTCCCATTTGTTGCAAACTCTTTGCCGGTCACTGTATAAGCAATTGTGCTGTTGTTACTCATTTCATAGTTCGTAGCCCAGGGCTAGGAAATCTTTTGTTTTGCAAATCCTCTTATAACCATAAAGAAAGGACACGAATGTATTAAGCTTTAGGTTCTGTTTGTGCTCCAACGGTCAGTATGTTTACGATCCCTAATGTGGGTGTTTTTGTTTGTGTGAAATAAATCGAATGAGGTCAAGTAAAAGTGCAGGAGCAGGACAAACAGTAATAAGTAAGTATGTTTTTTTTTCAATTTTTGTGTAATAGGTAATTTATCAAATTTTGCATCATAAGTGTATCTAATTTAAATGAATGCATGTAGGATTTGCTAGGTACGATTTTATCTCTCCCTTTTCACAAACACTTTCTTCTTCTTTGGTGTGTTGAGTACTGGGCCGCTTTATTTTCATGTTTTTGACATTAGTTTACAGTTTATTTATTTAATTTAATCGTATGGTACATTTTAAATATTGTATTGTGATGTAAGTGTTATGTATGGTGCCCCAGAAAATCAGTATAAACCTGTACAGTGTAGTGACGAAACCGTGTGCAATTGTGGATTGGTTCGTCTTGGCAAAGCATTTACTTCAAGGTTTAGGAAAACCACTAAAACCTAAACATGCCAACCCTTACCCACCCTAGTATTCACATGTAATAATATTAATTAAGTGTGTAATGTGATTGTGTTTTGTGAAATTGTGTTGTACATTTTTCCTAATTATCCGGGAGAGTCTTGATGATCAGGTCCGGAAACCAAAGTGGTGATTCTCAGGAACAACATGTTTTTCTTGTTGACCATGGAGTACTGTAAGGTACTGATCACTTTCCATATTTTATATTTGCACCAAAAACCCCGAAAAAACCACACACACACACAAAACTCTAAAGAAAATTGACGTACGTTTTGACGTTTAATTCCGGAAACCAAAGTGGTGATTCTCAAAAAAACTCTAAAGAAAATTGATAGTAACAAAGAGCTTTAACGACGCGACGTAAAAACGACCTTTTTTACTGGTCGCGATTGTAAATACAATTATTAGCTTTTACTAAATAAACAGAATAATTTCTTAATAAACGAGAATTAGGCAGATCCTAGAAACCATAGTCAAAAGCAAACTGCAAATTTTTTTCTCATGTAAAAACTTAATTAAATATGTTATTTATTTATGATATTTATACAATACATTTTTAGACAATAAAACGGTTTCCCAACGCTACCGACCAAGAAATAACAATTTGGCTTCCCTGTGTTTATCAACTGCAAAAGCGCATGTAGAAATAAATCCAGCAGATGTAATCACAACAACCAACTAATAATAGGTATGCTGTTCTTAAAATATTGAATTATTTTCCAATTGCTATTGACGTACTAATTGTATAAGGTTTGTTTGTACAGTTGAATTTTAAAGGAATATTGATTTGGTTTCTATTTTTTGCATTTCGGAAGAAAAAACTCAGTCTTATTAATTTTAATACTTAGATAGTTTTGTGTGGCCTTATAATTAAAAAATTAATACATTTTAGTTACAGGATAGATTTGATTGAAGAGGAAATCTAAATTGCGATCATAATTTAACATTTTATTTTGTAGTTTGTAGTGTTTATATGTTATGTTATAATAATTATGAATTTGAATATTTGTAATACGTAATAAATATTATTTATATTACTTATGTATTAATAATGTTCTTTTTAAACATAAAGAGAAAATACAAAAAAATCAAATGTTATTTTTCCTTTTTTGTAATTTGATTTAATATTATTGTATTATTTACAATGTTGCATGAATATCATTTTTAATGTTTAGAAAATATTATTACAAAACTTTATTTTACTTATTTTAGATATAAATATTAAAAATATTTGATAAATATTTGTTTGAAATATTTACGGAAGATATTTATTACTAATATTTACATATTATTTTGTGCTGCTTGGGGACTAAAAAGTATGAGTTAATAGGGAAATACCTCCCTAATTTCTCCGAAAGACGTTTTTGTTTGTTGTCCTAGCAAAAACCAATGTTCACGAAACCTGCACAACGCTGGTGGCAGTTTCAAGGTCGCCATATATACAATCAAAAAAATGCTCAAACGTAAAGAAAAAATTATAGATTCTATAAATATCAAAAATAAGTAAAAAAAATTACATTTCAATATTTCAAATTTTGCTTAATTCAATAACAATTATCGATGATATATGTGTAATATGTGCGCCGAATGTTTCTGATAGAAAATTAATTCTCGTTCGCATATAATTCATTTTTGATGTAAAAATTTTATTAAATAAAAGTTATCTATCATTTTCGCATAAGTTGAAATGACATTATTTTAATGATTTCATGCAGATAGACAGAGATTTCGACTAAATTATTTAATTGTTGATGAGAATTCCACTTGTAAATGAATTTTGTTCCGGTATACAGACATCTCTATGAAAAGGGGAATTAATGCCAAAACTTTCTGGTGGGAATAGAAATGAAAGGGAGAAAGCGGGAAGAACAAATATCTGAGAAAAGTGAATGACGAGTACGATTACGATTACGGATTGGGTAGGAACCGCAATTCGCTAAGATTCACAACGTGTTCTCTAATTTTGGCTAATGCGTTAAATTAAGAAATATTATTTAGAATTTTAATTAACACCGAGTGTTGCTTTGCTCAATTAAAGTGAAATCTAAAACACGATTAATGGCATTAAATTGTGAAAATTTTTGTTGAAATTTGAAAATTGGAGTGGGTGAGCTTGAAATTAACATTTGGGGTGCTCGTTATCGACGAAGGATACAGCTGTTACACTGTTCGTGCTTAGGTATAAGGGTTGCTTATTTGATGAGTTACAGAGTTATTTAAGCTAAGCCAGAGCTGCATAATTATATGCGTAATTATTTTAAAACAAAGAAAACGGTTTTTAACGCGTCGTCTTGGCAATTTTTAACGTAGGTGTGAAATTAAATCTCAGTTTTTGTTTCAATTTTCAAAAGCTTGGATGTAATAAAGACTGATCCTTTGATGCGACACCACACTACAACAATTTTTACTTGATTGTTTCAACCTGTCACCTTCTATCAAAAGCCTTGAAGGACAATGTAACAAAAAGCCTTTAGGACAATGTAACAAAACACGTTGACATCTTACACCTCTGTTAGCAAGATTGATTGTAACTTCGATTAATTAATTTAGAAAGTGTTTGGATACTAGAAAATTATAATTGCTTACAACAATATCAGCATACTACAATACGTTATTCTACTTAAAGTAACATGAAAGATACTTTTATAAAAAGAAACACATCTTTGTTTTCATCGCTTACAAGATATTTTCCAAAACATTTTTTTTTTGCTTACGATGTTCTTATTTCAGATGATAATGCAAGCGTTTGCTAAGCTCAATATGCAAAATTTTAATGACTTCCTTGAACTAAAAACTTTGGCGTTTACTTTTCCCTTCGGTAATTAAAATCACACGCGTTAAAAACTGCGGTTGTGGAAAACAAGTTGAAAAATGCAACGTTTCTCTTCTGTCCAAAAGTTTTAACGGTACCGATATTACGTGAATTACATAAACTGTATCCAGTTATAGAATTTTCTGCCAATTATGTTTAATCGGATACATGGTGTTATTTTTCTGTTACAAAAAAGTAATTGTATTTGATAAAAACGTTTGCCTCACAAACAGTTTTTTTTATTTGAATAATTGACTAATTATCGAAACAACAACTAGAATGGCTCCAGATTTACAAGTAAACTTATTTCAATAAAATCACTTAACACTAGAATATTGTTACAATTCTGATCTCTTTGTTTGTTTTTCTTCAACGCATTTAAGCGCAAGATTAATAAACACAGCGGATTGAGTTACACTTAGTATTAATTTTACACATACAGTTACTTTAAGTCATATAAATACACATCAACTATTACACACGTTTAATTTATTTTCAACTTAACATGACGATTAATAACTTCGAACTGATTCCTAAATTTAGGATAACGCTTTTATGTATGAAAGATAATTTTCTAGAAGATAATAGAATGTTCTCGAATGGAGTTCTTGAGATTATTCTAATTTATTCTGCAAACTCCAATGGCGTAGCAATACTATAAAACTAGTGGAAAATATACCCATTATACGATAAGCTTACAAATCCCCCAATAAACATCGACAGTTATTCATTCATGTCATTACGGTTGCTTAATTTTAAGGCTTTCGTTTTCGTCACTTTGTATTTGCCAATTCAAATTTTTGTTGAAGAGAAAAAATCTCGTTACAAACGCTCGCCCTAGCAAAAGGAAAAGCTTGAAATAAAAAGAAAACTATTAGGTCTATAAAAACATCTCAAATTTTCGTAAATAGGGTTTCTCAAGAAAAGTAAAACAACAAGAATTTACAGAAAGGAAAAAGTAAATAATTTTTACTACAGAATTTCTCCCTCGAAGATTTGAAATATGTGTCTACTATTGAATTATGTACGCTCTGTGAACAACAACGTCAACATTAATTAATTAAACTGAGATTTGTATGGTGTATGGTGCCTTTTGATAACCGGGCTCACTGCTTTGGGGAAGCTGTCCGATATCACACAGATTACCAGTCTAGTCGTATGTGGCTATGATATGTAACCGTTCTTATCAAGTTGTTACCGATATACGTCAGATAAGTTTAGCTTTAGGTATTTGTCTTTATTAATTGTACGGTGAAATCGCCGTTAAATTCAAAATGCGCCTTTGTGCATGCATGGAGCGTTATTTAAATTACATTTTAAGATACAAACTAAACATTGAGTTTACCATTTGTGAATTTAAGACCCTTGTAGTTTCGAATAAATGTACTAACTCAAACGTTTGGTGCACGCATTATGCACAACGTCAGTCCGCCTTATTAGGGCAATATACTTGTAAAGTACAAAAACTGATTAGTATATCGAATGTAGAGTTAGTGCCGTAATTTAACTTTTTTTTGCGGACGCTAAAATAAACTCGTGGCGTCTATTCTCAATTTTATATTATCAGACTGTGATTGATGTATTGACTGTGATAATCTGTATAATATTATGCCTCTTATTATTTTAAAATTGTACTTAAGTTTCCTTACTTTGGTGAATCTCGTGAAAATAAATTCTCTAGCCCTTCTTCCACAAGTTTGATTGTTTTACTTTTCTTAAGTCCTGTTGCTTAAATATAAATACTAGAATCCTGTAGATGGCGCAGGTTGCCCCTCTAAAAGCCCTCAACTACATTCTTTGATTCCTTCCTGCGACCCACTCTACGAACAAAGCAACGGGTAAGTTTTTCAGCCACTTTCTCAATTTTAAAAATAAAACATCAGACCTGCAACAAACTTAACTCCAAAACCACTCCTCTTCAACTAATAAGTTAAAAAGTAAGGAACATAGGATAAGTAAAGTACGATAAAAAGTTCCTTTTGATAGATTATCGAGATGAGGAGTACTATAAGTGAACCAAATGTAGAGTCGTAAATATTCACGAAACGGGAAAAGTAGCGTCGAATCTCCTAGTCTAACCCACTCAAAATAAAAAATTAACACAAAGGGTAAGCGACACAAAAAAATTAAAATATAGGATCAAGAATCAAACTAACTTAAAGTCAACTATGCAATCACCTAATATATTGGCGACGGCAATAGCGACCGTCGCTGAAATACCTACCTCAATTGAGAGCTGTCAATTAGACGCAACCAATAATAAGATACTTGCGACAATAAAAGGCCTCTTTTGTTTCATAATTATTTTTTTACTCCACATCTTATATACAGTGACCGACAAAGAGTTTGCAACAGTACGTCCTAAAAAACAATGTTTTTTGTTCTTTACCGTTCATTGGTAGACTAATAAATAAAAATTACTAGATTGTGAAGTTTATTTGTTGGTTTTATTGTGTTTTATGCAAATGAAACGCAAAAAATTTTGTTTTCTCAATATTTCCGGAAAAAATGCCGGAAAATTGATATTTTTGAAAAGCCGTTATTTTCTTTTGAAAATTTGCACATAGACGCATAATCAAATTCTGAACAACTTTTCTCTCAGGCATTTATCAATATTTTGTCATGTAACCTCACTTTTTACATATTTAAGGAATATTTTTCAAATTTGCCGCTATGACAGTGGTCACATGACATTGTCATTTGTCATTCGATATGCTGAATTCATTTGCCATAACAAATTTTCGGATATCTCAATTACAAAATTTTTCCCATTTCATGCAAACTCTTTGCCGGTCACTGTATAAGATATTTTTATATATTCATTTTACACATTTATTTTACTTATTTGTTTCAAAATAAGTTGTTTGTAATTTAATTATTCACAACTTTTGTTCAAACTATTTTTTGATCCGATAAGTAATTACTGAGATATAACAATCACGTGGCACTAATTGTTGTAACAATATCTCCACCAATATCAATTATACAAAAAAGAAGTTGAGGGAGAAAAGTTGTTGAAAATTCTATTCTGTAGCTTTTGTATGAACCATTTTGTTCTAAAACGCAATTTCGTTTTCGCTTTGTGAGAGTGACAATTTTCAACTCGTCTTAAGGAACTTGGGTGCGCGATACCTCGTTTTGTCTGACGTACTTTCGTAGGTAACGTTGTATAACGGCTTAGGAGTTAGATTCATTTAATTATTGTTGGGCGATACTGAAATGTTTAAAAAACGTTTTACCGAAATAGTCACTAAAGTCACTAAAATCGGCAGTAAAGTAAATAAAATTGGCACTAAAGTAATTCATTATACGACGATTTTTAAGTTCACATTTCCGCCGGTAGAGATGTCTAAAATGTATGTAAATTTTAGAATGCCGCATGCGCTCTAGAAACATTTGACGTAAAAAAGAAAACAGCTGATTACATTTGCTACTTAAAGAACGTTATAAAATTGTCAGATTTTGTTCAAATTTTGGGATTTCGGAAAAAATATAATATGTACCTCGGCACTAAAGTTCTTTTTCATGTTACTTGGCTCGACTATCGCCTCTGCAACTAAAACACATTCGTCATGAAAAATCAAACTTATACATAAAACGTATCTGATTTTTTACAGCACGTTATATAAATAAAATGTCAGGAAAACCGTCGTATAGGTTTTATAAGAATTTGCATATAAGTTTTATATCTAATAGTGCAGATCTGATTATTTTAGGCATAACCTATCAAGGCGAAAGAGCCGTTAACCTAAATAGATTTTCGAAATCTTAGGATATTTACAAAAATATTAATTTTACACATTTTTTTACAACATATCCATTCGTTCTTTGATGTTTATTAGTATCGGGGCGATGTGAAGTTTTGAGGTAAACGCTTGTTTATGATTGCTGTGTACAACAAAATAAATGTAGTTACAATAAAACAACATGGTAAACCGATAAAATTAACAGTAACCGGTTAATAACAATATGAGTATTTTCGAAAAAATGTCAAATACATGAGCTGGTAGTACTTCCTTGTCCCACTTTTGGCAGTTCATCGTACTTTTCGTTAATTTCCACCTTATTAAATATCAAGAAACCGTTTCTTTTTTTCATTGACATCATAAGACGAATGAAAATAAACTAAACACATAAAGAGTGTGAATTTAGAAAAAAAAAATAAACAAAATAATAGTCAATAGCAAAACCTCCATTTTTTCTATACAGTGTGAGTGTAAAGTATGGAATAAAATTTATTAAATTTGAATCCTTATTTTTATGCAATTTTCCTCGGACATTTATAAATTCCCATTTTTTGATATAATTCAACCCTTTCTATCTCCACCAGTGGCGGTGCAACAGGGTGTAACTTAAAAATTTTAAATGGCAATGGGAGTCAAAAGTTACATTGGTGCATAGAGGATGAAATGGTCTTTATAAAAATTACTTTTGACCCCCATTGCCATTTAAAATTTTCCCTGTTGCTGGGTTGATTTATATCAAAAGTTAAGAATTCAAAATAAAAATTGACCTGTCCCAGGAAAATTGCATAAAAATAAGGATAAATTTAATAAATTTTATTCCATGCTTTACACTCACACTGTATATTTATATTATATGTATATTATAGTTTATTTTACAGAAGCGTTTGTGAGGTTAGCCCCATAGTTCGCATTAATTTCCATCTGAGGAAACTTTTTCCGGAACAACAACAAATACAGTCAGCGTTTCGTAAAACAAAAACGGTGACAAGAATGAAGCTTAATACGACCTTGCTAACTACGCAAGTCAAGTACCCTGCGTTAATATAAATAGTAGGTTAAGCTTCGAATAGAATTAAGTATGATCTAAGCGTTAGTTAAGTGCGAACCAATTCAGTACATAAATACGAAGCGCCTTCAGTCACGCCGTTCATCAATGTAAATAATATCGTGTAAATAATAAGATGTAAGTAGCGAATAATTAACGCGGACTTATTCGTCCAAAAGTCGCGTTGCATGCGTCCATTGTCGCGCGTCCGATTGACTCCAAAATCACTCCTCCTCAACTAATAGGTTAAAAAATAAGGAACGCCAGGATAATTTAAGGCACGACAAGATAAATAGGACAAAATTAAGTCTGAAATATAATTAATTTCCTTCCTGGTAGATTTTCGTGGTGAAGAGTTTCATACGTAAAGCGAATGTAAAGTCGCAAATTTTCACGAAAAGTGAAAAGTCGCAAAATCCCTTTCCAGATAATACGAAGAGTCGGACTTTGCATAAGTGACACGTATCTCTACAATGGAATGAAATCACAGTCATATCAAAAAAAGGAATCTTGTTGGGTTTCACACGATTTTTGTGGGTGGACCAAATATTCCAACTACTTCACACAACAGCAGAAGACATTTTTATTGCATTAAGTGATTTTTTCAATAAACATGATGTCGCCTGGAGAAAATGTGTGGGCTTGTCTAGGAGCAAAATTAATGACTGACAACAAAACAGAACTTCAAGCTCGTATCAAAGCAGTAGCCCCTGAGATGAAATGGACACACTGTTGTATTCAACGTGAAGCTTTAGCAGCTTTTGCAGAAGATACTTAACAAAGTAGTTCAAATTAAAACTCGACCTCTGCAATCCAGATTATTTTTTTGTCGTGCAAAGAGATATGCAATAATCATGAACAGCTTCTTGTTTATACGGAAGTAAGATGGCTCGCTCGAGGTAGAATCGTGTCAAGATTTTTTGAACTTAGAGATGAGGTTCGTGTCTTCCTTCTTGACATCAAATACGTACTGACTTCTCTTGGCTTTGCTCAATTGCCTACTTAGTTGATATGTTAAACTTAAATTTTCAAAGAAACAATGTAGACATGTTCAAAGTTGAAAATCATCTAGACGTCATTAATTAAAAAGGAGTGATTTACTAACATCCCAACCTTAAAACAAAAAAGTTCGGTCGAATGTGGTGCATCATGAGTTCTTGCCACAGGGCAGTACGGTCAATAAGAAATATTACCTGCAAGTTATGCGCAATTTGCGCGAAGCAATCCGCCAGAAACGCCCTAATTTATGGAAGAAAAAGAACTGGCTTTTGCACCATGATAACGCCCCTGCTCACACATCGTTGATTGTGCGCGAATATTTGTCCAAAAACAACACAGTAATGGCCCCCTATAACTTTTTCCTGTTCCCAAAACTGAAGAGGCCCATGAAAAGACGACGCTACGCCGCGATTGGGGAGATAAAGACGTCATCAAAGTAGGAGCTGAACAAGATCACGAAAAAGGGGGATTACTTTGATGGAGACATAATAGATGAATAAATAAATACCTTTTGAAAAAATACAAAGTTTGCGATACTTTTTGAACAGAGCTCGTATTTGTATTACAATAGCGGCAAGTTACGTATTAAGCCCAAATGCTTACTTGTGCATTTCATCCAACCTAATGAGCAATGATACTCATCTTACCTCAGATAAGTGGTAAAAGGAAAGCACCTATTACCTTAGCTAGTCTTAGCTCATTATCATTAGGTAGAGGGGGAGGGAGTGAAGGAACAAGAACATTTATTTTTAACTTTAGGTTTAGTAGCGCTCCTTGTCATTATTGCGACTGGATAAAGTGGTCCTTAAAAAGTTGTTGTAACAGACCGTTTGTAATTCAAATCGACGGTACGTGAACATATAAGTTTAAAAGTTGTTCTGAACAAATTCAGATGAAGAATTACAGTTGCATGTACAATTTGATCTAGTAGTAGCGCTGGAAGAAATGATAACAAAAACGGAGTGAGAATGTCTTGCTGTAATTTTGGTAATCGAGAAGGTTTCTTTTCATTAAACGGTAAGTAACCGTTTCGTTTACTACCGTCGAAGAGTTCATCAAGGTGAGAAACCTAAAACAAACAAACAAAAGTTAGGTAATCAACTTGTTAACCAAACCCGATTCCGGACCTAGTGGTCGTAGACGAAATGTTGCTAACTGCGGTTACCATTTCAATGCAGTCTAATCCCGGGAGACGTTTTTGTCTCAGTACTTCAATTAATTACGTTTCTCATCCAAGTGAAAAGTTACCATCATCCTTTTTACTTTACTTTCATATTTAATTGTTGTTTGATTATATTTATTGGAATTTTTTCAGTACTCTTAAGTTAAACTTATTTCAATTTAAATAACGACACATTAAAAGCAATAACATAATTGTTTTCAGTAACTTTAAAAATGCACGTAACGAACGTATACTAGAACGTTTTTAAAACGGTTTTTACAAAATCTGATAGACTCAAAAGGAATTACCTTTTTTAGAAAACAAATTAAGTTGAATCCCTCGAGTTAGCAGGTTGTACGTGAATTTTTTAAAATAATCTTTTTCTTAAACAATATAACAAAAGTAAGAGCTTGTTGTAAATCACGTTCCGTACAAGCAGCGTGAAACCAAAAAGGTTTGTGTTTAGATCGAAAAAGAATATCTTAACATAAATTTTTAGTTAACGTAACACAACAAAGTTTATGTTTTCAATTTCTTACTATTCAAATGAGACATTTTCTACTTTTTTTCTCAAGTTGTTACAAGTTTTATATAAAGTACCTCATTATTGTTTGAGATGCGACAATTATTTGGGTTAATTATCTCGCACGATTCATAAGGGAATATAAAAAATAGTATGTAAGCGCATTAAATAAAATGTTTTAAAACACAAATGTCTGCATGGTCGTAAGTATTGCCACTTAAATTCTAGTGTAATTATTTTAGCGCAATAAAAGGACCGGGGGATTAATCATATTGTCTAAATCTGAAAATTAGAAATAGAATTGCACAAACATTCACGTCATCTGTCGTGTAAAAAAATACTATAAAATTTCGAGTTTATTAGTGAGTATCCGAAACCAAAAACTGTACTTTTAATTAATCCCTTTCAATTTCAATCGATCTCAAATCGTACAACCAACACTTTCAAACAGTAACTTTTACAACAAAAACCTGAATGCTTCAATAATTGGATAACCTCATTCAGTTTACGTGATTGAAGCGTTCATTTAAAAATCCCTGTGATCCCTTTTGTGAGTGCAGCAGAAAAATTCGATAGAACGCTTTTAAGGCGTCAAATAATTTCGGCACGTACTGTTACTTACCTATCGATTACGTTCGACACTAACATAATTATTTTGGTTTTTCTTCTAGGTTACAGATTTAAAAAAAATTTAGATGAGGGTACTCGTTATACGGAACTTTTCAAGCGAAAAGAAAATTTATATCTAAAGACAATAGCAAGATTGAAGAGTGGTCGTAAGTGTCGAAATAGAAAATGTTACGTTTACTCCATAAAGTTGTCAACGAAATTGTTACTATTAACTGTGAAAGTTTACAAATTTCCGGAAATCTATCGTTCAAATCCTTTTTCGACGTATATTTTAGTGTATATCTCACTTGTAGCTCGTTTTTTTACACGCCTAAAAAATTTCAATTTTAGACTGGTTCGTAAAAAAAACTTTCAGTCGTTTATTTTTAAATTTAACAAATTCAATCTCAACGAAACGAACTTTATGTGTTTGGTTTTCTCTCAGTATCATACAAGTGCAGCATAAGTAAATACACAAACGTTAATATTTAATATAGTCATATTTAACGCCAGCTCCTAGGCAACCTATCTTACTATAAATACTTACAAATGCAAGCATGTTCGAATGTCTAACATTTTGGTCCTTCGAACCGGATTATAGAAGGGTGTTGATGAATGTAGTGGCAACTACCCGTTAGCCATTTTATTCTAAATATACTTTGAGTTCAGAGTAGTTCTACTAAATAAATCGTGAACGAGAGGCCTTCGTGTAGTTAGAGCAATCCACTCCCTAACACAACGTGCTCTAGTCTCGCAAGACAATTACTAAACGATGCTTACTCGGCAAATGCTTGTACAACACCAATTAAAATAACATAAATACACACGCTTATATACCCCCTCAATTTAAAATACAAAGTGTACTTTATATCAACTCTATGACATTATTTTCAAAAGAAAACATGATGTATATGATCCCACCTAGGAAACATCATACCCTAATAGCGAGATACAATTCACACAAAACTTATTATTTAACATAATACTCCCACCTGAATTGTGTAACAATTCATTACTAACTTAATACATAAAATGGGAGAATCAACTAATATTTATACTACACTATTCACTAAATCTTTCTGGCTTTTTAATTACCCTTCCACGTCAAGTAATCTTCACTAATGAATCATCTTCATTATTGACTTCTAATGGGTGCAGTCGCTGCAAAGGTCGGAGAAGTATTCCCTTCTCTGTTTGGACTTTTCCTACTCGAACGTGTCCGTCCCTTCCAGAAATAAGTTCCACAATTTTTCCCAAAGGCCAATCCAATCTTTTCCGTAGTTCATCTCCTATGATTACTACGTATCCTACTTTGATTCCTCTTTTTTTTCCGGTGTCACTATAAATGAAGCGAGGACGACCTCTTCTTGCAACGAACCTTCTCAATGCTTGTAAAAAGCTTGAGGTATCCAATGACATCACCAACTAGAGATGAACCGCTTGATAAAATTCACATGTAAACAGAACCACCCATGCTTTCTTCATGCTGCGTAGATACAGTGGTTCAGTCCACTCCAACGATCTCGAAACATCTAGAATCCCTGACTCTATCTCTTGGTAGCGGTGCTGCTTCGACAGTCAAGGCCTTTCCAGCGAATCTCCTGCATCTCACGCATTTAGTAAGTACTTTGTTTACAGATCTCCATGTCTGCACAATCCAAAATCTTTTCCTCAGGTTAGACATTAAGAACTGTGTTCCTCCATGACAATTTTGAAGATGGACTTTTCTGATCAGTTCTTCTACCAACGGATGCTTAGACGGTAACAGGATAGGATAGCGAAAACTGAAATCATTCTTCCTCGTTGCAATTTTAATCTGCACTCTAAGCAAACCTTTGTCATCTATTACAATCTTCAGTTTTTTTAGAAGAGAAGTGTCTTCGAACGCTACCATCTGGACCCATTTAAATATCCTTTCTTGAGTTTGTAACAGCTCCTCTGCTGTATAATCTCCTTCTAAGTACGGCCTTCCGATCTATTGATTTGCAAACCGAAACATTCGGCTGATGACCCGTACTATTTTTGTGCAGCCAGTCATGTGTTCCATAAACCATGGACGGTCTGTTATTTTGTTCACTTGCACATTACTGATTACTGACTTCTTCTTCTCATGGAGGATCGCATCCTTATCTGGTTCTTGAATGGTGACCGGCCATTCTTCTTTCTGTAATTTTAACCAGTTGGGACCCTCCCACCATCTTGATTCCAGTAATTTCTTGGGTGAACACCCTCTTGATGGTAAATCCGCTAGATTTTCTTTACCTGGAACATGTCTCCAGTCTTCTGCACTGTTGTTACCAAGGATCTCTTAAACTCGATTTCCTACGAATGTACCCCAGTTATCATTCCTCTGAATCAAAGCTAGGACTGTTGATGAGTCCGACCACTAATAACAGGAAACCTCTGTCTAATTCAGTGCTTTCACTATTGACTTGCGAAGACGACTTCCGATTAAACATGCTAACAACTCTAACCTCGAAATTGTAGCTCTTTTTATAGGTGCAATTCTCTCTTTCGCTTGTAAGAAATGCACACTGACTTCATTATCATTTTCATTACGTAGATAGGTTATCGCTGCATAACTATACCCACTAGCGTCACAAAAAGTGTGTAAGTTTCGTTCTCCGTACTTGCACACACAATCCATGTAAGTATTCTTATTTCACCTAACAACGGTAGACTACTTAACCACTACAAAAATTCCTCTCTCAGCTCACCCTCTAATGGTTCATTCCATCTTTTCTTCTGTTCCCATATTCTCTGTAACATGAGTTTTGGTGATAGGGTGAGCGACGCTAATATACCCATGGAGTCGTAAATCCTAACGTGAACTGAGAGAATTGACTTTTTCGTCAAAACAATCTCATCCACGTTTATATTTGCCATTTCGCACCAAATTACATTTCTATTGCGATCCCACTTCATTCCCAAGATGCCAGTTATGTGAGAGTCTTCTTGTTCATTGTCGCCCTAACCCAATCCGCACTCCTTGTTACTGAGTAAACCAACTCCGGGTCCTTCGACAACTTTTTTTTCTACATTCTTTTATACATTTTTTTTTTCTTTTTTTTTTAGGTTGTTTTCGTTTTTTTTTTTTTTTTTTTTATTTTTTTTTTGACATAACAGAAATTTAGGTCCCCGAAATACTTACTTACGTGATGCTCAATGACAGCACCAAGTAAGAACCGAACATAACCCGCCTGTGTCGGTACACTTTTAACTGTTCACAATTTTCCGACTCCCACCATAAGAACCGGAGGTAATCTCTGTCGACAGCATCCACGTTAATCATTAAAAAGGCCTTCCGCACATCCGATGTGACGCCAAACTGATGCTCACAAAACCGCAATAGTAGAGAAGAGAGTAAGTCCAACAGGTTCGGTCCTTTCTCCAAGCAGTCATTCAAAGATGCTGCTCGTGCAGTCTTACACGATGCGTCGAATACAGATCTAACTTTCGTCGTACTACTATTTTTCTTAATGACAGTTCGATAGGGTAAGTAGTGACTAACCTCATCCAACTCTTCTTCTGGAACCACTTCAATGATGCCTTCTTCTTCCCACTCTTTGAATACTTTGTCAGATACATCAAACCTATGACAGTTCTGTAATTTCTTTGTCGCCAAACGAAGTCGCGTCTCTGCAATATCTTTATTATTGGGAATGTCCATTTTCCCATTTCTCCAAGGCAACTTCACAGTGTAACAGCCGTCACTTTCTTGTTTGACTGTCCTCAAAAGTCCGCTTTCACTGTTTCCTCAGCTTCCACCTTGGATACTACCTAGATTGGATCCATTATTTCGATTGTCTCCAATCTCCACAAATCTAGTCTCTTAAGCCAAAAGGCTCGTCACTAACCATGACATTGCTGCTAGTTTTATTCTTGTTACCGAACATACCCATCACAGTCCAACCTAGGACTGTTTCTACTACAGTTAATCCATTAGGTACTGTTAAATACTTTATACTTTATATTAAAGTTCAGTTGGCAACAACGCATTTGAGTATGTAAAAAGCAGCGGAACTTGAAGCTTTGTTTTAGAACTCGATTAATGTTCGATAACTCATTTACAATTAAAAATACAATTACTAATAAACTCTGTGTGCTTTATTTCTACAAAGCGAAGATACAACAAACTGGCGACGAGGATTAAGAAAGTAAAAAATTCATAACCTACAATTACCATGCCGAACACCGATACAAATACCAGTGCAAATAATACAACTACAAATACAACTGCACCTACAATTACAGCAGTTTTTGCTATTGAGCCTTTCAATACAAAATTACAATGGGATCGTTGGGTAAAACGTCTAGAAGGAGCTTTTACAGTTTTACAATTCCGGACACTTTGAGAACTGCATACTTACTTCACTACATGGGGGGCTGAACCTTACGACGTACTTTGTGACAAATTGTCCCCAATTTTGCCTGAAAACACACCGTACCAAGAATTAGTACAAGTAATGGCCCGACATTACAATCCCGAGCCATTGGAAATCGCCGAAAACTTCAGGTTTAGACAACGTAACCAAGGCGAGGGGGAACCGGTAAGATTACGCAGCAGCATTACAAAAATTGGCCCGCTACTGTAAATTTGGTGCATATCTGGATACGGCACTCCGAAATCAGTTAGTCTTTGGCTTACGAAGTCAACATATCCAAACAAGGCTTTTGGAGCAACGAGATCTCACATTCAATAGGGCGCTGGAAACCGCTACAAGCATGGAATTATCAGCAAGAGACTCAGCCAACTACACAGACAAGATCAGTCTGTAAATCTTGTGAATAAGAATAACAAAGCAGGTAAAAGTTACAATAATAAAAATTGTTTACCAAATGTTCAAACTACAAATTTGTCGACCACCCAACATACAAATGTTAGGAAATGTTACAGATGTGGTGAGACAAATCATTTGGCAAATAAATGTTCAAAAATTAATGTTATTTGCAAATTTTGTAAAATAAAAGGTCATTTAGATAAAGTTTGTACAAAAAAGAAAAGTAACGATTCAAAAATGGTAGAATTAGAATGTGACTCAGATTTATTTAGTGATATTTTACAAATCAATACAAATAATGAAAACGCTCTTAGGGAGAAATATTTTATTGATATAAACATATGTAATCGTAATATTTCAGCTGAAGTAGATTGTGGAGCAGTAGTTACATTAATGTACATTCAAAACTTTAAAGAATGTTTCCTGAAATACAAATAATTGAATCGGATTTGAAGCTAACTAGTTACTGTCATACAAAATTTCAAGTAGTTGGCAGAGCTAATGTACAAGTTGTTTACAATAAAATTACAAATGATGCATATATTTACTTAACAGATATTGAAAGAGATTTAATTATAGGTAGAGAATGGACAAGATCATTTAACATAATTACAATTAATGATAATAAAAATGTACTTAATGTAAGTATTGATGACAAACTACAAAACTTGTTGTCTAAATATGCAAATATTTTGATAATGATATAGGGAAAATTAAAAATGTACAAGCTACCTTACAACTTAAAGATCCAGGAGTGAAACCAGTGTTCCTAAAAGCCAGACCTGTACCTTTTTCTCTGAAACCTAAGGTGGAAGCGGAAATACTTACCTTGAAAGCAAGGGAATCTTGAAAAAGTTGAACGTTCGGACTGGGCAACGCCCATAGTTCCAGTTGTGAAGAGTAATGGCCGAGTTAGACTTTGCGGTGACTTCAAGGTTACCCTAAATCCACATTTACAAGTTGATGATCATCATATTCCATCAGTTGACGAACTCTTTGGCGAAATGGCTGGTGGAGATAAATATACAAAGCTGGATGTTTTCCAAGCGTTTTTACATGAAGAGTACACCCGCGAGATCAGCATTTACTTACACTGAATACTCACAAGGGACTTTACGTCTGCACAAGATTACTATACGGCGTGGCTTCAGCACCTGCAATATGGCAGCGTGAAATGGAAAATATTTTACAAGGGATACCCGGTACAACAGTCTTCCTGGACGACATTAAAATAACTGGCAAAGACGACGTTGAACATTACAACGTTTGGAAGCTGTCTTAACCAGACTACAAGAATATAATGTGCATGTTAACTTACAAAAAGTCAATTTTAGCAGACAAAATTGAATATTGCGGATATGTAATAGATAAAAACGGAATTCACAAAGCAAAATCCAAAATTGAGGCTATACAACAGGCTAAAGTTCCAACCAACAAAACAGAAATCAAAGCTTTGCTGGACTGGTAAATTACTACGGAAGATTTTTGATAACCTTGTTCTACATTACAACCGTTATACAATTTACTAAGAAACAATGTACCATTTCATTGGAATAAAAGTTGCGAAAGAGCTTTTAACAAGATCAAAGAGGAGATACAGTCAGAAAGAATACTTGCTCACTATGATCCGCAGTTACCTTTGGTACTAGCTACCGATGCTTCTTCTTACGGTGTTGGGTGCGTTCTCTCTCTACCTACCCAGATGGTTCTGAGAGACCTATACAATTCGCATCCCAATGTTTAACGAAGACTCAACAACGATACTCTCAAATTGATAAAGAGGCTTACAGTATCATTTATGGTATCAAGAAATTTCACCAATATTTATATGGGCGACATTTCATACTAATTACGGACCATAAACCGCTAACGCAAATTTTAACCCTAGCAAAAGCCTTCCGACGTTGAGTACTACACGCATGCAACATTATGCAATTTTCTTACAAGGATTTAATTTTGACATTAAATACAGGAACACTAATCTACATGGGAATGCAGACGCGATGTCAAGATTACCAACAAATACTTTTGAAAAACAGATCTTCTAGATGAACCAGACCTGTTCGAAATAAAACAAATTGAACACTACCTATACGCAACAACTTAAGAACACACAAAAAAAAATTTCCTTAAAGAAAATTTTTCAAAATTTTAAAAACGGAAAAAAATTAAATCCGAAAAAAAAAATAAACAAAAAAAAAAAAAAAATTACTCTAAAAAAAAGAAACATAACAAGAAGAAAAAAAAAAAAAATACCAAACTCATTAAAAAAGAAATTCTACAAGAATTACATACTGCACATTTGGGACAGTAAAAATGAAGTCATTGGCTCGAAGCTACTGTTGGTGGAGAGACATCGACAAGGATATAGAGAACCTCTCTATGAACTGTTCCCTTTGCAACGAACATTTAAATAAACCTCAGAGTACTTATCACCCATGGGAGGAGGTGACAGTACCGTTCCAACGAATACATGTTGATTTCGCTGGTCCTTTTCAAGGTAAATATTTGTTTATTCTAGTGGACGCGTTCTCAAGATGGCCAGAAGTGCATATCATGAAGGATATCACAACAGAGACACGATAAAGTGTGCAGGAAAATATTCACCACGTTCGGATTGCCATGTATCTTCGTGTCTGACAATGGCGCCAATTTACGTCCTATAAGTTCAGAAACTTTCTACAAGTAAACGGGATCATTCAGAAATTTAGTGCTCCTTACCATCCTGCTACAAACGGTATGGCTGAACGTTACGTGCAAACGGTGAAGAATTCTTTACGTAAACTTACATCAGCTGGCGAAAATTTCGAACTGGCATTGAACAAATTTCTGTTAGCTTATCACAACAACTCCCCTCGATTCGTACCTACAAACGATATTCCTGAACAACATTTGCCTACCGAACAGAACCTATACTTGAAACCGAAACACCGTCCTGGCACCGTCCTGCCTTCGCAGATCGGCACGTACAATTAAAAGGCCGGATCGTTTGAACTTGTAAGTGGTAGCTTTATGTAAATCAATACATCGAAATGTATGTATATTTGAAATGTAAACTTTATTTTCGTAAGGAGGAGAGGTGTTAAATACTTTATACTTTATATTAAAAGTTCAGTTGGCAACAACGCATTTGAAGTATGTAAAAAAAGCAGCGGAACTTGACAGCTTTGTTTTAGAACTCGATTAATGTTCGATAACTCATTTACAATTAAAAATACAATTACTAATAAACTCTGTGTGCTTTATTTCTACAAAGCGAAGATACAACAGGTACTTGTTCGATTTTTTCAGCAGTTGTCCATACACATCGCTCCCTAAGAGAGTGTCGATCCACAGTTTTCCTTGTTCACATCATTTATCCATATCTTCTTTTTCTGTACTTGCTGCATCCAACCCCCAGCACTGACCGAAGGTAACTTTCCACAAAATCCTCTCTTGATCCAAGGCTTCCCATCATTTTCTCAAACATAACTTTAAATTTATGATGTGGCACATCCTTGGCCTCGACTCCTCCAAATAATACATGAGTGATCGTTTCACTATCTATAGCTTTGTACCCTAAAGCTTTTGCAGCTTTTGTTGTTATATGACTTCGTTGACTTCCGGTGTCAAACAAAGCTCTCCTTTCACTTTATTAGTCCCATTCACTCCGGTAACCATTATGGTTTGTAAAATTACCTCCTCTTCTGCTGCATGGCTGACCATTTCTTGCCTTCCTCTTACCCTCCACTGGATCTTCTTTCTTCGGATCCACTTTAGCACGACCACTTTGTTGAGGCAACTCGGGACACAAAATTACAAGGTGCTTTTTCTCACACACCATGCACTCTACAAAAGATTTACAATTTGCTTTTTTTTTCAAACTTTTCTTTGCGTTGTTTCATTGACATACTTCTCGCAGTATGACAGTCTTGACTTTGATGTTCTGTCTTCTCACAGAAGCAACAGGCATCCTTCTTTTTTCTTTACCAAACCCAGCTGCTGTTGGTGTATTCTTCTTTATTGTTGAAAGACAACCTTCTTAGCATTTTCTTATCATTTGATTTGTCCGACGATGACTCTCCAAGACGGAATCCTTGCAGTGCAAGACTGATGCGTTGCTCATTTTCAACTTCATTTCCTATAAACGTCATCAAATATTCCAACTTCTTTTTTGTTGGTTCCCCCCACACCCCTCCCCTTTTTTTTTTTCACACCCTTTCCCAACACACAAAAAGCAAAAAAAAAGAACACACCCCCACCAAAACAACCACCAAAATTAACTTTTTCCTTCCTACTTATAAAAAACAAAAAAAAAAAAAAAAAAAACAAAAAACAAAAAAAAAAAAAATCTTATAAAATTAATAAGAAATTTAAATTTTTTTTTTGGTGGGTTTTTTTTATACCCTTTTTTTTTTTTTTTTTTAAACTTTTTTCAAAAAAGAAAAGAGGAAAGAGGTTTTTTTTTTTTTTTTTTTTTTTTTTTTTTTTTTTTCCAACTGAGTAAGTAGCTTAATGAGCTCCGTTACGTGAACTTCAATGAGAAAATCATTCCTTCCGAATCGATCCTTCAAAGCTTTCACTGTATTCTTATAATTTTCTGACAATGTAGGATACTTGTTTATAGCTTCCCGTTGTCTGTATTAAATATTGAAATTTGTCCCCATTGCTGAGTTCAGCGTCAGCGTCAATCTTTTCAAACTGTGACCAAAATCCCAACCATTTTTTGTAATCTCCCCCGAATCTTCTCAGCTCAATCTTGGGTAGCTTGAAGCTTCTTTTATTTCCCGAGGGTGACTTGTAAACTGATCCGGGTGGACTTTGGCTCTTCTTTAATAATTTCTCCAACTCGTTGTTCACCTCAGCAAAGTCTTCGTCATACTTGTTGCAATGCTCCAATTCATCTTCCAGATTCTTGTCTGTCATTGTGTCTTACATTTTTCATCGTTGTCTTTGTAGCCCCATAATGTGTTATGACAATAAGTCACCTATTATACACATGGATGAGAAAAAACGACATTAAAACTTTCTGGGCAAGCTATCGAAGGATGTTTGTAAATATTTGCTACGTGTAAATCTCCTATTTTAGTACCTATAACAAAAATTCCAGAAATTATACTTTTTTGCATATTTTTGTATTGAATATTTTCTTTGACATATGTAGCTATTCCATGAATGAGGCTATCAATAAAGTCTACTAATTGAAAACTTTTGACTACACCTTTATTGAGTATACTTGTCTTATCTCTTCAGTGTGTTCTTGTAAAAGTAAAATTGTTGCTGTCAACAAACAAAAAACAAAAAATATTTGCACTTGCCTTAATTGCATTCAGTATTACAGCATTTCCTCAAAAAACTCTTTCTTTATTGTAAGTAGAGGGTCGTGTTTTTGATTCACTGCTATCTCAGATCGTTTAGTTATTCATTGTCCGAACTTCACGAGATTAATACGAAGTTATTAATGTGATGGAGATCTTGTTTTACGTGTTTTGACAATTTTATTAAAGCTGACTTTATTCCGTTTTCATTGAAATTATTTGTCCCGAGACTGAAATTAAGTTGATGCACGGAAAATTCGTTTATTTGCAGTCGCATAACGAGTCGACCGACGCTTTTTACAAGACATTGTCGGTATTGTGTTTTGTGTAGTATTTTTGTATTATTTTCCGTTGACCTCTCGTTTAGTAAGAATTGCAATAGCGACCATTTTTACATTTGCACCTTTTTTTTTGACAAACCTAGTTATAAAACTATTTGCATTCGAATGTTAAAATTCATGTAAAGTTTTAAGAAATCAGTTCCATAATTTATTTAGAAATTGTTACACCTGTTAAAGGTTAAAATAGGAATTGTTAGGTGTTTGGTTCACACTCTGTCCTTATTGTTTGATGTTGTTGCAGAGTTGGTGTCTGCATCCCTGTAATTACTCACGAATAAAAGAGACCAAGTAAATCTCTATCGGGAAATTCCTTGTTTGGTAAACGTTTAATTACTTTTATTTTCTCCCTAAGGACATTCATAATAAAAAAATATTCTGAGACGTTTCAGATCAAATTGTAACAATCACCACCAAGTGTTCTTATAAAAAATAAAAGTACGAAAATTAAAAAAAATTACTGATAATTAGATAATCAGAAATGGTGTGAGAATGAAGCAATAAAATTAAAAAATTTAATAAAAACGCAGAATAAAAGTATCAAGATAAAATAAGAAGAAATGAACACGAAGTATGAAGAATTAATAACAGATGGAAAACCGAATTACATAAACGGAAGAACGGCATTGGAAGATAAAACACTAATTGCAAGATTTAGAGTCGTAAACAAAGAAAATGAAACTAAGTACTGGTGGAAGGAGAAGTGAAGTGTAGAATGTGTGGGATAATGTAGAGGATTTAAAATTAGAGTGCAGTGAAGTAAGGGCGGACGAAAGAATGAGAAAAGTGTGGTTGGGAGAGAGAAGTGAAGGAATTGGGTGGATGAGGAAGGTGGTGGAAAAAAGACGGTGGTTGGAAGAAAGAAAAAGAAAAGTAATAAGAATAGAATGAAGAGAAAGAGTCAAAGAAAAAAAAATAATTTTTTATTTTGTTGTTGAGTTGATTGTAACCGAATCGTTTGTTAATGTAAATAGACAAATAAATTAAAATTGAAGTGAAGAAGAAATGAATTATGCCGAGGTAAAAAAAGGGGGACATAAAATTTGTGTAAAGTAGACAACGTAAATAAAAATCTAGACCAAACTAAAGTCATAAGAAAATAATAAACAAATAGTGAATTGAATAGGTAACCTGGGATAATAATGGCAATGGTTTTAAAATAAGAACTGAGGTTTCCACGGCCGGAGTCATTATTGAAACAAAAACGTTTTTCGGGATTGGATCTATCAAAATGGTAAATCTCGTAAGAGACTTCAATCTATCACTTTCCTATTATTACCACTCTCCTTCAAATTCTAATCAATCAGCACCGAGCAATGAATAATCTGCAAAATGCAGGACAATGCTCCACATAGATTGTTATAAATATATGAGATAATTAAAATGGTGTACGAATAATTATGGATTTAACTATTCTTTTTAGACAAAACAATTAAATTGATTAAAATTGAGGTATTCTATGGCTTTTAGAAGTTTGTCTTTCATGTACAAAACAATATTAATAAAAATATTGACATTAAACGAAAGTTTGAAATATTCTGAGCAAAAAATGTTTATATGTTTACGGTCTTTCGTTGTAAGGTTAGGAGTGTTCTTAATTTTTCCGGTTTTTTCATATCTTTTTTTATGATTCACAACCCTTTAAAATGCCTATAATTTGTTATCTTCTAAATTCTTACGCTAATTAAATTGTTTTTATAGGTAGATACACATTTTTACCAGTAAACGAAGTTTTCCATAGTTAGAAGGTAATAAATGTTTAAGACACAGAAACACTAACTGAGTTCCATTTATACATTTTCTTTCATCTGCCGTTGTTCATTTCAACGTAAACACTAAGGATCTTCAAAACGCAACGGAACCTTCACGATATAGGTCGCATGGAAAAGACTCTTAATAATAAACTTAAAACTAATATGAGAAGCTAAATTGTGTGCGAAACTGTATGAATCGGTGTGTGCGTAGCCTTATCAATAGTTATTTATCGCAATATAAATACAAACCATAAGAATCATAAATAGCAGCACTAATTGAGAAAAGAAGAACAATTGTTATTATTAATACTATTCTGAGACGTTTTAGACCAAATTTTATGTTCAATCTCGAAATTCAACTTTCAAATTCAAAATTGGCAATAAATATTTTAAAAATAAATACAAACCATATTCTACATGCATGGTGTCCAATAACTTGTAAACCGTCGACATCTGGATGATCATTCCAAAAATGTCATTATTGGTTTACGCCTTCGTGGTCTGTTGGTAGACTAATTTCATTAAAAATTTGAGATTAAAGCCGTCGTTGATACGTATAGTGTCTTGTAAGTAACAAACCGTCGGAAAGTGGGTAATAGAAGATAGATAGATTTAAATTTTTTTAAATTATGACGTTTGTGGTCTAGATTCTGTTCTAAAAACCGTCGTTGATTGGAATTTCTTCTCTAACACAAGAGGTCACCTTCTTTAGAGGTCCTTCCATTACGGATGTTGGATGTAGACTAAGCATTTCTCAACAAGTGTTGTTTAATTCGGATCTAAAGGCCGCCGTTGATTGGAACTTCTTCCTAACATTTCGCTAACGCGAGTGGTCAGCTTCTTCAAAAGTCGTTCAATCTCCGATGTTGGATGTAGAATAAAGAGTTCGGTTTTGCAAATTGTATTTATATTGGTTTAAAGGGGGCGGGCAAATTCCGTACTTTTGGTCTAGATGGAGGTTCAATAACGCATGCAATTACCTGTCCGTTTGTGTAGGTTTCCTGTACACTGTGTGACTCGTTTTTCCAGAACATCCAAGATAGCCAGTTGTTCTTTATGTTTTGTCTCCATAGTAAACTGGCTGTTTAGGTGTCAAAAAACCATGATGCTGGTTTGTATTCGGCGGTTACAAAGGCTTTCTTTTTAAAATTTTTCCATTGCCACTCCATCCACTTGTTCGAAGAACTCTCCTTTTGAAACGAAGTAGCTCCCTGTAAAGCAGACTTTGAAAAGCTTGCTGATGTCAGTAAAAAAGATTTTGGTCACGACATGAAGGCATTCCTTCAATGGTACTTTGGTAAACAGCGAGACCATGTCAAAGCTTACAAGAAAGTTTTGGGGTTCGATGTTGATGTGTTGAACTTTGCGAACAAAGTCTACCAAATCTTAAGATAGCTGTGGGTCTTTCCTAGTGGAACAGAGATTCCAAGCACTTAGCTAAAAAGTATGTTAGTGATCCACTAGCGCTTATGAAATATTTGTCTTTTGGACAGCCCGCAAAGTATTGCAGGAATAGCTTCGGATCTTAAAGTGTTTTCTGGTAGACAAAATGAGTTGATAAGTCGATGGGTGACTCTAATCTCGGGTCGGATCTTTCTTCAAAGGTGTGTAGCTTGCACTATGTAATAATAATATTTTTGGTTGAATGACAATGTCCTTCTCTGCGTTGATACCTCTTAGTACTAATGTTTCATTTCTCGACAAGTTGTTGTTTGGAGGTTTTGCCTTTGTGAGGACATTAAACGTCTCGATTCTTATTGCTTATTCGTCTTTGTCCGGTAGGGTCTTCCGTGCCAGAGATGATATCTTCAATTGGAATGTGTGTAAAGGGTAACTGCAAAATTGCTTCATTTGGGGAGCACTTTCATCTCGTTTCTATTAAACTAGCCACAAATTGACCATGGTCAAGGCTTGAGATGCTCGGTGCTTCTCTCGTCTGGAATTTCTTATATTTTCGGGCTTGTGGTGTTTTTTTACAACCGATCTCGTTCGTCATATTGGAAAATGAGATCTAACTTGTTCCAATTGTATTGTGTGAGCGTGTTGTTGAATACGACATGTAGGCCGAGTAGCTCTTACGGGAGCTACTTTGTTTAGAAAAGAGAGTTCTTCAAACAGGTGGAAGAAGTGGCAATGGAAAAGCCACTGAGGTCAGGAATAGCCAATAGTAGGGAATTAAGAAGAAAGCCATTGAGACCGCAAAATATAAACCAGTGAAATGGTTTATAGGGAACCTTAAACAACTTCATCGATACCTAAACAGCCAACACTCCAGTATACGTTTCACTATGAAGGCTATGAAGACAATGAACAACAACTGGCATTTTTTGACGGAAAAATTCTGAAGAAGCAGGACATCAAAAACTATCTTCAAACCAACCAAGAAGATTTAGCGGACTATCAGATCAAGAAAGAACGAAGTGACGGTCTTTCAGCAGCCGGAGTTTGTAGCAAAGTTGTTACAATAAATGCACGTTTAGTCACAATTTCCACCTTTTGTGTTTTCTTCCTTTGGTGTCTGAACCGTAAAGATAAACACAAACTGCGTTAACTAATGGCGATTAATTCCAATGGTTAAGCCATTTATTCTGAAGTCAAAATTTATTCATAAATTAGTGGATGTAACGATTATTATTGAGTTCGCATAAAGTGTAAAGTTAACGCAGGTAAATATTTCGTTTTATATCACCTCGTGGTAGTAGTTATATACATTTGTGTGTCTTTTAATTACAGTTTTTTTGTTATGTTGGGTTCATTCCTTTCGCCTACTCTATATACGATTTAATATAGAATAACAAACGCAGTTCGATGTACAACTAATCAAGATACATGGTTCTTTGAGGATAATCTCGTATTACGAATGGTGTACACTCCTACCGTAAGATATCAATGACTACGCGTTTGTGAAAACACGAGCACATACTCGATGCACGAGTAATCATTCGGTGTAGGATCTTATTATATCACCCCAAGTTTCCTCTTATACAAGACGATAAAAACAAGGCGTTAAAGCTGTGTATCTCTCTATTGTTTTTTAGGAACACTCTTTTAACTTCTCCTTTCCCAAATTGAGATATTTGACTTATACATACTAGAGTATACATCGGAGCTGAATAAAATTATAACTGGAATTGACGCTAGTTTTCCAAGCTAATCACGTAGGTTATTTTAAACTAAATTGCGTATTTTATACTGTAAGGCAATTCCCGCCATTGCATTATTATTAAGAAATTAAAGAATTATTATGTTTCAATGTCACTTTTGAAGTACGATTGGATAATTATCAGTTGTTTATTAAAGTTCCGCTTGTTAAACTATACATTTTTGGTTATCATAACAGGTTTATTAGATAGGTTGCTATTGAGATCCATAAACATCCAGAAAACTTCAACAGGAAGGAAGTTACTCTGAGGCTGAACCAGATTTAGAACCCAATCATCAAGAACATCCGGCATCATACGAAAAATCAGATTTCAGTTCAAAAACAGGTCGCAAAAGCCTAAACCGATTTGATGATTTTTGTTTAGCAGATTGTATTTATACTGTTTCGAAGTGGGTGGTCAAATACGTATGTAACAACAAATTGGTTAGAAAGGCCATTGAGATCTATAAACCTCCATAAACCTTCAACAGAAAGAAAGTAATCTTGAAGCTCAACTAGATCTGGAATCCGATCCTCAAGAATATTCGAACGGAATATTAAAAAAAAATTAGACCCGAATCTAGACAAAATAAGATATTGAGTTTCTGTAAGGTTTACCTTTTCTATCACCCACTTTTCGATAGTTTAATACTTACAGAACACTACAAAGTGATGTTACTCTAAAAGAACACATTTTTGTTGTTGGTTAATTTGTCAAAAAGACATTAAAAACATAAATCGATCAAGTAAAATTAAGACAATATACAGCAAGAAGAATTCTCACAATTATTTCTCTAATTTGGTAATATTAAAAAAGTCCCGTACATTATGTTCTAGTTTAATTTGTAACTGTCTACGTACAACATTAATTTATCTAAAATAAAAATTCTAGCCAAAAGTTTGAACAAAAGAAGAGAATAAACAAAGAGAAAAAAACTAGAAAAAACATTTTACGTCTCATTATTCTTGTGAGTAATTGTAGATCCTTTAACGAAAATAATTAAAACGATTCAAATAAAAGGTTACATAATATAGAGTTTCGCTTTCTTTTTGACGCCATTAATTTTCAGCAGGAAGCGTTATTTGAAATTCTGTTAGAAGGTCTCGTGGCGTTTGTATTAAAGAAAACCCAGCTGAGTTCTGAAATTAAATGTTCGTTGCTTGCGCTATGGGTAAAACATGACGCAAACGGGTTTGTAAAAATACCGCAGCTTCCGCAAAATACCTGCGAGATTTAGTTCCACTATTGTAGATTTACAAAGCTTACACGTCGATTTATTTTATTTTGTCCCGTCTTAATAGTCGACGCAAAACTTTTACTTTAGTTTTCCACTAGAGGACGAGAACCTTTGCAAGCGAGTTCAAAGGGAAGTTGATTGATTCCTAAAAATTCTTTATCGCGTTATATGAAATTAATTATTTGCCAACATTTAAGTAACAAGAAGCACAAAAATGTTGTTTTGGTAAAAAAAGCTTCACTCTTCTGTTTGCAAAGAAATTTTTTTAAAATAAACATTTTTATTTTGCAATTTCGAGTAATTTATTCAAAATTTGCTTTAATTTCGTATAACTATTACGCTTTTGACAGAGAAGATTTTTCGAATTCTTTCGAATATTAAATAATTGTTAAAGCGTCTAATCAAACCGACAATTTGTGAGTGGTACAAAATGCAAATTCATTATCGATCAACACCAGTAAATTAAATGGTTTTTAACCGAATTCAGTATGCGAATCGTGTAAATAATTAACGCCAAGTTAATTTGAACTAAACATATAAAAGTAAAAACGTACACATCAAGTTGCAACTACAGTTTGATCGATCACAATATTAACGATAATAAGCCATAAAGAATTTGCGTAATTAGTGGTTACGGTGTAACTATCAAAATATACTCTTGGCACGCAAAAGAAATTAAACCTACGTTAATTAACCGTTTATGGTAATTTTACTTATTGTTACGACGTTCAAAGAAAATGCAGGTCTTTAAATTCCAATGCAGCTTTAAACTTGTCCCAGAAGAGGTTGGGAATTATACTAATAGGATGCACTAACTTTATTGACATTTATTTAGATGCTATTTGTAAGGTCCGTAAAGCTGCACCCCCCTTATCTCCAATTTTGAAACTGAAGGGGTAGGAATTATATACTTTTTATGTGCTAATTTTGTGCTCCAAAATTAGGCATATTTTTTTAAGGTTGAAATGTGGGGGGTGTGGCTTGCATAAAAGCTACACCCCCATACCAGAAATCATTGAAAGGGTGGTCCAATCGCAAAAAGAAAAGTACAGCAATTATGAACTTTTTTATGTGCTACGAAGATATGGGGAATGAAAACTTTATCGATTCTAAGCGTTTAGTAATATACATACGATATGATGTAATGACAGCAAGTGATGAATATATATATAGTGATGAGGAGAAATGTGGTGAGCAATAATGCTAAAGGTACTTAGATACGTATGGGAGAAACGGGTATCAAGAGGGAGGGAGAAAGAAAAAGAGGATTTCTAAAATGTATTTTTTATTAAAAATTAGGTACCTTTGATTTCAAACTGTTATCATATTCTACTATTAAAAAGCAATCTCCTGGCACTTTAAGTAAATTTTGACCGCAAAAACTCTTCCAGTAATAAGCACCAAAAGAGGAAAGTTCGCGATTTGTTATACTTATTGTCGGTAATAAGGGATGTAAAAATTATGTACCCCTGATTTCAAAGTGTCATCACATTTTACTATTGATAAGCTATGTTTTGGCACTATGTCTAAATTTTGTAGCTAAAAAACTCTTGCATTAATATGCCCCTAAAGAGGAAAAATCGCGATTTGTTATACTTCAATGTCGGTAATAAAGGATGTAAAAATTATGTACTCCTGATTTTAAAGTGTCATCATATTCTACTATCGATACGTTATGTTTTGGCACTATGTCTAAATTATGTACCCAAAAAACTCTTGCAGTAATATGATCCGAAAGAGGAAAAATCACGATTTGTTATACTTCATTGTCGGTAATAAGGGATGAAAAAATTATGTACCCCTGATTTCAAAGTGTCATCATATTTTACTATCAATAAGTTATCTTTTGGCACCATGTTTGAATTTTGTACCAAAAAAACTCTTGCAGTAATATGCTCCGAAAGAGGAAAAATCGCGATCTTTTATACTTCTTTGTCGGTAATAAAGAATGTAAAAATTATGTACCCCTGATTTCAAGATGTCATCATATTCTACTATCAATACGCTATGTTTTGGCACTATGTCTGAATTATGTACCAAAAAAACTCTTGCAGTAATATGCTACTAAAGAGAAAAAATCGCGATTTGTTATACTTCATTGTCGGTAATAAGGAATGTAAAAATCATGTACCACTGATTTCAAAGTGTCATCATATTCTACTATCAATACGCTATGTTTTGGCACTATGTCTAAATTTTGTACCCAAAAAAATCTTGCAATAATATGCTCCGAAAGAGGAAAAATCGCTATTTGTTATACTTCATTGTCGGTAATAAGAGATGTAAAAATTATGTAGCCCTAATTTCAAGGTGTCATTATATTCTACTATTGATACGCTATGTTTTGGCACTATGTCTGAATTTTGTACCCAAAAAACTCTTACATTATTATGCTCCTAAAAAGAAAAAATTGCGATTTGTTATACTTCATTGTCGGTAATAAAGAATGTAAAAATTATGTACCCCTGATTTCAAAGTGTCATCATATTCTACTATCGATAAGCTATCTTTTGGCACCATGTCTGAATTTTGTACCCCAAAAACTCTTGCAGTAATATGCTCCGAAAGAGGAAAAATCGCGATTTTTTATACTTCTTCGTCGGTAATAAAGGATGATAAAATTATGTACCCCTGATTTCAAGGTGTCATCATATTCTACTATCAATACGCTATGTTTTGGCACTACGAGAATATATATTGAAAAATTCTTAGCCTACTATAGAACCAAACAAAATTTCAATGTCAAAATATTTTATTACTCAACATATTCTCCTCTTAATTGGATACATTTATTTCAGCGAACCTGCAACGTCTCTAGACCTTTCAAAAAAAATGTTTCTTCTTGCTCTGCAAACCAGACCTCCACAGCTACTATTACCTCCTTGTTGGAAGAAAATGTACGACCTTTTAAACTTTTTTCAGTTGAGGAAAGAGGTGATAGTCGGACGGAGCCAAATCGGGTGAATAAGGGGGTGTTCTAGTAATTCAAACCCTAAATCACGAATTTTTGCATGGCAACATGAGATTTGTGTGCAGGGGCGTTGTCCTGCAAAAACAAAACACCTTTGGATAGCTTTCCGCGTCTTTTCTCTTTAATATTTTTCCGTAGAGTGGTCAATAATGTCGAATAGTAATCTCCAGTTATTGTTCTACCCTTATCCAAAAATCAATCATGATTACTCCATGGCAATCCCAAAAACTGAAGCAAGAACTTTTCCAGCAGATTTTTGGACACGAAACTTCTTAGGTCTTGGAGAACCAGAGTGTCGCCATTCCATCGATTGTTGCTTTGTTTCTGGATCGTAGAAATGTACCCAAGTCTCATCCATAGTAACAATTCGGTTTAAGAAGTCTACATCGTTTTCAAATCGAGCACAGATCGAACGCGATGCTTCTACCCTTGCACGCTTTTGGTCAACATTCAAACATTTGGGGATCCATTTTGCAGCAATTTTTCTCATGTCCAAATTGACGTGAACCATATGATGAACGCGTTCGTATGAAATATTCAGTGCTTCAGATATCCGTTTTAGCCCAATTCGACGGTCTGATAAAATCATGTCATGAACTGCATCGATATTTTCGGGGACTGACACAGAAACTGGCCTTCCCGATCGGTCATCATCTTCAATGGAAAATTTACCTCTTTAAAAAATCTTGCAGTAATATGTCCGAAAGAAGCAAAATCGCTATTTGTTATACTTCATTGTCGGTAATAGACATGTAAAAATTATGGTGACCCTGATTTCAAGGCGTCAAACTTCATACTTCTACTATTGATACGCTATGTTTTGTATGAAGGAACGAGGGCACCTATGTCTGAATTTTGTACCAAAAAAATCTTGCAGTAATATGCTCCTAAAGAGGAAAAATCGCTATTTGTTATACTTCATTGTCGGTAATAAGAGATGTAAAAATTATGTAGCCCTGATTTCAAGGTGTCATCATATTTTACTATCGATACGCTATGTTTTGGCACTATGTCTGAATTTTGTACCAAAAAACTCTTGCAGTAATATGCTCGAAAGAGAAAAAATCGCGATTTGTTATACTTCATTGTCGGTAATAAGGGATGTAAAATTATGTACCACTGATTTCAAAGTGTCATCATATTCTACTATCAATAAGCTATGTTTTGGCACTATGTCTGAATTTTGTACCAAAAAATCTTGCAATAATATGCTCCGAAAGAGGAAAAATCGCGATTTGTTATACTTCATTGTCGGTAATAAGAGATGTAAAAATTATGTAGCCCTGATTTCAAGGTGTCATCATATTCTGCTATTAATACGCTATGTTTTGGCATTATGTCTGAATTTTCTACCCAAAAAACTTTTGCATTATTATGCTCCTAAAGAGAAAAAATTGCGATTTTTATACTTCATTGTCGGTAATAAAGGATGTAAAAATCATGTACCACTGATTTCAAAGTGTCTTCATATTCTACTATCAATACGCTATGTTTTGGCACTATGTCTAAATTTTGTACCCAAAAAAATCTTGCAGTAATATGCTCCGAAAGAGGAAAAATCGCGATTTGTTATACTTCATTGTCGGTAATAAGGGATGTAAAATTATGTACCCCTGATTTCAAGGTGTCATCATATTCTACTATCAATAAGCTATGTTTTGGCACTATGTCTGAATTTTGTACCCAAAAAACTCTTGCAGTAATATGCTCTAAAGAGAAAAATCGCGATTTGTTATACTTCATTGTCGGTAATAAAGGATGTAAAAATTATGTACCCCTGATTTCAAAGTGTCATCATATTCTACTATCAATACGCTATGTTTTGGCACTATGTCTAAATTTTGTACCCAAAAAATCTTGCAGTAATATGCTCTGAAAGAGGAAAAATCGCGATTTGTTATACTTCATTGTCGGTAATAAGGGATGTAAAAATTATGTACCCTGATTTCAAGGTGTCATCATATTCTACTATCAATACGCTATGTTTTGGCACTATGTCTAAATTTTGTACCCAAAAAATCTTGCAGTAATATGCTCTGAAAGAGGAAAAATCGCGATTTGTTATACTTCATTGTCGGTAATAAGGGATGTAAAAATTATGTACCCCTGATTTCAAGGTGTCATCATATTCTACTATCAATACGCTATGTTTTGGCACTATGTCTAAATTTTGTACCCAAAAAATCTTGCAGTAATATGCTCTGAAAGAGGAAAAATCGCGATTTGTTATACTTCATTGTCGGTAATAAGGGATGTAAAAATTATGTACCCCTGATTTCAAGGTGTCATCATATTCTACTATCAATACGCTATGTTTTGGCACTATGTCTGAATTTTGTACCCAAAAAACTCTTGCATTAATATGCTCCTAAAGAGAAAAAATCGCGATTTGTTATACTTCATTGTCGGTAATAAGGGATGTAAAAATTATGTACCCCTGATTTCAAAGTGTCATCATATTCTACTATCAATACGCTATGTTTTGGCACTATGTCTGAATTTTGTACCCAAAAAATCTTGCAGTAATATGCTCCGAAAGAGGAAAAATCGCGATTTGTTATACTTCATTGTCGGTAATAAGGGATGTAAAAATTATGTACCCCTGATTTCAAGGTGTCATCATATTCTACTATCAATACGCTATGTTTTGGCACTATGTCTGAATTTTGTACCCAAAAACTCTTGCATTAATATGCTCCTAAAGAGAAAAAATTGCGATTTGTTATACTTCATTGTCGGTAATAAAGGATGTAAAAATTATGTACCCCTGATTTCAAAGTGTCATCATATTCTACTATCAATACGCTATGTTTTGGCACTATGTCTAAATTTTGTACCCAAAAAAATCTTGCAGTAATATGCTCTGAAAGAGGAAAAATCGCGATTTGTTATACTTCATTGTCGGTAATAAGGGATGTAAAAATTATGTACCCCTGATTTCAAGGTGTCAGTATATTCTACTATCAATACGCTATGTTTTGGCACTATGTCTAAATTTTGTACCCAAAAAATCTTGCATTAATATGCTCTAAAGAGGAAAAAATCGCGATTTGTTATACTTCATTGTCGGTAATAAGGGATGTAAAAATTATGTACCCCTGATTTCAAGGTGTCATCATATTCTACTATCAATACGCTATGTTTTGGCACTATGTCTAAATTTTGTACCCAAAAAACTCTTGCAGTAATATGCTCCGAAAGAGGAAAAATCGCGATTTGTTATACTTCATTGTCGGTAATAAGAGATGTAAAAATTATGTACCCCTGATTTCAAAGTGTCATCATATTCTACTATCGATAAAGCTATCTTTTGGCACTATGTCTGAATTTTGTACCCAAAAAACTCTTTTCTTTACGGACCTCTATTTGTGCCACTATTGAAAACTGTACTATTACATTCAAATAATACTAATAGTCCAGTAACCCTGGCTAAAGAATGAAGAATTTTGAGGTTGTTCACCTACCTGCAAAAAAGTGTGCAAATAGCTTTGGAATAATAAAGTACGAATGGGAAAAATAATTTAGTCATTAACAATTTATAAAAATTTACCGCGGATTTAATTGTTTAATTCTCTGCATCTTTTTTTCTGTAAATTTAGAAAAAAAAGTCATTTTTCTTCAGTTATAAATTTTAAATTTAAACAAAATTTAATTAAAATTTAAAATTTTAAAATTTAATTTATTACAGGAAAAAACTGCAAAAAATTTTTTTTTCATTGAATTTTTCTAATCTCTCTCAGTTTTATAAGGGGTGCCGCAAACTTATGACATCGGAGAATAACTTAGTTAATGAAAAAATATAACTTTAAAAATTTGCACACTTAGTACAGATACTGAGTGCAACATAACATTACATTTTTTTTAAATAGAACTTATCATATTTTCTTAAGGTTCGAAAAGATCTCATCAAGAGCTTTAAAAAATATAACATGTCAATAAATTGTACAGAGTATTTTAGAAGATATAGCTAATTATCAGTATAAATTATACATACTTTAACGCTCTGTTATAAATTTATTTGAAATAATAAAATTTTTAAATTAAAAAATAAATAAAAAAAAATTAAATTTATAAAAAATAAATAATATTAAAAAAAAAAAAATAAAAAAAAAAAAAAAAAAAAAAAAAAAAAAAACTAAAAATTTTAGCTTATTCAAATCATCATTCATAACCGTAATAAATTAAGATATAAATTTTCTAAAAGCAATTTACATTTCATTTAAGAAAAATAATTATTTTATTTTTGCAGACAAAGACTTTTCATTTAATTAAATTAAGTAGTGAATAGAATTTGTTTGTTAGTTGTAAGCGTTAAAATAAATTAACAGTCTAGATAAAGAATTGTTTATGTGAAACGTCCGATTAAATTCTACAAAATATCACGTATTTGTATTGAGTTACCGACAGACGGGCACAGTAAAATTTAGATAACAGGGTACCTGGAAAGAAAACTCAGTGATTTTTGTGTGTGTGAACGCTCTTCAAGGGCAAAGTGCCAACATTAAGACAGAGGGAGAGTTATTATTGAGACGACGAGGCATTCGAAATGTAAATGCAGAAGTGTTAAAATTAAAAAGTAAAACAGACAATAATTGAATGTCGAAGTTTTTAACTTTAAAAATTAGTGAGACGGTTTTGAACATTAAAATGTTATGTAAAACTAAAGAATTCGGTAGTTAAACGATGAAGTGTAAAAGTATTATTAATCCGACGGTTAAAAATTAAAGACATTATGTATTTCCGAGTGAACGTGTAAAAATCACTAAAAATTTTAAATCTCAGATAAGTGAAATAAAATTGATTGTGAATTAATAAAGTTAATCGCTAGCGTCGTTGCAGCTGCGTTGTAAAATCGTCGCGTTGTCATTAAAGCTATAAACAATTAAATAAACCTGGAAAGAAAATGTATAGAAAGCATGAAGAAAATGCTGTTACTAACAAGGAAACCATCCAAGCAGTGCATTGTATTGTATTTAAAAAATGTAAGTTTATGATGCTACGATTTTTTAAAACACCCTATACAATCAAAAATATTTTTAAAACGTAAATTGAAGAACTGTACTAAATGTTGTTACGTTGTTGTACATATTTTGTAGTGCAAACTGTATATATTTCTCTTTGATTCACCCCGTATATGTTTTCTGCATTTATTTATATCTACAAAATGCAGGAGATTCACACTTCTCTAGTGCTGTTGAAGCCAACCGCTACCAACACCGTTTATCGCATGTTTCTTCACGTAAATCTAGATTTATTCCTGGACATGACGATGTCAAAAAGTTGTTGAAAATTTATCGACCGTACTTACTGGCCTCTATGGCAAATTAATTAACGTCACTTCATCTCGAGATGCTACCTTTATCTCAAATGTACGTCAATCTGTCCCACACACGTACAGTACTCCTGTTGGTAAGGAGAATTTAAAATTTTGTGGCAGTACTACAAATAGTACATGCAATTTAATTTAGTTTCTTTAAAATGTTCACGAATTACAAGTAGCTCGTAAAATATCAGTTACTGAACTTTTAAAAATTCTGCCTTCGACCTTTTTGAAGAGTCTCCTTTTAAAAACACTTTTCTACCTTCTTTTTATGATGACGATCTCTTATTTGAAATAAAGCAACGCACACATGGTGAAAACGCAAGGTCTTTGTAAACGTTTATCTACTACTCTCTCTATTTCAGAACAACTAAGGATTGTTAAAAGAAATTTACATCCGTATATTTCACACCGCATTTAGCTTTGCATGATTTTCTTCCTTTTCTACCCTTATCGATGTTTGTAAAAAACTGGAAAATAGTAGACTTTAAGTTAAGAAATACTACCTCCCACCATCTCAAGGAATTAATTCCCTTCTAGCCCCTGAGTTTGCCTATTTTGATGACCTATCTTTACCCAGTTTTCTTCTAATACCTGTCAGTTATCTGGTAAATCTAGCAACATCGTATCTTCTCTTATCTGTTGGGATTGTCGCAATAGTAGACATTCTTATAATGAATGTTCTGATCCTAACCAAATTTTCTGTTATGGTTGTGGTGCCCCCAATATTTTTAAATCGAAATGTATCTCTTGTAATCAAAAATTTTAGTTTAGTTTTATTTCCTTTATATATTTTTTTTGAATTGCTGAGTTGTTTGTTTGTGTGTATGTATGGGATGCGAATGTTGCGTGTATGTACTCATCATCTCTTAGGTTAATACATCTCTGGCCTTGGTAGATTAGGTGAATTCCTTAGCTAGTTTAAGTTGTGGAATCTTGCTACACACGGATCCCGTGAAGTGTAGACTCACCCTCTTCTTTTACCATGCTTTTAGTCTGAGTCGAATCTTATAATAATTTTTTTTGTATCATTTTAGTTTAGGTTATTTTGGAATGTTGTGGTTTTGTTTTGTAAGATGTGCTTGAGATAAGCAAAATACCATCTTCATTGTGGTATTAGCTACATCATTCAAGTGTCGAGCTAGACTTAACCATATTCAATTCTCAAAGATTTTGACTTACCAATTTGTGACATTTTGATCCTGTTCATACGTTTACCAAAAACTATCTTCTTTTGAGAGATCTATTTATCTTTCTTATCAGACCGCGAATTCAACAGTGGATAAATTGAATTTTCTTTTAGAGTAACACTTCAAGTGTCGAGACTACTTCTCAAGTGTAGTGTAGTGGTTCCATATCTTTGTCCCTATATTGCCTTTGTCGTTAGCTATCACGCTTGTTTTATTTTATTGCGAATACGTTTATATTTTGTCTAGTTCAATCTGATGTTGAGCTGCCGCCCTTTTTTTGTCGAAGAGAGTGTGTTACGTTGTAACATTTATTTTATCTTTCATTAATTTTTTCTATTACATTAAACGATTTTAATGTATATATTTTATACTGGAAACTATATATATATTTCTCTTTGATTCACCTCATATATGTTTTCTGCATTTATTTATATCTAAGAAATGCAGGGGATTCACTCTTCTCTAGTACGAATGCGTAAAGCACCGCTGTCCCTGTGGGAATCTTTAACGCCATCTTGGTGGTTAGCCTTTTTGTCACGGTGAACGTGATGTACTGTTTGCTCATTTATCTTCATTAAAAGACCCAAAATTTATTTTGGTAAGCTTATTTTGTTAACATTTTCCTTATTTTATTGTGTTATTTTGCTTAGGATCTTTTACGCCTTTTTCTTCTACTTTTACCTTGAGTTTTTATTTTACCTTTAACTACATTCCGTTACGTCCATTGTGATAAACTGTTGCTATATTTTCCTTTTATCATTCATGCAAGATTTTGAGGATATAACCGAAGATTTGTATTTAGAAACCATTTATCGATTTATTTATTTACCGCTGAAATCCAACGGCGAAATTCAGCTTATCTTATCGGAGGAAGGTCAACGCACGGCTCCAATTACGCCGCCTTCTACAATTTTCCCTAATACAACATTCCTTTTTTTCTGCGTTTGAATATTAATACTTTAAGTACTTTATGTACCTAAATTGTTTTAACGTTTTCGTTAAATAACGTGAATGCGTGTAACCTTTTATTTGAAATTTATTTAAAAGTTAAATTAATATTGAATATGTATCTACTGTAAAGGAAATGGATTGAATTTTTATTTTATATTCATGCATAAAATATTTAGTTATACAAGTCACGTATTTACTTTCATGAAAAATTATTTATATTGAACCCGTTAACTTTGTGTAATACATTTGGTTTCTTATGTTTAGAATTTGTCTATCTATTGTTGACTTTTTACATTCTGGCCAAGAAATTAAAATGTAATGGCATCCCAAAAACGATATGTAATTCGGTAAGTCTCATTACTAAAAAAATTTGGAGATCCCTTCTCTCAGAAGGGTTCAAAGAGAACGTTACAATGTGACCAATTTTGAAAGTGATATATTTTTCCCAACGATGTTATCCTCTAATATAAGAAGTGTGCGCCACTCTGTATACAGGAATAATCTTCAGAGTATAATTAGATAGTTATAACCAAAAGTATGTGGCCGCCCCTATAATTTTACTTAAAATGTACAAGAAATATAATAGAAAAATTTAAGATACCTTATTTTTTGCAAGTAAAATACAGTATTTTTCGGTTATCATAAAATATTTACCGTTTCCCTCAATTTATACTCTACATATACTATATCGTTTAAAAGCTAACTAATTGTACTGACAATCCCTAAAAAAAAATAGAGGATGTTTCATTTAAAAATTTTGAGATATTGTTTGGTTTGTATTTATATTAATGAATTGTCCGATAATAACAGTATAGTGTGATTATTGTATGAAGCGAATCCTAAACCACGTGTTTGTGCGAGGTCTGTAAGATTTGTGAATATTTAGTTAATTACTGTTGTTATTGGTATGAAACTTATATCAATGGGTTACCTCAATTTTGTGTTTTTTGAGTGAGTTACTAAAAGTTATCAAAACGTTTTATGCAATTACCTAATTGTACTATCTTTGTTGTAAATTATTATCAAGGCTAATTTGTGTGAATGTGTTGAACTGATAAAGATAAATCTGCATTAAACAGGGGCCACTAAATTGTGACCATTTTGGGTCACGCCCCTGTAACACTATTGGTAAATTATAAATATCCGCCATTCTAAATATTAACATGATCTGTTCTATTTGTAACAAAGCGTTTTCCTTAAAATCGCCAGGGCTTTCATGCAAAGGTATATGTAATAAGAATTTTCATTTCCATTGCGTTAACTTGCCGTATGATCTAAGCAAGTATTTGAAATCACTGGTTTAATCTAGTTGCGTTACATCAACTATAAAATCTGAGATCTCTAAAATCTCAGCATCAATACCCACTGAGTTTGAAAACAAAACATTCTCTTTAAAAAAGAAAATCACGGATAACCTACGCTCTTCAATTGCGCAACTAAAGCATGATGTACTTGAAAGTATCACTAAAAAATTAAACAAAACTGTTTAACTTCCAAAACTCTTACTCCACCAAACCCCAGCTACCTCATATGCCGCCATCTCTTCTTCGGCTTCTCAGGTAAAAGTTATTATAAAACCTGTAAATGCAAACCAATCAACTGTTAAAACCAAGTGCAAAATTTTAAAAAAAGTTATGGCTTCAGGTATAGAAATTAAGCAAGTCAAACCCATAAAAGATGGGGGAATTGTGGTAAGCTGCTCTAATGAAAACCACTCAAAGAAATTACAACAAGCTGCCAAAGAAAATCTACCAGGATCATATAATAATAATAACATCAATTAAAGCCGACCCAAATCAAAATAAGAATTGTTGGTCTTTCTGAACGCCTTCACCCTGATGCGTTCTTAAATTTTATGAAATGTCAGAAGGCCGAATTTTTTAACGAAGATACATTATGCAATAACGCTTAAAAATAATACAGCTGTTTTTCAAGAAATTATCAGTACTGATGCAATATTGTATAATAAACTTCTAGAAGCTGGACATATTCTAATTGGTTTAGACGGGTGTACAGTGTTTGACGGTATGGAATTACGAAGATGCTACAACTGTTATAGTTACAATCACTCTACTATTCGCTGCCCTGACAAGGGTAAGCCAGTATGTCCTTTGTGTGCCAAATATCACATGGTTAGAGAATGTAAAGCTGCTTCAGATGACTATAATTGTGTAAATTGTGTAAATAAATTAGACAAATTCATCGCTTACAAATTAACGCTTGAGAAAAGTAAAGAAAGTTTATTTGGAATGTCAATAACTGTAGGTTCAAAAAACTAGAGCGTCTCAACAGTTGTGATGAAATAATTAACATCCGGACCCCTCAAGTCGGAAGTAATATAAATATGTCGTATTTTACAAGGTGTTATCAAAATGTAAGGGGTCTGCGCTCTAAATTAGACACTTTATTTCTAAACGTATCTGATTCACACTATGATGTAATCTGTTTGACTGAAACTTGGTTAAATAATGAACCCTTTTCTTTGAATAATTATTTAGTTTTTCGAGCAGATAGAAATTTTACAGTCACTGCTCGTTCCAAAGGTGGTGGAGTAGTAACTGCCACCAAACATACAAATATTACATCCTTGAATTTCAGTTGTCTTAGTCGACATAGTAGGCTGTAAACTTTCTCTTCAGCCTTTGTTGTAGTAAATATTTTCATAATTTATATTCCCCATAATTTGTTTTAAATGATTTTCGCCATTTTTTTTTAATTACTTGAAGAATATATGTCATGGTTGAACAATGTAATTATTGTTGGAGACTTTAATGTACCAGACTTTGTTGCGTCTACCAATGATACAAAAAGCGTGTTATTAAATAATAGAACAAATTATCTACACTTGGTCCAGATTAACAATGTTAAAAATGGTACAGATAGGCTCTTAAATCTTGTATTGAACAATGCAATAAAACAAGAATCTTTCCCACTAGTTGAAATTGATCCGTATCACCCTTGCCCTTGCTATCACTGTATCATTTTCAGGAAAAAGTATCAAACATTTTTCTTTTAGCGATAGTACAAAACTGTATAACTTTCGTAAAGCCTTATAACAAGAGCTGGGTTGTAGTGATTCGATTGGTCTTTCTTATATGATAATAAGTTTGATGATGTAAATGATAGGTGTCGGGCTTTTTACGATAAGCTATACCTATTACTTGATAAGATTGTTTCAACTTTAAAATCCTCTACCAGTGTTTATCCGTGTTGGTTTTCTTCTAATTTAAAACGCAAAATTAAAGATAAGAATCGTTCTTACAGATTGTATAAAAAGTTTAGATCACCTTATTATTACGATAAGTTTTCAATAATTAGGCGTGAAGTGAAAACTGTAATAAACCGTGATTATTGTAACTATATAAACAAAATTCAAACTGAATTTGCTATTAATCCGAAAGGGTTTTGGGATTATGTACGCACCAAGCATGGATCCGTATCAAAGGTTCCGAATACTATGAGTTATCAGAATGCAAGCTTGACGTCTCCACGTGAGATAGTAGAAGGATTTAAAAATTATTTCTCAAGCGTTTTTTACAATACTAATACTGCTAGTAGTACATATGAAACGCCATGATTTCTTCATTGCCATAAAAAAATTAAAATCTAATATGTGCTCTTGTCCCAAACGCATTTATTGTTGTTTAATAAATTTTTAAATACAGGTGATTTTACAGATATTTGAAAACTTTCAATAATATGTATCAATCGTTGAGGTATATTATTACAGACAAGCAACATGGATTTATGTAAGGCAGATCTACTTTAACAAACTTGTCTTGTTTGATCCAATATGTATCAAATTATTTAGATAAACGTGGTCAGGTTGATGTTGTGTACACTCATGAAATTTAAACCTTGGGCACCACAATTTCTGTAAACAAAAGTTTGCACATTGTGAAGCGGGCTTAAGGATATCATTTACAATTCTAACAGCAGGTAGTCTCAGCATTGGAGTGGTGATTAATTCTAGCAAATATGTTTTTGGACAACTGAAGTGATATTTCTTGGATATCTGGTCTCTGCTGCAGGTACTCGTTCACTACCTAAAAGATGAAAGTTAATAGTCTACTACGGGATAATGTGAAAGGCAAGATACCAATCAACTGGACACCAGAGACAATGCAAGAGTTTGATGCAGGTAAGAGAAGTCTAGGCTAAGATGCTGTGTTCACACACCCTGAACTCAATGCTCTGTTTGCAATTTTTATTGATGCATCAGTCTCTTCAACAATGAATTCACAACACTTGGGAACTATTAAATTTCGTCCCCAAGAAACTGAGCCTAGCAGAATGTAAATTCGTAACTTTCCACTTTGTACAACGTCTATAACACCCTGGAGCTAACGCAACGGCCAGGCTTATGAAAATTGTTGTTATGTCGGGACAATAAAACCGCAAATGTCGGTACTTGTTTTTAGTCGCCAATACCTAAACTCGAGCTGATAAACAAAGAACGCACGTAACGAAGACAACATTACTTTTATTTAAAAAATATTGTGCATCGATTGCTGCTTTTTTTATTGATCGGTTTTATTCAATTTTTTTACATACGTATATAACAATAAAAATTACATTTTGACCTTCGCCTTTTTTATATATTTGATCCTTAATTAAGATATTTCAATTATTATTTTTTGTTGCAATATATCTATTATTATTACGCAATTTGTGATTGGACAAAAATATTCTAAAGATTAAAACAAGATCGTTTTACCAAGATCACGTGAAAATTAATTGAGATATAAATGCACAACAATATATTGAATTCTCCATAAAACAACATTTTGATGTGGAGGCACTTCAAGCATTATTTGATTTAAATTTGGATCCAAATTTTCACACTAGGTACATATAAAACATTATTTAAATTTTAAATGATAATTAATTAAAAAAGGTTTCGCTTACTTTTAAAAATTTTAAGCAATTTGAATAGTTGGGGTAAGGTATTAAATTATAAAACGCAAATACGAACAGAATTGAATACTTAAGTGAAATTACTCGAAAATGGCGACCGGGCGTTGTCCATCTTTGCGATATTGCTGATGAGGGTTGTTTTGGAATTCCAACGCTTTTGGTTCTAGGAAAATATATACGGTGGTGCTTTTGAAAACGCATCGTAGGTATTTAGCATTGTGAACTGTTTTTTTTTTCGAATTTCTGCTCGCCCTTTCAAAATGGTTTTGGTATCAAAAGGCAACTAAATCAGCTGAATTACACGGTCTTTTTGAAAATTTATCAATAAAAAATTAGTAAATTTTTATGTTAAAGATGAATCAGTAATGCGTTGCCTAAGCACAACTTCTATGATATTCCTACGTTTTGACAATCATTAATAAAAGTCATAGCAATTTATTTGAAAATGGTTTACTTGAACGAAGAGAGAGTTACACTGTAGGTAGTTACATGCGGGTTCGTGACTTATTTGGCGTGAGCTTTGCTAACAGGCCCACACCATCGATGTCGACAAACAACGTGAAATTCAGCTGACTCCGATTAAGCTGTAAACAAAATTATCCAGCAGATGATTTAGAAGCATAAGACTCAATCTCTAGAACATGCTAATTACTCTCACTGTTCGTTTTATAACCCTCATCATTTCATTTCTTTGTTATAAATGTCTGAGTTAAACAGACTGAAGCAACTTTGGTTCGTGACTTATTTGGCGTGAACTTTGCTAACAGGCCCACACCATCGATGTCGACAAACAACGTGAAATTCAGCTGACTCCTAATAACAACAGCTATACGAACTAATTTTAGCTTCATTTTGATACCAACACCATTAACCTATGACCCGTTTTCAAAAGCACTACCCTGTAGATATTTAGAAACTGTTTCTTGATCATTTTTGTATTGCCAAAAACTTGCATGAGATAATACATAGATTAAGGCGTTACGCGGCAGAGAGAGACAGATAGCAAACGGTAGTGCATTTTGGAGAACAAAGAAGACAAATAACAAAATACGGAAAATACGCAGGAAGAAAGAAAAGACGATGCAATTCGATTCGACAATTTGATTCATAACTTTTTAAACATTTCAATTTTTTGTGAGGCATTACTCATTTGAGAACTGCTGCAGAACAGTTTTGACTTTTACAATTTGTACTTAAAGATTTAATTATAAATAATTTTACCTTTCTTTTCTCGTTTCCGATTCAGCGTGTGACAAAGTCATCTACATACAAATTGATCAGTATCCTATGAGAATATGAGACGCATATGAATAGTAATATACATTACGAACATTTGTTGTGATTTAATTTAAGAAATTGAATTAAATCATCTCAAGTTCATTCATTATAAAGATTGTGAAAAATAATAATCGATTTAAAATTTTATGGGAATGTTTAAAATTACTATCTCTGCGTGAAGTTTTATTTTATTTTCATTCACCTTTTATATGGTGTTTTATTAAAGTTATAAAAATACCCATTTAAGATTTTTATTAGGTGTTCTGATTTTTCTTTTTTCCAGTGCGCATTGGTATATTGATGTAATCAATGTGTACGGGACTAAACGTGAAATATTTTATATTTTTTTTTTGAGTCTGAAATAATAATTATTCAAATGTTTGTTCCTTTTATCTGAATTCGAGTTTTCTTAATACTTACATCATAAAATCCTATTCTGTGTTTATATTTTTTTCCAAAATTTACATACAAAAAATACGGTATTTTCCAAAGTCGTGAGTACTTTTAAATAACGTCGGATTATATACCAGTTCTGAATTAATCTCTCCTGACGCACTTGACATGACGAGTTGTTATTGATGTTTAGTAGTGCAACGAAGCAAATATTTTTAGTGATTACGCTGAGGATTTTGCTATTTATGGAAATAAGCTTTTGTCGCTTTTTGATTTTTGTCGATTATTTTTTCGATTTAATTAAAGGTTTTAAAGTAAGTGCTCAAAAGCCATGTATACGATTATGTGTTGAATAGAGATAATCCAATTTAAACGTACCTTTTTAAATTATGATGAAAAGGCAATTGCTCTGCTATTCGAAAGATACAACGCTAAATCCTCTTTTAAAACCATTTACTTTGTCCGCTATTAAATGCAGTACATCAAAAAGGTCTTTAGATCTTTATAAATAAATATAACATTCTGATAGCGTAGTTTTCTAGCAGCATATTAGGATAAAGGTATAACAACTTATGAATGTTAACACAAGTAAAACCGCAAAAAAAACGAAAGAAAACTCAATTTCCGGGCTGTCTCTAAATTGCAACCTCGTCCTAAGTAGGTATAACACTGGCTGGGACTATTTGAGACTAAAGGATGATTAATGTTGCGGCTCTAGCAAAAAATATCCGCTTGAAGATAGTAGTCATTGTGCGAACGCGGACACTGGGACACCATCCAAACGAAAAGGTCATTGTTTACGATTCCTAAAGCTTCCGAAATTTATTGTTTCACATTACGATAGAATAAACAATTGCGTTCTTAACGTCATCCGCATGATTTTTGATTAGTTTTTTTTGCGAAATCTGTCGACGCTTTTAACGTTTTTTGGATTATTAACTAATTTTGTGTTTGTTTGTGGCGCATATTATATTATTATAATAAACTTACACGTGGTCCGGTATGAAAAAGTTCAAAGAAAACAATCGTTTGAGTATGTTTCTGACATCATTAAAAATTCAGGACGGTACTTTTAGTTATTGATTACCTTGGGGGTTCAACAACAAATTATTATTAATAATGTCTGTCCGAATTTGTATGCCAATTTAAAAAAAAAAAAATGAGTAAATTATGTAGAATAATATAAAAAAAGATAAATGCAACCCTTTTAAGGAAAAAGTCTTTTGCATTAAGTTAGGTAGTCACATACGCAGCGTATTATCAAATCCGGTACTTTATGGACCATTTTTAACAAAGATAGAGTAAATTATGTAAAATAACCTATCAAAAATGTACAATGTAAAATTTTTACAAAAAAAGTTATTTAGCGTCAGTCAGTAATCGTGTTCAGTCTCATTATGTTTTATAACAGTCCGCGAAAGCTTTTTATCAAGAAATATACTGTCACGTATATAAAATATAAATGTCTGTGAACTTAAAACTGAAAAAAAAGTTCAAACATACAGTATAATTCAGTACTAATTTTGTGCTAATTTATTGCTCTATTATCAAATATTGTGTTCCTACCCATTCACACCAAACTGATATTAAGAAGGGGTGCTTTGCGTTACGCTAGCATCCCTACTTGTAAAAAGCGTGCACAGAATATCATAAATGTACACAACCACAACATATTTAGTAGTAACAACTTGCAAAATCTTTTAGGCAATCCGAAAGACCCAATAGAAATGTGTGATAAATCGGGAATATATAAAATTAATTGTAAAGACTGTAACCAAGTATATATAGGGCAAACCAAGAGACCTATTAAAACTCGTTTTAAAGAGCACCTAGCTTATGTCAAATATCATCGCACAGATAAGTCCAGTGTTGCCATGCATATGCTTGAAAATGGCCATAGAGTAGGCGACATTGAATTGATGAAGAGGGTATATAATAAAAACGAACTTGATTCTTATGAAAGTTTAGAAATTTTTAAAAACAGAAATTTGCTTATGAATTATGATGATAACGGTCCATTAGGATTTTCGGAATTATTTAAGCATCTAAGAAACAATTAAGTTTTACGATGCGTGATAAGCAGATAGTATATTTAAGCTTCCCGTTGTTTTTAATTTTAGTATCAGTATCGCTGATGATGACAGCTTAGCTGTTGAAACACGTGTCCGAGTAAAGTTTTTGGTGTTTTTTGTTGCTTTGCAATAAGCTGCAGTCCTGAGTAGTATCTATGCTTCTATAGAGTTTTATAGCATCAGCGTATAAAAGAAACCCGTTGTTAGAACCTTGATAAACGCCTCACGATTGCACAAATGCGGTTGGATTAAAACCATTATTCAGGACAACTTGCTGCCTATTATTTAGGTACTACTTGAAAATGTCTAGAGTTTTTACCGAGCAACCAAGAGAATTTAGCTTAGAAAGTAATATACTGTGTGTTATCTTGTCAAAAGCTTTAGACATATCCATGTACACTCATGAAATTTAAAACTTGGACACCACAATTTCTGTAAACAAAAGTTTGCACATTGTGAAGCGGGCTTAAGGGTATCATTTACAATTCTAACAGCAGGTAGTCTCAGCAGGGGTTATCTTATAGAAGGACTGTAGAATGAATCATTACACTAAGCACGTTTTAGAAAATAGGTAATTTACGTTGCTTACTTAATTTTTTCTTTAAAGAATATATTTGAAGGTATCGCTAATTAAACACCATAGCTCGATTAATTATCGAATCAAAATTTTGTTTAGGAAATGTTTACAAAATAAAATTAGAAATAATTTTGATTTAAAAAACGTCTACAAGCAATAACTTTTAAATTAAATCAAAAACTAAACATGGTTATTTGGGTTGACTGATTATTACTTATTTTTAAATAAATCTAACCTACTAATTATTGTAAGTTATTAAAAAAAATCATTAAACTCTCTATTCATAATATTTAGTCCTTACAAAATGTATATTTTATGACGTTTCATTTTTTCTGTAGTTAATATAAAAAGTGAAAATAAAAACTAAGGCAATTCTTATTGTCAACGTATATATTTAGTTTTTGACAAGAATTTATTACATAATTATAATTAAGATACCAAGTTATAGTTTAAAATTAAATGAAAACTTTTTTTGTTTTCTATATAAATAAATATAGAAATAATGGGTGTGACCTCCATTATTATTGATACATTCTTGGAGGCGTCTGCTCATTGACGCTATCAAGGTATCAATATAATTAATATTAATCGTTTCCCATGCGGTATCAATGGCTGCAATTAGTGCATTACGGTTTACTGGTATAAAATTTGGCCCTTGTTGTCTTCGGATAACAGCAAGTATTCGAGCCCAAACATTTTCGATAATGTTAAAATCTGGGCTTTTGCTGGCCAGGGTAACAGCTCAAGTTATTTTCTCGTATCCAATTGCGCACAACCCGCGAAGTATGAATAGGGGCGTTGTCCTTTAACAACAAAAATACATTATGAAAATGTTAATTCAACAGATCCCGAACTATTTTTGGAGAAAGTATAGTGAAATAAGAATACTTACTTGTTGGAAAATATAATCTTCGTCTGGATAAAACACTTCGACTGAAGGTTTCATAATAGTTTCCAAAATATCTAAATACGCAGCAGAATCAAGACGTCCATCGATAGCCCAACAAACTCCTGGACCCGCGCGCTAACCCAACCCCACATTCACAGAAAAATAACCACTTCGTTTTTAGGACATATGTGATTATTTTCGTAACGAGTTCCTTCCATTCTAAAAACTTTTAGTGGTCCATCGTTGCGGCTATTGAACGTTTTTTCGTCGCTAAAAATCACTCGATTCCAAAATTCCAAAGGTTCGTTCACATATCGCCTTGCAAATTCCAGACGACGTCTCATATTTTCGTCACTGAGAACTTCTTTCGCAGCAGCATTATACTTCTTTATTCCCATCTCCTTTAATCTTTTTGTGCAGTTATACGGCATCCGGGAAAATGTGTATCTGCTATAGCCCTGAGTATGTAGCAAATGGTTGTTCTGTTACGTAATGAAACAACTCGAGATCTTGAGCACGTGTAGATACTTTAGGTCTACCACTTCCGATGGCTCTTTCAAAGTGTGTTCAAGATTCCATTTTACTCGGTAATGCCCTACGGTGCTTTTGGTATATCTAACATACGTGAAATTTCACGCACGCTACGGCCCGCCGCTAATTCCGAAACAATCCGCGCTTTCAAATCAGCACCGAGATGAGGTGGCATTTTCACAACACTTGAAATTTTAAACTAAAATGGAATTTACATTTCTTACTTTATTTATTGGTTCACACTACCCCTTCTCAAACAGTAGGTAATTGTTTATTTATTACATACTTCTAATGACCAATGTAACAACCCTTAGAGCAATATGACTCAAAGGAAGTAAATTAAACAAGCAAGGATATTCTATTGTTATTGAAACTTATTCATAAAGTAAAAGCCATTTCCTTATAATGCTAATGGACAGGATTTTCTTTTAAGTATTAAGATTACAATAGAGGACTTATAAACTTTCGAAAATATCTAATTATAAATATTTACACTGCAATTGCGCTTTTTCCTTAATAATTTCTTAGCAATAACATACACGTTCTTGGTTTTAAGTTGTCATAAATTTGATATGATATAAATTTGTGTTTCTAATATTACATCACAAACTAATCTTTATTCGCCAAAAATTGTTGCTTAAGTTGTAAAGCTTCGTACACACCTGAACAACAAACCGAGCAACAAACATAACAACGAACCGAAAGTCAAACAGAACGACAAACGATCTTTTATGATTTCCACAATCCGAACAACAAACGGAACGTTTGTGCTGTTCCCATAATTATTTTCAGTAGTTTTCAGTTCATATATATTTATTATTGAGAAGAGAAAATTGCGGAAAACAAGAAGATAGTGCCAACCAAATTTTTACGCACAAAGAAGAGTAAAAATTATAATTTACTTCGCTTTTTTTTTATTTTGGAAATTTCCCGCCCAAATGATGCTAATAGGGACATCATTTTTTCTTGCATTCTTAAACACTGATTAATTTAAAACATTTTTCTTCTGTCAACTCCATAATATTACCTAAAACACAACAAACCCACAAAAGGGAGGACAAAAATAAATAATTTAATTCTCCCGCATAAGTTTGTTCGCCGTTTTGTTTAGATTCGTCCAAACCTGCAAACGCATTCGCGCGCATTTTCTTTGATGTCGGAGAAAAACCGACAAGTTGCGGGAACGCCGCAAACCGTTCGTGGAACAATCAGGACTTGCGAATCTGTTCTAAAATTCGTACGTAGCACCGTCCAAATTAATGTTCCGATTGCCGTTCGGTTCGTTGTTCTGTTTGTTCCTCGGTTTGTTGTTCAGGTGTGTACGAAGCTTTACAATAAGCATATTAATATGAACTATATCTTATGAAAGGAGAGTTATGTAACTATAATTAACGACTTAACGTTACGTTAGTAGATTCCATTTACTATTTACACATATTTTCTTGGAACATTCGATAATTAACTATCGGGATATGATGACCCTATACTTCGCAGGTTGTGCGCAACTGGATACAAGCAAATAACTTGGAGCTGTTACCCTGGCCAGCAAAAGCCCAGATTTTAACATTATCGAAAATGTTTGGGCTCGAATACTTGCTGTTATCCGAAGACAACAAGGGCCAAATTTTATACCAGTAAACCGTAATGCACTAATTGCAGCCATTGATACCGCATGGGAAACGATTAATATTAATTATATTGATACCTTGATAGCGTCAATGAGCAGACGCCTCCAAGAATGTATCAATAATAATGGAGGTCACACCCATTATTGATTTCTTATATTTATTTATATAGTAATACCTTTATTTAAAAAAAACGTTTTCATTTAATTTTAAACTATAACTTGGTATCTTAATTATAATTATGTAATAAATTCTTGTCAAAAAACTAAATATATACGTTGACAATAAGAATTGCCTTAGTTTTTATTTTCACTTTTTATATTAACTACAGAAAAAAATGAAACGTCATAAAATATACATTTTGTAAGGACTAAATATTATGAATAGAGAGTTTAATGATTTTTTTAATAACTTACAATAATTAGTAGGTTAGATTTATTTAAAAATAAGTAATAATCAGTCAACCCAAATAACCATGTTTAGTTTTTGATTTAATTTAAAAGTTATTGCTTGTAGACGTTTTTTAAATCAAAATTATTTCTAATTTTATTTTGTAAACATTTCCTAAACAAAATTTTGATTCGATAATTAATCGAGCTATGGTGTTTAATTAGCGATACCTTCAAATATATTCTTTAAAGAAAAAATTAAGTAAGCAACGTAAATTACCTATTTTCTAAAACGTGCTTAGTGTAATGATTCATTCTACAGTCCTTCTATAAGATAACCCGTGCTGTACACTACATGCAATAAGCAAGTAAGACTAAGAAGACCCTTCACAATAAAGCGTTTGAAGAAATCTGTGGTTTCATTACAAAGTCCAAAAGCCATAAAAGAAATTCGAAGAGGTTGAATAATGTTGTACTATCTGTTTTTTAGTATATATTTTCTGTAGGACTGAAATCTGGTTGAAAGGAGGTAATCAAAATTGAGTCCCATATGGCCTACATTCATCATTTTTTGAAACCATATTGCAACGGCAATGACCAAGAACTTTTGATGGACGAGCAATACCCAGTATGGCTTTAAATTCTTTTTAACAATTTACCAATTTGTGTTTTAGGTTTTTAGGCGACTGAAGTGGGTCAGATGTGTTAGTGATCTGCCATTGCAGTGGTATTGCATAGTTTCAGGCACACTTATCAAAATAAATTCACCGCAGAAAACTTTATAGTTTGATTTAACACGTAAATTAGTAATTATGAACATGGAGACACATAAAGATCGGCACCCTGGGTCCACAGAAACTACGAATGTTGCCGTTCAATCCCTTAGCGAAAAAAGAATAATCAGCTTAAAGTTGAACATAGACTACCGCCGTAAGGCCAGACATCAACAACTGCCCATGTTGGTTTTCGGCACTACAAACGTGCACGATTTTTCACATCTTCTTGCCAGAGATACCAACAAACTTCAGATTTTTAAGAAGTCACCAAACACTAATATGCAGCGTGATGGTGAGCGCCAACGTGATGTTGAATTTGAACATATATTTAGAGAAAACGAAGGTTTTTCCAATCAATGATGTGAGCGTTCTTTTATTCTAGATTCAAAAAAAACTGCAACCTCAACATTTTGTCAAAGTGTGTTATGAGCGAATATTTATTACGAATTAAATATCTATTTACATAACTAAAGAAAGAATTCGCCAAGATTCAGCACTAACAATTTAATACAAGTTAACATCACAAACAAATAAGGGATAACGCAAATAACACCAAAAGAAGTTAGGTACACAAGTACCCCAAGACTGTTACAGTTCACAGCAATAATTTTTATAAACTAAACTTAACTAATGCGTTAACATGCGTCTCTAGAGATAAGCTCGAGTAAAAATCATAACCAAACCTTAATACTTTACGCTTGCATATAGGTAGCAAGTCAAAGATATTTAAAACTTAAGAGAGAACGAAAAGCTTTCACTGATTGTCTTACAAAAATGACACATATGCTCGGCTAGGTCGGTAAAGTGGGTGAATCCAATAATTTGTAAGTTAGTCAAATTGACTTCAGTCTGTTTAACTCAGACATTTATAACAAAGAAATGAAATGTTGAGGGTTATAAAACGAATAGTGAGAGTAATTAGCATGTTTTAGAGATTGACTCTTATGCTTCTAAATCATCTGCTGGATAATTTTGTTTACAACTTAATCGGATGTTTAGAACAAGCCAGGTTACAGACGACGAGAGATAGCTACGCAGTAAATTCGAACTAGCTTTTTATGTTTAAGATGTGAAAAACCGACAACTGTGAACGGGTGTACGCAACTAAGATGTTTTAATTCAGATACATAAAACACATGTAAAGGTTTCAGTATACCTGCATCGATTAACGGCTTTTGTAATTATTCAACTCCCGATATCTTTACAAGGTAATAATTTGGCGCCCAACGTGGGGTTCAAACCCAAGAGTTTCATGCTCATCCAACTTCGGAAATGGACGGACCTCTAAAGAAACTGCTCACTCTCGTTAGCAAAACGTTAAGAAAAAATTCCAAGCAACGACGGTCTTTACAGAATCTAGAAGATACTAGTTCTTAGTATTTGATCAAAGACTATAAACATAACCACAAAGAAAAATTTGGAATATGTCGATGATTCGTCGATAATTACCGGATATCGTTCTATTTCGAAACGGAAAGGAATAAAGGATTCAACAAAGCAGCGTTCGAAAGAGAAACAGTGGTTTCATTAAATAGAAAAAATATTTTTTACATTTTCTAGTAGGTAGTTTACTTAGCGCTTATAAATGTAGAAAAAAATATCAGATATCCAATTTGAAATGGTGATCGACCAGCATTTCGGATTTGTTTCGAAAATATCGGTAATCGGATAATATTCTATAAAAGCCAATATTTTCTAAACAAAGAATGATTTCTTAAAAGTTAATTAGCTCGATCCTTCCTCTATTAAACTGTTTATTCAAACCTCTATCTCTTGTTGTATAAACTTTAGCAATATCAAACAAAGCGCATCTTCTTAAACTTTGCAAAATGAGAGGTTGCTATAGCTTCCTCTAGCCGTATTTAATACATTTTTTTTTATATTCGTTATTATTTAAGTTAAACAAAAAAAATTAACGGGTTCTAAGGAAATAACATGGGTATTTAAGCACACTAAAGAAAAATAAGATGTCGTTAGCCTAAACCTAAACATAAGTAGCATTTCTCCAGTCAGCAATAGCACCTACACATACGTATTTCGTTTTAGTAAGACTTAGCAATGCAGGAAAAGAAAAAATTGCAAAAATATTCTTTTTAATGATAATATTTTGCTCCAACATTGAAATATTAAAAATTGTTATGTGCAAACATTTTCCAGTAAAAGCTTAATTGCATTAAAATTTTGTTATTGCCATTTTTATTCGCTCGACAATTCCGTAAACTGTCAACAATGAACGACAGACTAAAAATCGAATTTTGAGAAAATGCGCGTTATAAATTAAAGCTTTCTAGTTAAATTTTTGTAGAATTTTGTGCAGCCGTGCCCACGTCACGTAATGCAATATTTTCCGAAGAAAAATGTTTTATGAGATATAACATTAATTTGTTTTGCGGAATAAAATGTGTTTGTACAAACAACTTCAAAAAAAGTTTATGCACTTGGGCATTTAATCAAAAAAAATAAATAAATTTATTGCTAGGAAAAAAAATCTTAAACAATAGTATTAATCGATAATTTCAAACAAACATTACACATTCTCGATAAAAGAAAAGCTTTCCAAATACTAGTAAAAAGTATCTACATAATAGTAATTTAAATCGATAACAAAACAAACAGAAATGCACTGCGAGATTACAACTTCAGCATGGTATGCGAAATCGAGTTGTGCCATGACACTTTCAACAAAAGTAACAAACGTTTTTTCTTGTGCAGCCTCTTAAAATTTTTTTTTTTTTTTTAATAAATAATCATTGTAAAAAGACTTAGAAAAGCGATGGAATAATTGAAAACAAACACTTTGAAGAAATACTCAATGATCTCCAAAATAAAGAAAAAACAGAAAACAATGAACTAGCAAGAAAACTGTAAGGAAAGAAGAATTTGAAAGAAGTAATTAAAGAACTAAAATTCTTTCCGATCAGTAAAAAAAGACATAATCGGTTTAAGAAGAAAAATAAGAAATCTAACAAGAAGATGTAGACTAACAAATACTGAGATATGCTGGATATACAAAGCATCTAACAAATATGGGGAAATATAACTATGGTGTTGGGCCATGTCATTAAAATGAACAAAAAAGTAACGACAAAAATAATAAAAAATAGAAAAAGGAAAACCAAGAAAACATTACAAAGAGAAAAAAACATGGGCAGAAAAAACTGGCTAGGAACAAAGTGTGAATGGAAAAGGTTTCGAAACTAAGAGTAATAATGTAAGTGCAATTAATACTTAATGTCTTGACATCGATCGGTAGAAGAATAGTAGACCAAAACATTTTATGCTTTAACCAAGTTGTACTATAATTTAAGATAACTTGGTTTGAATACTGCTTACTTTTACTTAGTCTTAGATTTCCGCTTTTCTCTGAGCAAACATGAGTGGTGCCGATTATCGTCTTATCGATTGCGTTTACACTTAAAGACAAGTCCCGGGTTATTTTCGTTTGTCCCAACTGAGTTGAGCCATCACTACCCTGGTGCCTTCTTCATTAACTTCTTAACAAGTTTTTTGCATGACTTGAAGACTAGGTGTGCAATACGGAGATCATAAAAAGTTCACAAAATATCGATATCAAAATACAATTATGATTAAAATCCTCTTTGAAACGATACTCAGAAAACCAAATTACTCTTGAGATGAAAATGAATCTTCTTTGGATGCAATTGTAACAGAAATTGACATGCCGCAAACCAAGTACACTGATCTTCCAATTCTAACAGTTACACTTTTACCACTTGAGACAGTCCATTTTGATCTAATAATAGTATATCGTTTTATTTGGAGAGCAGCAATACTTTTCACGATGAGTTTAAAAGTTTACTAGACGAAATAAGTGAATCCGATAACTACAGACTAGTGATAAAAAGTTTCTTTTATTCAGAAGAAAGAAAAGTTGCTATAAATTGTTTATAAAGTATATTGTTTAATATCGATACGCACCTATCTTTCGATTTCAAAATTATTTGTTTCTTAACAATTTACTTTTACCGATCAGAACAGCAGTAAAAGTTGCACTATAGTTTCCGTTGCTAATACTTATACGGATATATTAAAAAAAGTAACTTTAGCGTAAAAAAATAAGTAGGTAAAAAGTCTAAGCTTACAAATGTATAAAAAAAATAACAAAAGACACCGATACCACCTAATTAATGTATTAGATCACTTATTAAGTAAGGATTGTTAATTGCTTCCAGGACTTCTAATGGGATGATTGATTTTGCCTATAACTATTGGCAGACTTTATTTTACAATGTCTTTTTTGTTAGTTCTTGCTTTGTATTTTGAAAATAATCGTATTGAACATTTTAAACCAATAAATACCAAGTTCATCAAAATACTTACTGGCTACAATTTATATCAGATATTGGTGTTGAAAAATTAGGCCTTCAAATAATTGATTTTTATTATACATTAAACACGACTTGCCCATGACGCACTAATGTGGTGATTGCTTTTGCCCATAACTATTAGCATAATTTATATGAATGAAATGGCTTTCTCATTAGTCAGGTCTTGCTTTGCTATTTCTATGAACTTCGTTAAAATGTTGATGACTACAAAGTTCCATACGGAATAATAACGTTTGAAATATCAGGCCTTCCAATAAATACAGAAATTTGAATCACAAAATTTTTTTAATTAAAACAAAGCGTGAACATATTTCGCTTGTTAAATAAATCTTACTAACAAATGTTTCCTGGTAAATTGGTTTAAACGTTTCACGGACGCTTAGAATAATCACTCCACCTTTTTACTTGATCGATTTCACATCTTTCATCCCAAACATTTTCCTTCTTTATCAAAATCACAAATCTCTTTTTTGATCCATATCAGTTTCTGTAACATGGAAGCAACTTGACCTAGCAGGTGTAATATTGCAGCATACACCTAAAGTTATTACAATTCGTTGTTCCAAGTTTAACCAGGTAACTCTGATATTGGAACATAGATGGAATTAGAAGTTCCTCCAACAGTGACTTGGTTTAGTGTTAAAATGATAATACATGTTAATACTAAACTATAATCCCTATAATACTTCTAGTTCCATCACTGATCAGAAAGAAGAAAGTGAACTAAAAGTTACTGATTGTAAGGATTTATATTATGTTGCCAATTGCATATAAAAAATATCCCATCTCCATACTTCCAAACTATCCTATGCTTAATGAAATTTTCTACTATTACATCACTTGTGTTCATCAGGAAAACCAAGAGATACGCCAAAAAGAAACGCACTTCTCGTTGACCACAAACGGTATGTGACAGACCAAAAAAAACTGAATGCGAAAAATGTAGATCAGATTGAACAAGAAAAATAATAATTGGAAAGGAAAATTAATTTCTCAAGACAAGAAAAAAGTGTCGGTATCCTACAAAACATTGCCATGTAGTCGATTCATGAGATCTGCCCAATTTTGCCCCATCAACTATGGCGGTTTGTACAACGGAGAAGAAGGTAGTTTGGAATTGTTATTATCCAATTAATTGTGGACTCATAATATCCTATGTAATTTATAGTATTGCCTCTAACGCCAAACGATTCATTGAAAAACTCTGATTTGAGAATTGGAAAAGTTCTATGGCACGTTAAATAGTGTCTTATTTTAGAATTGGTGACAAGGGCATATTTTTTATTTCGGAACAACCACTGCCATTTGTATTGGACCTTAAATCAAGTCGAATAATTTTTGACTGTAATGGAATGCCTAAACTTTTTGATCTCTTTCAAATCTTTACTCTTCATTTTCACGGGTGTGAAATTTTTGTGTTCTCAGTTTACTAAAATAGAAAACTATTCAAGAAGAATCATAATCAGGGATGAGACTTAGGTACATCACTGGGACTCTCCTACTAAACAAATCCTTAGGTTCCTAAGGGCTTTCCACTCCCAAAAAAAACCAAGACACTATGTTCTGGAAAAAAACTAATGGCATGCTTATTGAATATATGCCGAGAGGGTCTACTATAAATGGAAAGACCTACGGAAACACAATTAAAAAACTGCTCTGGAGGAACAACGCCCACATTCTTATCCACAAAAAAAATTGTTGTCGGATTCATAAGGCAAACAAAGTTCAGCAGATAATTAATGATTGTGGGTTTTGTAGAGTTAAGGCATCCATCTTATAAACCCAACTTAGCTCCGTCAGACTTCTTTTTATTCAAAAAAGCATGTCAGGGAAAGCGTTTTGCTTCTGAAGAAGAACTCAAAGAAGCTGTTGAAGAATATTTTGCGGGGTTACCGACGCAAATTTTTTTAAGGTTTTGGGGCAGTTGGAAAAAAGATAGAATAAGTTAGTGTATTAGTGTTAAAGGGAGTAAAGTAAGAATTAATGCATACAATCTTTTCACAGAACAGAAAGATCTAAACCACTTCTTCATTAATTTGTTGTAATTTGGGACTAGTTTACATTATGCAAATTCAAGAAAACTTAAAAACTCCAAAATCATTTCATTATGGTACATAATGATAAATGTACAAAAAATCGAATCATTTGGTTTAAAACAAAATACTGGCTTTAAAAATTGAATCAACAAAATAATTAAGTTTAAATTGACCACGCATTTGTAGGAGTGGTTTAACTTTTTCTGTTCAGTGAACCGATAATAGTTACAAAATTTAATTAAATTAATTTCAAAATCTTAATAATTCCAAACGAAACTGTCTGGCACTAAGAATGGTTTGAATTTGTGATGTAAGACAATAATTTTTTTCACGAGCCATAAACTTTTTTATTGCATCGGCTCTATTTTAATATCGTTTCTATCTTTTTAACGGGATACCGTACAATTTTTGTGATTAAATGAACTTTATAGTATTTATTAATTAAATATCGTATTTGGTAAAAACAATTATTATGTAAAAAGAAAAAACCTTTTTGTTTTTGTTAAAAAAATTCCCTCGCTGTAGATTAATGACGACGTAAACAGTGTAACGTTTTTTTTTAGAACTTGCCTGTAGAAATAATCTAAGATTGAAGTTCTAGATGGTCATCAAATTGCTCCATTATTCTCAATCCAGCACTTGGCATTACAACTTTATCTTTATCGACGTTATTAAAATAATGCCTTTTCAGATTGTATCATTACATCATTGATTGTAAAGTCAGCAATGGTTTTTCTTGTGTTCAGTATAAACGCGCCCCGAATGTTTAATTGATTATTTAAGCCCGCGTTTTACATAAGCTCTTTTCGATTCGACACATTTTATTAAATTATGATTAAAACGCGGCTTAAAATTGGTTAAGATTTATGAGAGCGTGTGTTGTTTGGATAATAAATAACATCAATATTTTATCAGCCAGGATCATAATTTTTGGGTCGAATTAGAGTCTAAATTAATTAACCGCGGCACGAGGCAACAAAATAAAATAAGGCCGAGATTGGTGTGGGACTTGACCGTCAGTTGCTGTTATGTAATATGACATTATAAATCACAATTAAAATTGATTTTTTTCATTTTCAAATTTTACTACGATAATATTTATGGTTGAATATCAGCCATTTTGATTCTCTAATGGATTCATTAACGTACGCAACGTCATCGTTTTTGGTGTCTTAATGAACAACAATTCCTGGAACTTTTTACTACGAAAATATTTAGGTTGGTAATTGTGGCGAAAGTAATATCCAATATGCGGTCGCTGTCAAATAAAATTGGGGCGTTCCCAATCACCATAAAAATTTTCTAAATCGACCAAATAGTTTCATTATTCATTTAAAAACGGCTTAAGATGAGCAAAATCTCATTTCATAAGATTTAGAAGCATTTATTTTTTAAAATGAAAATTTAAATTTGAATTCGTGATTTAAGTCATGTTTTATAAAACTTGTTATTGAATGTACTATTAATAAATGCAAATGCTGTCGTATAGTTTTAGTTTTGTATAAAATTAATCCCATCCACTTTGGATCCACAATCAACGATATTGGCGATCAAATTAACACGACAAATGCAAAAACGAGAACATAAAAAACCGGACAATTATTAATATGCACGTGACAGATACGCACGTTGACTGCAAGTAAAACACGAAATTCCTTGTCGACAGTATTTATTTTTGCCTTCTGTTTTTCGTAATTAGATCCAAAAACTTGGTTGAACATCGACATCCATAAGTACAATATGTCGGCTTTTGTAATTGTGTACTTGCGTTACGATTTCAGATGTCACGTCTGTATTTCACTGTCATGTAAGCTTTTGTCAATTCCGCATTTGTCGCTGATCCCAAAATAATTCCGGTTCAGATTCGACTACGACAAGAACAAAAGAATAATCAGCTTATTCTATGTAGGTAAAAGAATTTTACATATCTTTCGAAGAGAACAAGAGTGGTGCCTTTATCCATTTAAATGACCTTAATAATTAACACATAAAATTCTAACCAACTCCGGATAAATCAGAATAAAATTAGGATTCTTTAAAAACAACGGTGTAAGATTATCATATGATTTTCCATATAATACCAAGCGGTCGATAAAATAAGCATGTAACTCCTAATATTCCTAATTGATCATTATCTGCACAATTAATTCTATTTTGTGGAGCAAGCCTGCTTCAGTTGACAACCCATCACTAGAAATTTACAAAAACCGGCCAAATTTCAATACAAAAGAACAGATTTTTAGCATTAATAGAGTGATACTAGCACTTAAAAATACTAAGACTAAACCATTACCTAACATGGAAAATAGTTAGCCATGAATAGCCAACAATCCACATACCAGCAGTCAAGTGTTACTACCAGTAGTGTAGCAGATTCATAAAAAATGATTTAATAGTTTGGCAAGTAATTAATGTCTCGATGTTTGTTTTCGCAAGTGTACATTTTTCATATGACATTTCAAGTGCATATTTAGTTAAATTATTTGCATCCCTTATGTTTTAAGGATATATTATCCTAATACTCAAGTTGTAGACTGTGTTATTTTGTTTACGTTTACATAAAATAAAGTCTGAGAAGCTTAGGCATCGATTTTATTGTTAATTGTTTTTCTTTGAAAAGTTATGACCTGCCAAAAAAAAGTAAATGGTTAGTTTGAAAAACTTCTTTAGTTATGTTCAAAATTGTTTATGGTTATCTTTATGACTTTGCTGATTTGAAAGAATGGTTTCATGGAAAAGAAATACGTACATACCAAACTTTCAATTTTAACAGTTTTGAATTGGTTGGAGATGAGATAGAAATGAAAGAGATGAAATCAAGAAGAGAGCAGAAATCGTCCTTGAAAATAACACCTTAAAGTTTACGAAGTGTGTTTACCGTACGCCGCAATACCGATTAAAGCTCATATCGTCAATATCATCGCCAATATTGGATTATAATCGAGCATTAACTACCTCTTGGATGAATCTTTGAAGAAAATGTAAACCACTGTCACTATGCTCTAACTTTTATGAAAAAGTGTTATATTTTAGACGCTCATAATATTAGGTTTATCAAATAAGTTGAATGGAAATATGTGTAATACGTCTTGTTGAATTATCTTACGCTAATAATTCATCTTACTTGGACATCAATTGTTTGACTAGTTTCTATGTATTTTTATTTTTCAAGTTGTATTTCTTTATTTTCTTTCGGTAGGTTACTCAATTATCTGAGAGAAGAAGACGATTCCTGGTCCCTTTTGTTGGAAGATTTTAAACCAAATTACAAAATATCTAGTCTTTAGGCAACCAATAAGCGGGTGCGACACCTTTGCCTAAACATTAGACATTTCGTAGTATGATTTAAAACCTTCCAACAAAAAGGTTTGTTGGCACAGATAATTGAGTATTTGTATATTTATTACACGGGATTTATTATAAGGTTTAAATGGTCCCATTATGTTCGTAGATGATGGGGGTTTTAAATTATTCTGAACAAAGATCAGTATCTCTGTCTTTGATTTTAAATCAAAACCGAAATGTTTTCTCATTTTTTCATTACAGGCGCTTTCTCAAAATTTTGATGAGCATCAAAATTTTGATGAGTAACTTACGTTGACATCCCGAGTCTTTACTCCCCTATAGCAAGTTAAACAAGAATCAAATCATTTAAAAATTCATCCTTTTACAACGTAATTACTCCGGCAAAGCATCTTGAGCTTTATTTTCAGGATTTGATAAAGTAACAATTTCTTCATTTTATCGTACTTTCGGTTATTCTGCTTCCCAAACCAAGGTTTTTGAGATCCTAAATATGAATTAAAAGAAATAATAGATAGATTGAAAGTTCGGCCTCTTTGAATGGCCCTGTATTTTGAATCTCGGAATTGGTGTATTTATACTGGTTCAAAGGGATTGGAGTTTGCACGTAGACTGCACGTTGGTCAAATCCAATTTTTCGTAAGGTGCAGAATTAGTTGAGCCTCAAGGTTTTCCTTTCTGTTGAAATTTTTGGATGTCAATAGTCTCATTAACCAATCTGTTATAATAACCAATAGGCCCTGCGAGTAACTTGGAGCTTAGAGGACTATCTTGTGATTCCCATTGCAAAGCGCATGTTAGCTTACCGCTGACTTTTCTGTAGGTCGCAGCCGAAAATCTAGTTCTCATCGGTTTCTTAGTGATTACTATGTATACTTTGCCACGAGAACAAAGTATACAGTAAACTCCGGCTGCTAAAAGAGGGTCTCTATCGTCCTTTGTTGAAGTGATAGTCTGCTGAACTTTTTTGGTTGGTTTAAAGATAATTTGGATGTCGGCTCTCTTTACAATTCTTCTTATGCAGACTATGACTTTAGATATGTATGGTAGATTTACGTGGACGGTAGTAAATTATCTCTCGCATTCCGGCGTTCTTGTTCTTTTGGACCCCTTTGATCATTCAATATCCTTCCTACTGTACACGTTAACCTCAAAGGCAGCTTTCAGGTGTTTTAGTTTCACTTGGAGATTCTCTGGTTCACCAATCCTTCAAGGTGGTTTCGTCAGATAGTGCTTTGATAAGGCGTGTAGGTACCTGTGTATAGGTTTTCAGTACACTGTGTGACCAATTTGGTTTTTTCAATAGCACATCCAAGAAGACTAGTTGTTGTTTATCTTCGGTTTCCATAATGGACTGGATTGGAGTATCGAAAAAACTGGTTTAGCTTCTCCGAAAACAAAATAATAAAAATTTTGCAGTGACTCCTACACACATTCCAATTAAAGGTACCATCTCCAACACGGAAGCAACAAACAGATATCTACAGGACGAAAACGCAGAAGCAATAAGAACCGAGATGACTAATGTCCTCAGAAAGGCGCTACCTCCAAAGAACAGCTTGTCGAGAAATGAAACATTAGAGCGATACAAGTCCAGCCCCCTTTGAACCAGCATCAATACAACCTGCGAAACAAAAATCATCAGTCAACGTACAACATCGGATTTGGAAGGACCTCTAAAGAAACTGAAGCGAAACGATTAGAAGCAATTTCAATCAATGACGGCATTTAAACCCGAATCTAGACAACACTATTTCAAAAACAAGCCGCAACAGCCTAAACCAATTTGACGTCTTAAAAGGAACTAACCTATGACTATGATGTTGGTTTCAACTGCTATTACGAGATGTAGCAATTTATACAGTTCTCTTTCACGTTATCATAAAAGATTTCAAAAAGAATATTTCTGGGCTGACTATGATAATAATACAATATAAAAAAATTATGCAACGAAATTTCAAAATTTTCAAACTGGCTGATGAGCATAGTATTTCGATAGATACTTATAATAGTAGTGTTACGACAATGGAGGAAATAGTTGAGTTGAGTGCATTCTCTAGCTTTACAGCGCTAATTTGAAGAATCATTTTATTTCGTATATACTTAAATATAGGAACACGGATTGAAAAGTTAGTTATGAATTAGTAGTGCAGTTAAAAAAATTATTCAAATATGTTAGAATATAATTATTTTTTTAAACGTTCCATAAAACAAAAATATAATAATGATATAGAACGTACAACTCAAGAAGGTAGAGAAAATCTAAAAACCTTAATTAAAATCGTTTCTTTTTACGAGAATTTGCCAAAACGTATAATAAATAAAAGTCAAGAAATCTATTGACCAGAACAGCCCACGTCTCAGAGAGATAATGTGCAAAACGAGCTCGTTCTGTTTATCTTACTGTTACACACAGCACGCAACTTCCTTTTGTTTACATACGTTTCAAAGAATATTTAGTTAATACCCATTCATACAAAATACGTACTTTCCTCTAACACATTAAAAATACAAAATGAACATAAATTAATAGTGACCAAACAAAGAGCATTAAAAAAGCAGGACAATCAATATACGTAGTTCCATCAACGTCCGCTTATGTTTATCTTATGTTTACGTCTTTCGATTTTTCTCGGATTATCCATTAGCTTATCCGAAGTATTTCTTTACTGTTGCTTTACCATGAAATAATAATCGAGATAAATTTAAAGTGTTTACAAGACGAATATCCCTTCGATATAGAAAAGCCTTTTCGGACACAAACGCAAACAACGATTCTTGTTTATATTCTTCGAGCTTAAATAAATGCTACCATAACAAAATTAAATTGATAAAAATTAGTCTGCGTCGAATGCCGTATAGACATCGATAAAACAAAGAAAGGATAAAAACTGGAATTTAATTAAGTCGCTGTTTGAGTAAACTAATTAAAATTGGAATCGATTCGTTGTAAACATCGAAAAATTTCGCAAACAACCAACTTGAACGCCATAATTTTTAATAATAAAACACTTTATTACAAAAAAGAAAATTGATTATTTCAATTAAGATTTTGAAATGCTCAGATAAAAAGAACTCATTTTGTGTAAAGAATTTCAATTAATAATTTCTTAGCTAATGAAACATCGAAAAGACGTTTCATTACCATTAATTTAATGGCTTAAATTTAGAAATTACGTATATTGATTGCTTTATAAGACATTATTACCTTTTAGATAAATTGATGATGTATGAGAAATTGAAAACAAGAACTTAATCTTATACTAATCACTTTCGAAGTCCAACTTAACTAATATAAAATTTATTGCTCAAATTGGCTGTAACGGTTCCGGTAGCACATAAAAAATCAATTTTATTTCAAATTGTTATTTAATCGTACTATTAAGAGCTACTTGTTCAAGTGGTGCATTCTTGATTTAATCAGATTTTACGATTTAATTAAAAAAAATTAGTGTTTAATTAATTAATTAATTCGATAAATAAGGAGTCATGTTTTATTGTAAAATTATTTTCTTCAAACTCATTTCAAATTTCAAAGGATTAAGTGCGTGTTTTGGTACTTTTTTTTAAATATTGCTTAATTTGCCCAATGTAGATCGCATTGCAATCATTGCAATTACTTTTAGAAATCAATTGTGAGCATTTTAATTTAATAATAAAGTTCGTACATGTTAAAATTTTTCTAGAAAGTTGAATATTATTTTCTGATAATGCAGGCACAGCTGGTATGACATTTATTAACAGATTTAAATAAATAATTTTCTAAAATAAAATCTAAATTATAGTACCAATTCTAATTATTACTTTTAAGAAACGAAATCGAATTCAATGTAAATCAAACTTTGAACTGTATTGCTACCATTCAAATATGTTGAGAATTAATTAATAATTTAATATTTTGTTGGTAGAATAATTAAACTCAAAATAGTGTGATGTTAAAAAATAGTTATAGTGTAACTAGTGCAAAAAGTGCAACAAATATGCTTTTTTGCACATGTTGCACAACATTTTTCTACGATCGAAAAGTAAAAAGAAAAAATAAAAAATACATTACTTTTTACAATAGTGCATAAAATAATTAACTTTTGTGCAAAAACTAATGCAAAAATAATTTACTTGTTGCACTAATATGTGCTCTTTGCACTAATGCAAAAAGTGAAACTTTTGGCACAGTAATTACCGCAAAAAGTAGTAGTTACTTTTTGCACGATCGTAGAAAAAGTGTTTTTTTTAATGTTGCTGAATTTGTCAATTGCAATTAATTTAAAAAATCAAATGTGAGCGTTTCAATCTCTGTTTTGAATTTTTACTTTAGTAATAAAGCTCGTATATTTTTTTAGAAAACTTCTAATCCGTTCCTTATACAGGGTGATTTTTTAAGGCGGTCATTAGCAAATTTTCTATTTGTCCACTTGCTGAAATTCCGGAAATCGATGTCAACTTTGTTAATTTAAATGGCAACCCCACTTTTTCAATTTATTTTCACATCCGCGACGCGATTTTAAAGAAAAAAGTCACATGTCACACTTATCTGTCATAGTTTTTGACTTATGTCAATTTTTCCTCAATATTTTGCAAATGCAAGGGTGTATTCAATAATTAATTACTTCTCAACCATTCAAGATTAATGCATACATTTTTTTTGGTGTTTCTCCAAAGTTCACGAAATCTTTTAAGCCCTCGCGCATGTTTCTACAACGCTCCTACCGCCTACTATGGTTTTTTAACAATCTGAATGAGAAAATGTAAAAAACTCAATTTTTCAAATGGCACCTGTCAATTTTCTTAACAAAAATCGATGTAGAATTGAATTTCAGTACAACTTTTGTAAGCATGTTTTATATTTACGACGAGTACCTATTTTTCGAATTATTAAGGTTTTTATTATTCAAGATTTAATTTTTTTTTAAATTTGTAAGAGACTATGAAACTAAAGAAAAAAAACCCCAGTTGTCATAGTGTATTAGTCAATAAGCAATTTTTAAAATTTGTGATTGAAATTAATTTTAATTCACCCAAATGGTTACTTACACGAATACAGTTATTTTTGATTTATTTGTCATACACGGCAATTGCCAAATGATTACCGAGAGAACATTTCGGGAGTTCAATACCAAATATCCACGTCTACCACGAATAAACAAACAAAAGTTTGCAAGACTGAAGTCAAAATTCCTTTCTTCGGAAAATATGAATCCTCTGAAAAAAAAGAATTAAATTCATTACTGAGACGGAAGATAACCAAATCAACGTTTTGGGGCTGACTTAAACTCCTCTATCCAAAAAATTTTGCATGTGCATAAAAGGCACCCCTATTCGTTCGTTCGTTTGCAGCCGCTACGTCCAACTGATTATCCTAAAAGAGTAACTTTTTGCGAAGAACTTTTGACAAAAGTTCAAGAGGACATTAATTTTTGCCGAAGAATTTATTTGGACAGAAGGGATTTTTAACAGCTGAAAATTCACACCAAATTTCCAAAGTTGAGAACCAAAGACAATTTTCTGTTAATGTGTTTTCTCTGCTAATGGATAATAATCGGTTGGTCTGGCACATGTATGACAAAAATTTGAATGGAACGAGATACTTGGCTATTCTAAATAATATTGTGAAAGACTTCCTAGATAATCTTCCCATCCAAGAAGCAAAAAGTTTCTGGTATCAAATGGATGGGGCGAGAGCACATTCAACACGTATTATAGATTCGAAATTGGAAAATTTATTTCGTGGCAGATGGTGGGGTAATAACGGTCCTTGGCTTTGGACTCCAAGATCGCCAGATCACACACAACATAACTAGATGTCGAAAAACTTATCGTTTAAATATTGTGATCCCTCCAGTAGGGCATATAGTCGACAGCACGCGTTTGTACAATAGTGAACTTACACTTGAGTTCTCTCACTCCTGAAGAGTCCCAATAGGACGAAACAGCTGTTAACCCAACATGTCATTATTGCAAAAATTCACATTTTGTAAATCAAATGTCTAGAATTTATGGCGTTATCTATAAACGAAAGGAAATATCAAATACAAAAACGTAACATGTGTTCAAATTGTTTTCGAGACAATCATACTACGGAAAATTGTAAAGCCACCGGATGTAAAATGTGCGGAAAATATCACCATACGTTACTTCATGAAAATCGGACATCATGCGATCAACCGAAAAACGAATCAACTGTTGCACATTGCGCAAAATCCTCTTTGGAATTAAAACAAGTAATTTTGTCAACCGCGCAAGTATTAATTAAAAATTTAAAAAGTGGTTTCGAAAAAGGCCGTGCCCTTCTAGATCCAGGTTCACAATTAAATTTGATTTCAGCCGATTTATGTCGTCAGCTTAACTTGAAAACAAAAAATGAAAACATTTTAAAATACCTCTCAATTGTTACATTGTAGACCGCGTTACTAAAAATTTACCGGTTACATCATTCGAAAAAAAAAATGCTTAAATTTACCAAACGTTGAATTGGCGGATCCAGAACTCAATCACTCTGGTCCTATACACTTAATTTTAGGGGGCGGAAGTTCACGGAAATTAATGTACGCCAAACAAATTGAATTTTTCAAAATAAACGAACACGATTTATACATGTATAAGACGCCTCTAGGGTACATAGTAGAGGGTGTAATTATGGACATCTTTCTTAAACGCTCATCAATAGTATGTAACGCTATTGCAAAAAACGAATACGAATCTATTAAAACATTTGTAACGTTCGAAGTGTAAACGCTCCTCCTGTGTACACACTTCCTTAACCCAATTTCGCGGGCTTTACTTTGTATTGGTTTCCGGCGTTGTTAACTTGAAACTGTCCACGATTGGTCCGCTGCATTTGAACGCTTCCGGAAAGCTTGTTCTGAATCAACCGTTCACGAGGGAGAAGATCAACCCACATCTGAAAATTTCCTCGCTTAAAGGGGTAATCAGGCCGATGGTAAGAGATTCTGAAACCCTTCAACGTTTTGAAAACTTTATTTTGTAGGTAAAATATATGATACCGCATAAAGTGGCTTTTAAAATTTGCTAAAGGTTGTGCTCCACGTGAACTGTTCTATAAGCACGTCCTGCATTCTTCAGGCTAGGGACGCTTTACATCAGGTATACGATTGCCCTCGGGGTTTATCTATCGCTAACATCCCTATGTTTATTCTAGAGAGGGTGGTTTATGTCTCCCTATTACGAATATATTCTCTTCCGGTTGTTCCTTCGTCAACTTGTACGGCTATTGCGGGTCTACTCATGGCTTTTGGAGGCGTTGTGCCGAAATAGCTACCCACGAATACTCCGTCAGATTCGCAGACTACGGTGGAGGCTCATTCCGAACCGTTAGTACCATTGAGAGCAAGAGTAATACTCCCTATCACTCAAGTAGAAGTCACCCCTTGACACCAACTATCAGGCGCGAACGTAGAAAATTTATTGCGGATTATTTGTCGCTCGAATGTGTAATTGCATAATATACCTGGAACGTTAACTAGTTATAGATAAGAGTACTTAATACCTATGTGGTGTATAAGTTGTGTAAGAATCTAAACCTCAATCTTAATTAAGCCGAACGCATTTAGTTCCATTGACTTTCCCGGTACGAGCTCGTTCCCCGACAGGCCAAAGTGAACAATCGTTTAAACTTCGCGGTGACTGAATTAGTCGTAAAACTTCCCTTACACGTCTTCCTTAAATTCATATAATCTGTAACATTACTCAGTTCCATAAATCGACACATTCTAGGTTAAGTTCACCATAGGCGTACCTTCAGTACGCGAAATATCAATTGCATATACGAGATAGTGGCGTAGCAGTGGTAAATATTTGGGTAATTCTCTTTACTTTAACTTGTAATTCTATGTAGCTCTAGTCATTCTCGTGTTACCTGAATGTTTAATGCTGTACGTTACCCGTTTTAACTCGTGTGTATTCGTAATATATCTGTGTCTATTTAATGCTGTGAACTATCACAAATTCGTTTGTGTATTGGGGTGAATAAATATTGTGTGAAGATTTCTCTGACTTTATGTCGAATTCTTTCGTGATTTGTTTCCCTTTTTCTGTATATTCTGCTGCGGACAGTTAGCTGCTGATCTTTGATTCTGGGTCAGATTCTTCTCTCCAGCGTTACTCGAACCTGGCGCCCTACCTTTTTAATTCTTTTTTCTATAGGTTCTAGGAATAACGTTGACTTTCCTAACCCGCACCCTACTCTCCACTGATGGGCATACTTTCCTAACAACTGACCGTAACACATTAATCGAAAAATGTTGGGTGCAAGAAGAGATTGAACGACCGCAATCTCTTTGTTCACCAGATGAACGGGCATGTGAAGATCAATTCATTAATACGTATAGACGAGACGAAAACGGAAGATTTGTAATAAAATTACTTTTTAAAAACAACACCGTAAGCTTGGGTGATTCGAGTGTCAATGCGATTAAACGATTTTTATCATTTGAACGAAAACGTCAAAGAACCGGAAACGAATTTTTACGCGAAGAATATGTGAAATCTATAAACGAACCTTTAAAATTAAACTTTATGGAACGCGCCCCAATCGAAGAATTACAAAACGAAAAGTTGTATTATTTACCATACACAGGGGTAGTTAAACCGTTTAGAACTACAACCAAAGTTCGTGTGGTTTATGATGGATCGGCTAAATCAGATAACGGATTAAGTTTAAACGATAACCTAATGACAGGCAAAAACTTGCAAAACGATCTATTCGACTTGATCGTACGCTTTAAAACTCATCAAATCGCTTTTTGTTGTGATATGAAAAAAATGTTCCTCCAAATTAAAATTGCTGATTCGGATAAAGATTATTTGAGATTATTTTGGCGCGAAACACAAAATGATACAGTACAAACTTATCGCTTAACTTGTTTGGTGTTCGGTTTAACCAATTCACCATTTACAGCGATGAGATGCATTAAGCAATTAGCGATGGAATCAGAAAACGAATACCCTTTAGCTACCCGTGTATTAACAGATTATGTTTATATGGACGACATTACGTTAGAAGATTGCTTAGCATTACGAGACGGCCTAATACAAGCATTAAATCGAGGAGGCTTTAAGTTAGCAAAATGGAGGAGCAATAATGCATTATTTCCAACAGACGGAACGTTAAATGGCGAAAAAGTAGAGATAGATAAAGAATCGACGAAAATTTTAGGATTGTTATGGAACCCTCAAAATGATTCGTTCGGTTTTAATGCTGAAGAATTAATAGTACCTAAACATTTAACGAAACGAATTTTGTTAAGTCAAATTGCAAAATTGTTCGACCCGATTGGAATAATTTCTCCAGTAATAATAAAAGCATAAATGATAATGCAACGTGTATGTTTGTTTACAAAAAAGCGAATGGGATGATCCTGTTTCACATGACATTCGAAAATCGTGGCTGACTTACGTGAAAGAATTAAAAGATTTAAAGCAACTCGAATTCTCTCGCAAAATAGTTCCTCCAAATATTGGAGATTTCGAATTAATCGCATTTTGTGACGCATCAATTAAAGCATTTGGGGCGTTTGTTTATCTAAGAGCAAAAGACAAATTTGCTCTTTAATCTGTAGTAAATCAAAGGTGGCACCGGTCAAAACTGTAACTTTACCAAGATTAGAGCTATGCGCGGCGGTTCTCGCTGCTAATCTTACAGAGAAAGTCGAAAAAACTATAAGACTACAGATTAATCGAAAGTTTTATTTCACAGATTCGACTATTACATTGCATTACATAAACTCGAATTCAAACTCATTTCAAACACGACGTGATAATCAAAATGGTTCAGACACAGGAATTTTCGTTTGAATACGAAGTTTTAAAAAACGGTCACGGTAAAATTAATAATCAATTATTATCGTTAGATACGTATTTAGACGAAATCGGAATTATTTGTGTAGGTGGTCGCTTACGTAATTCTTCATTGCCATATGATTCGAAGCACCCCATTCTATTACCTAAAGGGCACCATATTACCAAATTAATAATAAGGAAAACTTACGAGTCACTTTTTCATGCCGGGCAAACTCAAACGTTGGCAGCAATACGATCAAAATATTGGCCGATACAGGCGAAATGATGTAAGAAAAGTCACACATTCTTGCCTAATATGTTTTAAAGTAGCGCCTAAGCTACTTTCGTAAAAAATTAGAAATTTGCCGAGGGATAGACTCGAACCCTGTAAACCTTTTATCAAAACAGGTGTAGATTATTTCGGTCCAATTTTGTTAAAACCTAATAGACGCTCTAAAATTCAATTAAAATCGTGGGTGGCACTCTTCGTTTGTACGGTAACACGAGCCGTACATTCAGAAATCGTAATGGACTTAACGCCAGAGTCATTTGTTAACGCGTTAAAACGAATAATCGCCAGGCGTGGCAAAATAACTCATATTTACTGTGATAACGCTACAACCTTCGTTGGTGCGAAACGATCAATAAATAACGATATTAATAAAGATCTTCTTGAATTTATCAATACAGACGTTGGTGTTCGAAATTTTTTAAGTAACAAACATATTACGTGGAAATTTACTCCTTCTAGGTCACCCAATTTTGGTGGGTTATGGGAGAGGCTGGTTAGATCCGCTAAACAGCATATTAAAAAAACCGCGGGAAATGCAAATTTAACTAACGAGGAAGCTTTGACTCTTTTCGCTCAAATAGAAGCAATTCTAAATTCTCGTCCGCTTACACCCCTTTCAAACGATCCAAACGATTTTGAAATCCTAACCCCCGAACACTTTATTATTGGAGAATCACTGACTAATCCACCAGAGAGAAATCTAGAAGATATCTCGTTAATTCAAACTAATCGATGGAGACGAGTACAAGCAATAAAGCAAGGGTTTTGGAAACGATGGAGTTCCGAGGTTCTATTGCAGTATCAACCTCCATCAAAAATGGCATAAGCTCTAGTTCTTTTAGCAGAAGAAAATCTTCCGCCTTTAGTGTGGAAAACTGGTCGAATTAAAGAATTAATACGTGGTGCCGATGGTATCATCCGTGTAGCCGTTGTGAAGACAGTCCAGGGCACTTATACAAGATCCATTCGAAAACTAGCTGTGCTACCGATGGAAGATTAGAAGCAGCGCCGTATCTTAACTGTTATATTCGATTTTAATTGCCTATTATGTATCTATGGTTCATGTTATTTTAACGTTATTGTAATTTTTTAAGTGTTGTAAATTACTACTGTATTTTTATTGTAAAATGACATTACGTCAAAGGCGGGGAGAAATATGTACGTAAATATTGAAGCGCATCCATCCCTTTTCAAGACGGCCCAAACGGCCTTATGTTTTATATTGAAGTGACGGTACCTAACGCTAACGAACGTAATAAGTAAAATAAAGTATTATTGAATCGAAGAGCCAATTATTCAATCGTATAATAATAATTAGCTTGTACAGAAACTAAATAAGAACAAGGACAACTAAGTACCTTTAAGTTGATTATTGCAATAGGAAAGTAACCCCGTACTTAAGTTTCAGTTGTAAAAAGATTCCAGCCAGAGTCGTTGTGAAAAAGCTCTTCCGAAGTTGGACTGTGTCCAAATGGTAAACAGTTTAGTTACTTTGCTTCTGTTTTCAATGTGCAATTAAAACGAAGTAGGTAAGTAAATACGTAGGTTATTACAAAAAATATTCGAATTAACTTTTTATTTTAGTTAGAGCAATCAAGAATTGTTTATACTCTACTTGTAGAAGCAATAGATTTAAACGTGTTAATTGTTCTTGTATCCTCAAACTTTTCCATTTCACAAGAATTGAAGGATTACACAGTTTTCATATAGAACAGTAATGCATGAGAAAAGCCGATACCTGGGGTACTATTCTTGAAATCATGAGATATAAAGTCTTGTGATATATCAGTACAAATTCGAGCAATTTGTTTTTATTCTAGTGATAGGGAGTCGTTCGATGAATTGGTAGCATGATTCAAGAATATAGGACCTCTGACTGATATTGATAACTGGTTAACCACTAGTCGCAGGCAGCTTACAGTAATTTCTAATATGCTTCCCTGTTACCTGTTTACTCGACTTAGATCGAAGTTTGATTATAATGATATCTAACATTTTCTCTATAAAGTTTAAGATTACTTCATAGTAGGCAAATTGAGTACTAAATGAAAATGTGTTAAATAACAAATAATTTAAATACTTTGTAATTAAAATGTATTAATTGTTGATGTCACAACTATCTGTATTAATTACCTTTATATATTATATAATTGTACATCTCACCTTTTTTCTTATTATACATATACTCATAAACAGTTACTTTTTATTGTAGAATTTTAATTAACAAGAAATAAGTGGTCTGTGGAAACAAATGTTATACAAGCGGACATCTTAATTACATAGTGTGATAATTATTAATAATAGCGTTTTTTAAAAATAGAGTGATTTAAACAATAAAATGTGCGATTCAGAGTTGGAGAGTGAATTAAATGTAACTCCAGAGGAAATACGATTAATAGCAGCTAATTTAAATTCAGATTTATTACCTGAAACATCCAAAGAACGGTACTTAAATCAATTCAATAGTTTTAAACGGTGGTGTAAAAGTCAATTAAAACATATTCTGAGAGTGTTTTGCTGTGCTATTTTAAAGAATTTGTCGATAAAGAAAAAAATCTCTTTGGGCAATATACTCAATGATTAAAATTTGCTTAAAAATTTACGAAAAAATATTTCTAACTACACTAAATTGATAACATATTTAAAAATAAAAACTAAAAATCACAAACCGAAAAAGTAAAATTTTAGAGGATGACCAAGTAACAACTTTTTTAAACACTGCCTGCGATGATGATTTTCTTCTTATGAAAGTAAGTAAATATTTCTATTATGATTGGTAAATATGTTAATCAACTATCATTAATTACAGACAGCTTTGATAATAGGTATTAGTGGTGCCTGCCGAAGGAATGAGTTATACACTCTAAAACTGAAAATGTTAAAATTAAAAATGATATCATATTTATTGAATTACCTGAAACTAAAAATAATATATACAGAACATTTGCAATTACAAAACCAGATTGGGTAGAAATTGTCAAGAATTATATTAAGATACGTTTAAATTTAACTGGAAACCTGAAAAACTTTTTTATGAAATACCAAAAAGGTCGATGTGTTAATTCACTAGTAGGTCTCAACACAATTGGTGGAATTCCTTCCAAAAATTGCTGCTTTCTAAAACTTGAATGTGCTGCAGATTACACAGGGCACTGCTTCCGCAGAACTTCAGCCACGTTGTTAGCGAATTGAGATGGAAATCTTGAAATCTTAAAAAAACATGGTGGCTGGAGATCTTCTGCGGTGGCAGAAGGCTACATTGAACAGTCCACAAAGAGAAAAGTTGAAGTTGCAAAAATTATCGGCGATGAAGGCCCTTCCACATCAAAAAGATTGTGTTCAGAAACCACTGAATTTTCTGCACAGGATTCCTGTATGATTAATGTAGATTTACAAAACAATACTCTACAATCAAATAATTTAATACCAGGACTATTCTCTAATCTAGAAAACTGCAACATTACCGTTAATATTTTCAACAATTGCAATGTTGATAAATAATTTCTGGTACCCACAATTTCTTTGTTCGTAGTAATCGTTGTAACCCAAATTTCTATTAAATAAATTGTTGTGTTTAAGTACTATGTTCAACTGCATTATTACGGGTATTATAATATTAGGTTATGTCGATGATGCAGCAGAGCTGCCAACCTCCGAATTATGAATCAGTTGTTTTATTATTTTTAAATACTTGTTTTTTTAAACGTACACAAACAATATCTATGAAAAAATATCGGTAATTTGATTTTTATAAACAATTTACAATATGAGTAACATGTTTTAATTTTTAGCCACAACTAAACGTAAAATTTTACGGTGCACGCTATCGCATCGGTTCAGTTAATCGAACCTACTTTGACTGACTGCGTTTATAGTAGGCGAGGCCAAAAACAAATTTATTGAAGTGAAGCAATAAGGTTCATAAGGAAGTAGCATTTGAGACAGTCAAGTGTGGAAAATCACATCAGGCATGTGGTGGCCAAGAAATTGTTGATGCAGTGCTGGAGGCGTTCTTGGAAGTTCGCGTCGAAAGCAGAGATCCATACGCAAAAATTCGCCTTAACGAACGAGCACTGAGGCAAAGTGCAGCAGCTTGTTTCCGGAGCGATCGAGTCGGACTGCGAAGAAGGCTTGTTGAACGATTTCAACATTTTCAGGAGTTCGAACTGTTCGCAGAGCTCCTCTTGGTCTTCTGTTGATCAGTTCACCACGCCTGCGAATATTCAACCCAACGAATGATGGTGTTTGAAGAGGGAACAGCTCTATTCCGATGAATGTTGAAGTGGCGACGAAACTCGCGCTGTACGACGGTGACTGACTCATTATTTCGGACGAAACAATCATAGGCGAAAACACGGTGCTCCACCGTCCAATGCTCCATGACGACAACTGGAAGAACTGAAATGCTATGAACTCACGAGTCAAACGACACCTTCCCCACCCCTCTTGTAGACGGAGGAGAGTACTACCCATCTCAAAAACATCCGTCCTCTCTGCCGCACCCTGTACAAACTAAATATTAACCCGATACGGATTTCCCGAAAAAAGTTACAGATATTTCCATGAACTTTTACATCTGTGAAAATTTTACAAAAATTTTAATATCTAGAAATTTATAACTCGCACCTACAGGGAGTGTTATACAAGGTGACCCTAAAATTTGACGTAAAATTAAAAATTAAAAAATATATAAGGTGTTTCCTTTAAAATAACGAAGTTGATGTCAACTTCTGGTACAACCGGATGTGTCAGAAGAATGAAAATATTTTAGTTGAGTTGGCCCTATTGGTTTAGTCATTCTCCAAATTTTCTCCATGTATACTTTTCCGTATACGGCGAATGACAGTTCCCGGTAAGACCCTTGTATATATTTTAATTTTTAATTTAGTAATAAAGCTTCTACACCTTAAAATTTTTCTAGAAAGCTCACTATATTACATTTATCCTCCGATTTTAATAAATAATTTTCTAAAATAACATCTTAATCTTATTAATTATAGTACCAATTAAAAGCGTATTATAATTATTACTTTTAAGTAACAAGTTCAATTTCAATGTTAACAAAAGTTTTAATTTAATTGCCACCATTCAAACAGGTCAGAATTGATTAGTTTAATATTTTGTTGATTGAATAATAATCTAAGAATAGTGTGTTGTTAAAAACTTTTTTTAAATATTGCTTCGTTTGTTCTATGTAGAATCGCATTGCTACCATTACCCAATTAATTTTCAGAAATCGAATACGAGTCGTTTCTTTATCTGTTTTAATTTTTAATTTCATAATAAAGCTCATATGATATAGCATTTATATTCAGATGTAAAGAAATATTTTTTAAAATAAAAAGGTTAATTTTATTAATTAAAAATATTGTGGTGTTAAAAAGGAATTTTTTATATATATTATCAATTAATTTAGAAATCCAAATGTGAAAAGATCTCAATTTTAGTTTTAATTTAGTAAAAAAGCTTGTCACATGTTAAAACTAATTTCTAGAAAGCTAAATATACGACTTTACGTTCAGATTTAAAAAATAATTTAAAAAAAAAAATCTTAATTTTTATTAATTACAGTACCATTTAGTAATAAAACTTTTGCATGTTAAAATTTTTCTAGAAAAGCAAAATATTATTTTATTATAATGTGTTATTATAATGATACGACTTTTATATTCAGGTTTAAATAAATAACATTTATAAAATAAATTCTTAATTTTATTAATTATCGTACTATTTCTAATTATGACTTTTAAGAAACAAAGTCAATGTCAATGTAAACAAAACTTTTGACTTTATCGATTGACTACACATAATATGGTGTTAAAACAGCTTTTTTAAAATTATTACTTAGTCTATTTAATGTAAATTATAAACCAATGTTAGCAATTAATTTTATAAATGTGAGTGCTTCTATCTCCTTTTTAATTTTTTAATTTAGTAATAACGCTTGTACATGTTAAAATTTTTCTAAAAATCTAGAATATTATTTGCTCCTAATGCGTTTTTATTTTTCAGGCACAGACGATATGACATTATATTCAGATTTAAAAATAATATTTTAAAATAAAAATTTAATTTAATAATTAAAAATAATGTGATGTTAAAGAAGCTTTTTTTATATATTGCTTATTTTGACCAATGTAATTCGAATATTGCAATCTTAGCAATTAATTTTAGAAACCAAGTATGAAAGATCTACGTTTTAATTTTTAATTTAGTAGTGAAGCTTATACATGTTAAATTTTTTAATTATAGTTTTTCCCAAACAAAAGTGGCCTTCTTTCATAGGAGTAGTGAATTTTCAAAGTTGTGTAAATGTGTAACCGTCTAGTGTATTTTATTAATTGTTTATAAAAATGTTAACCACGATAATTATAAATTATCAAATTTTATTCTTTGATACAAATAGATTTTCTGTTTACTGGGAGTATTTAACTATCATCAATTTCCTTTAGATGTTAAAAAACTTTTTAAATTATTGCTTAGTTTATGCAATGTAAATCAAAAAGTAATGTTAGAATTAATTTTTATAAATGTGAGCGCTTCTATCTCCGTTTTAATTTTAATTTAGTAAGAAGGCTTGTACATGTTAAAATTTTTCTAAAAACCCTGAATATTATTTGCTCTAATGCGTTTTTTATTTTTCAGGCACAAACGATATGATATTTATATTCAGATTTAAAAATATTTTTTTTTTTTAAATAAAGCTTAATTTTATTGAAATTAAAAATAGAGATTGGTGTTAAAGAAGTTATTTTATATATATTACTTAGTGTGTCCAATGTAATTCATATTACAAAGTTAGCAATTAATTTTAGAAACCAAATATGAAGATCTACTTTAACTTTTTAATTTAATAGTGAAGCTTATACATGTTAAATTTTTAATTATAGTTTTTTCCCAAACTTAAAAGTGACCTTCTTTCATAGGAGTAGTGAATTTTCAAAGTTGTGTAAATTTGTAACCGTCTAGTGTATTTTATTAATTGTTATTTATATAAAAATTTTAACCACGATAATTATAAATTATCAAATTTTATCCTTTTGATACCAAAGAGATTTTCTGTTTAATGGGAGTATATAACTATCATCAATTTACTTTAAATGTTAAAAAAACTTTTTTTTTAAATTATTTGCTTAGTTTATGCAATGTAAATCAAAAAGTAATGTTAGCAATTAATTTTATAAATGTGAGCGCTTCCATCTCCGTTTTAATTTTTAATTTAGTAAGAAGGCATGTACACGTTAAAATATTTCTAAAAAACTGAATATTATTTGCTCCTAATGCGTTTTTTTATTTTTCAGGCACAAACGATATGATATTTATATTCAGATTTAAAAATATTTTTTTTAAAATAAAAGCTTAATTTTATTAATTAAAAATAGAGTGGTGTTAAAGAAGTTATTTTTATATGTTGCTTAGTGTGTCCAATGTAATTCATATTGCAATCTTAGCAATTAATTTTAGAAATCAAATGTGAAAGATCTCTGTTTTAGTGTTTAATTTAGTAATAAAGCTGGTACATGTTAAAATTTTTTTGAAAGTTGAATATTATTGCTAGTGCGTTTTTTCTTTTTTCAAGTACCGATGAACAGACGTTGATTATTAATAATTAGCCGGTCAAAAGTCAAATTTCACAAGTGACGTTAAAAATCAAAAAACAAATCCTAGAGCTAAAGGAATGTCCCAGTAACAATAACTTACCATCCCTATTTGCAAACCATTCACCGTGCTCATGCACAGGTAGTTCAAACATGGTCGTCTCACAAAGTGCACATCATTGTTATCAGCGATCTCAACGTAAACTTGTAAACAACAGAAATTTTGTGTTGTCCACCTAATCTTTTGAAGTGATTGTGATGGATTCAAATAATTCAGGTAAGAATTAACATTTCTTGGTATTTTTGAACGATTTTAACATTATTTTAATTATTTGTAGAACTTCAAAAATAATGTTGTTTTGTAATGAAATTTTTCCTTAATTTTCATAATTGTAAGACATTCTGTTATATTATCGCCTCCTCTCGGGTAATGCTTGTTATTTTATTGTATTCTTCATATATAAGGCTAATTAATGATATACAATTTGGGTGCGGATAGCTGCGCATGACCAAATTATAGGTTTTTTTGTGGATGACGTCACAAAAAAATCAACTTTTGTTTCAAATGTAATAAAGTGCGATTTTCTTTGTTTTAGGTAGACCTGGTACCTCGGGTACAAGAATAGTGAGCCGTAAATTTCTTTACGACCAAATACAACAGCAAGATTTGCCTAATTTGGATGAAAAAATTAAATATTTGGAAAATCACCTGATGTCCTGTTATGGTGACACACCAGATAATTTGAACAGTTTAAAACAAAGATTTGCATACTTTAAAACATCATTGAAAGAAAAATGGTCTAAAACCCATAGAAAAGAAGCAGTATTTCTTAAAACCAATAAAGCATGGTTAGAAGGAACCTTTGAACTTTCAGCAAATAAACAAACTCGACCAGGTCGGCCTTCTAAATCATTTGAAGATTCTAGCAAGAGGACTAAAAGAAGAAAAACAGAAGACATGCGTTCTTCGCTTAGTGAAAAAGTAATCATTCATGCAGCACAAACAACATTACAGGCTCAAGGAAAAAGGGATGCGTCGAAAATACTAAGAGAAATCACAAACTCTCCAACTCGTGCAGGGAAATACAGAAAAGCATACAGAAAATCAGATCAAGAAGAAATTACTTCTCTTACACCATTGCAAGCCCTAGCAATGTTTGTTGAAGCTGATTTGACCAAGCGACAATATGAAATCATCAGGAACACAAATAAATCGTTTTATCCATGCTACGACCTATTGTTGAAAGCAAAAACAGAATGTTACCCGTCCAAAGATCGTATAAGTGTCACAAGTACCTGTGCAGAAAGCAATTTACAAAGCTTAATTGATAATACAGTTACGCGCTTATCAATGGCGCTAGAAGGAATCCTTTGTTCTCTAAAAGATACTGAAAGGAATTCTTTGAAAATTATCTGTAAATGGGGTTGTGACGGATCTCAACAAGCCAAATATAAACAAAAATTCGACGATGATGCTGCCTCAGACGCAAATTTATTCCTGAGCTCTTTTGTACCACTTGGAATAATTTGTGGGAAAGAAGGCAAAAAAATAATTTGGCAAAACCCAACACCGTCATCGCCTAGATATTGCAGACCAATACGATTTAGGTTTGTCAAAGAATCTACTGATGTAATATAGGAGGAAATCAGTTACGTTGACGAATCCGCCAAGAAGTTAACACCTACTGAAGTAATTTTGCATGGGAGCAAATTCATGTTTGAACATGTCTTTAAGATGACGATGATCGATGGCAAAGTGTGTAACGCTGCAGACTGATCAAAATCAACTAGTCGGTGTATATATATGCGGAACAACATCGAAAGACTTTTAACAATCTGACCCAAAGTTTAATACAAGTTCTACGGCTATTGAATTTGGACTATCTGTACTACACGCCAGGATTCGATTGTTCGAAAGCGTTTACATCTGGCGTATAAATTTACGATAAAAAGTATGAGAGAAAACCCTAACGAAGAAAAGGAGTTAAGTGCGTCAAAAAAATCATATTCAGGAAAGATTTCGAAAGGAAACTGGATTGTTAGTCGACATGCCAAAAGTTAATTTCGGGAATACCAATGATGGTAACACTAGCCGAAGATTCTTTGAAAACCCTCAATTAGCTGCCGACATAACAAAAGTTGATTTTGAATTAATATATAGATTAAAGGTTATACTTGAAACTATCTCAAGTGGTCATAAAATAGACGTCCAACAATTTGATGAATATGCAATGGCAACTGCGAAATTGTATGTCGACCCTATGAATGGCACCCAATGACTCCGACCATGCATAAAATATTAATTCATGGTCCAGCTATAATTGAAAATGCCTTATTACCCATAGGATAGTTGTCGGAAGAGGCAGCAGAAGCCAGAAATAAGCACTTTCGGTTATAGCGCAAAAACTACGCAAGAAAGTTCTCGAGGAGGAATGCAACCGGATATATACAATAGACTATTACTGAGTTCCGACCCACTATTAAGTAGCATGAAACAAAAAAAAGGATCAAGCCAAAATCATTTTGCCCTGAAACAATCAAATGTTACTACTGGCTGACCCGAATACCGAATCCGATATTTCAGACACGGATCAAGATTATTCCATAAATGAATAATCAAATCTTGTTAAAATATGTATTTGCACTTAAATAATAATTTAATTAATTATTAATCTGTACCTAGAATTTTGTTTGATCGTAAAAATTGTCATTAAATTTTTTTTAATTCTCTTTTATTTCTTATTTGTTTCACTTTTAGTTTTACCCATAATGCTTAGAATTTTTTTAATTATTTTTCAAGTTATCTAAACATTATTTTAAGTCCATTTTTATACCAAAAAAATTTTGTCCACCTGAAAGTCCAAAATCCACCACTGTGCGATGATATGAGATTTATATTCAGAATTTAATAAATAATTTTCTGATATTAAAATTTTAATTTTATTAATTACCAAATCATTAACCAAATCAAGTTTAATGTAAACAAAACTTCTACCATTATTGATATCATTCAAACAAGTCGAGAATTAATTAGTTTAATATTTTGTTGGTAGAATAATTAAACTAATACTAGTGTGGTGTTGAAGAATCTTTTTTTTTTAATATTGCTTCCAGGTTGTCCTATGTAGATCGTATTACAATCATTGCAATTAATTTTAGACGTAAAATGTGAGCGATTTTTATGTATGTTTTAATTTTTAATTTAGTAATAAAGCTGGTACATCTTAAACATTTTTTTTAAAGCTAAATATTATTGCTAGTGCGTTTTTTTATTTTTTTAAGCATTTATATTCAAATTTTAATAAATAATTTTCTAAAATAAAATATTAATCTTATTAATTATAGTACCAATTTTCAGAATTACATTTAAGAAATGAAATTAATTATAATTTAAATAAAACTTTTAAGTTTATTGCTACCATTCAAACATGTCAAGAATTAATTAAGTTTAATATTTTACTGGTAGAATAATTAAACTAAAAATAGAACTTTAGAACAATGAAAATTTAAAACTTTAGTACTCACGTTGATTATAAAAAGAAGTTAAATTATTCAAACTTTAGCATTGCGTCACTTCTAGCCCCACTAAGTAGAATTTAAAAACCCTATTAAAGTGTCACAAAAGAATTTTAATGTAACCATAGAAAAATTTCACGATGTAATTGTGTTAGAATGAAAAAAATTTAAGATACTCTAGTTAATTGTTTCGTTTAAATAATTAATTGTTTCGTTAGCACTAAGTACGTTGGAAATGACGTTACAAATTGTTTTACTTTATATTAACCTCATAGAAACTCAATAATTTCGAGAGAAAATAAATTGCCAGTGAATGAGCAAAATTAATGGCTTTCTGTTATCTAAGCTTTTTCTATGTTAAAGAAAACATTTTGTACTTATTTGTAGCGGCTTGCAAAACTGACAGGAGATTATAATAACACAAATGAAATTTTCTTTTCTTTGTAAAATTTGAAAAATGACCCCCATTTTTTTTTCATAAAATTGCCATCAATCAAAGTTTGTAACATTATTTATATCGCAATATTCTCAAAAAAATTTGACAAAGTTCAAATTATTTTAGTGAGTACTAAATTTAAATTTTAAGTTTTTCGTAAGCTCGCTACAACTTATATAAGAAAGTTACGAAGAGTTTTACCTTGTCGCTAAAATAGATTTCTCGATGCACTTAAATTAGTTGCAATTAAAGCACGAAGCTTTAAAAGCCTTTTCGACTTTACAAAGTTTTTCTATTTGTTTTTGAACGGTCTCAAACTATTCGTTACGCTTTAATTTCTTTTTAGTTCGTAAATGAACGTTTACGCTTTGATGTTGTTTGAAATACAGCTTTATTAAAATGACAAATACACATCCTTAATTTGTTTTTTTACTAGTGACGTACATAAGTAATTTTTTTAAAGGGTTACTGGATTTGCTGAAAATGGTTTAAAACAGAACACCCATTAAAAAAACATCCAAGCACTCTTTTGTCCTTAACTCGCAGCTTCGCACGTCGTTCGTTGAATTCATGCATGAATGACATGGAATATCCTCGTAAGAATTCCTTGAGGTGAAGGAATTAAATTAAAACCACCAACTAGCCGACGTTTTGCCAGATCCTACGGAAGCTTTATCAAGGCTTCTTTAAGTTAGAGAGTGAAAGTTACATCTAACATTAAATTCCATGCGACCTTCATTCCGTAATTTCAAGAACCTCGCATAACAAAAATGTTGGCCAATTGAAATCAACATCAAGTGATAGTCTTCCTTAGTCAATCGTAAATCTTATCGTTTGGGTATTAAGTTCATAATTTTTCTTTCATTAATGAGAAACCTACGTTGTGTAACTAACATCATCCTTATTATTGTGGTGATCGGCTGGTGACCGGGAGCTGACTTTTTAAGTCACAGTCCGGAACGCAGCGTTCCAAAATGACACAATCATTTCAGGGCGTCTAATTCTTATCACAAGCAATTCTTATTGAGTAGTGATTTAATGATCTGAAAGTCAGCTGCTCAAGTAGCGGTGGACCTAGTCGTAAGGGAATGTCAATTATGTAAAAAAACAAAAATCTGAAAGTGATAACAATAAACAAAAAAAGTTCAACTGTAAATATAATGGGGGGGATTATGCGTCAGCTGCTTATATAAACATGTATACAAAATAATTAATGTAAAATCATTTCAGGTTCAATAAAACTTTTACAGTTAATTCTTCGTTTTATACAAAATTCGTTGCTGAATTTGGATTTAATCTTAGTATAGCGCAACCCAACGTAATGATGTAACTGACAATCTTCCCCCGTGTTGCTAATAGTTGACACTCAATATATTGTTCAAATAATTCATTCTAAAAATTTTAAGTGACCTGAAATTAATTTAAACTAAAATTTATGAGTATAAATAATTTTTTATGATGTATACAATCTTATATCGAGCCATGAGCAGACTGACAATGCAAAAATGTTTCCAATTTAGAATATACCAATTCAGTTTATTTATACATGCATTGTCAATTAAAACTGGGGAACGTTGTCGAAAGTGTATAATATCGTGGGTAACTGGCGAGTATCACCAGTCGCTTTCAATTTTGAAATGGCCATAATGCAATATTAAAATTTGCAAATATTGCATACATACAGTAGCATAAATATATTAAAATGGAAGAAATAAATGTGACTGTGATCCATTCTTCTAACCTTTGTCTCTCACGGAACAGAAAATATTAATTGTACAACAAGACTCTTTCCTTCATTATGAATCAAATTTGAATAAATAAGGAGCTTTAAAATGTATCTTAAAAAAGATTAAAAACGAGCATCTTACATTTTTGTAATTGTATAAAAAACAAACAAAAGGAAACGCCAACAAGATAACAAACAAAGACAAAATATTGATAACGAATAATCGAACGGAATACACAAAAGCAAGCATCTTTGAATTATTGAAATTGAGTAATCAAAGAAGAAAAGCTAAAGTTAAAGTAATTATTTATATAAAACGTAAAAGTCTTGTTGAACCTGAAATAATTTTACATTAATTATTTTTTATACAGGTTCACGCATAATCCCCCATTATCTTTGCAGGTGTCTTTTATTTTGTTTATTGTATATTTTGTTTATAGACATTAAATTTTTTTCATAATTGACATTCTCCAAAGACTAGGTGCACTACTACTCTGACACCTGACGCTTGTTTTGATTGCTAGCTACATCTAGCCTATCAAATACCATCACCATGAAAAATGTAACATTGCCTGCCGGACTATAAATTTTAGTATCGAAAGTAAAATTGTAGGGCAACACCAATTTTCACTGGGTTTATTTGTTGTTTAAAATATAATGACCTTCAATAATGTATCTTAAATTTTACTCACTAAAAAAATGTGTAATTGTGCAGCGAAATGGTGGATAAGTTGTAGTGTGTGCTGAGTAAATAACTAAGAACTAAGAATTCAGGTTTTTTATGTTCATTAAATACTTGGTGCGATCGTTGCTTTCGTAGGTTGGATTCCCGGAGCCAACATGAAATTTTTCGGCCACACTGTCTCGCAAGATAATAGTAAACCAGCGGGAGTGTATGAGTTATGATGTACAACAGTAGTCACTAAGAACAATACCAACAACAAGAGGAACTCCTGAAGAGTATGAAAAGTACGAAACAGCTGTCGAGTGATTCACGGTGTTTGTTTGCAATTGTACAATCACTTACAAATTTGTAATTTACAGCAGACAATTCCAGATTATTTTTATGTCAATGCTTAGTTGGCGATAATTGAAGAATCGACTATGAATTATTTGCATATCTGTCACCAAGATTGCTTTGGCGCAGAATAATCATTAATTTAATATCTTACTTGTGTAGTCTAGTAAATCACATACTAAAAGGAAGAAAATGCCAGCTGCTACGGCCTATATTAAATAATACTCGTGAATTCGCAGAACAACTGTACAGCACAGCAAAGAGAACAGAAATACCTTTGCCAAGGTGCTCGCCTACGTCAGAAAACCTGGACAGGGCACGTGAAGAATAAGTGAGGTCTTTCGTTTGTAACATTTCTTCCCATAACATGTACCAATCACTTCGTATATTGGCGATACTTTCAAACTTAACACAAAAATGCAAGATATGTGTCATTTGTGCAAATCATAGAAATATTTTATCATTTCAATTCTGTGCTTTCATCAGCGTCTTTATAAGTTAGTTACGAAGCAAAATAAAAGATTCTTTTTTATTAGTCCAGTAAAGCAGTTTCAAAAATAAAACGTCGTATTCGTGATTGATTATTTGCCATTTGTTCTCAAATACGCCGTTCAACAATAGAGGAGATTGGTTATCACTACTTTCGAGCTCTAGCAGTCAGTCGATTTTCAAATGATACCATAGCAAACATAGTTGAGACAAGCTTACTCTCAACTAATTTAATGAATGGTTTTTGGTTAGAATGTTGTTAACCTAACATTAGAACTGTATTTCAATTTGTTCGCTATAAATTCAATTGTTTTATATTGAATATAGAGTTTTGGGTTTTATTTTTTCCTATTCACTGGAACTACCCGTCAACCAAGCGCGGCCGTTGAGAAAGCACTTCCTTGGCGTTCAAGATGGTTTCATTTATATTTTAACAGCAACACAAATAATCCCATAACAAGATTTCCCTTTCAAAAAAAACTACTTTGGTGTAATTAAAGAATTCCGCCCAGTTCGAATAAGTTCCCCATAAATGTCGGGTTGAAACGGTTTATTTTAATAATTGACCTTCCTTGCGCCCATTTGTGCTGATATATTTCATTCTTTTTGGTGAATGGTCGTAAATAAAACAACCGCATTTTGTTCCTATGTAACTTGGATTATTTTTGCTCACCACAGATAATCGCGCGATACGTTTGCGTTAGAAAAAAACAAGGGTCCATTAACGATCGTAAAGATTTCAGACACGTTTTTTCCAGTTAGTATGTTTTTTTGTTCTACAATATTAGATTCATCTTTAGATTTAAATTTACCGTCTGGTTTGTCGTTCAGCTGTTGGGTGGCTAGATTTAAATTTGCCGCCGCACTGCAACGATCTGTGATAGATATTTCTTACTTCTTCGCTTAAATAACGTACTTCAATTTAGACTACCGTGTTTACGTATGGGTTTTTATTCCAATAATTGGTGTAATCCAGTTTGATGTCATATCTGGTTAAAAAGCGTCAAAAGTTAAATCATTTGTTTCATAACTTTCTACATCATTTTGGTCACATTTCGATGGACTACTTATTCAAAAGCTAATTTTTCTTTTATTTTATTCATTAATGTTATATTCTGTATTTAATTATAATAAATTAAGAAAACAATGTGAATTTGTTTGCAAGTGCTTTTTTGCGATTTGTTAGTAGAATAGATGGGGGCATTCAGCAGCAATAACTAGTACATTTGCAATTACTCTCTGTACATGGCAAGAATTACACGGCGTGTGATTAGCGTAATTGCGCGCGCTGCAGGGTGTAGCCGATGTACATGTAGTGCTTTTTCAATTACGCTCGGTGCTTGCTACTTTTTAATTACTCTCGGTACTTGTGGGGTGTAATTGGTGCAGCCCTTTCACCGCCCCCTTGATGAAGTAAGATGGCTGATGCATGTGCGCTTGCGGGGGGTGTAGATGATGTACATGTGTAGTGCTTTTTCAATTACTCTCGATGCTTGCTGCATTTTTAATTACTCTCGGTACTTGTGGGGTGTAATTGGTGCAACCCTTTTTCACCGCCCCGTTGATGAAGTAAGATGGCTGAATGCATGAGCGCTTGCGAGTGTAAACGATGTATATGTAGTGCTTTTTCGATTACTCTCGGTACTTGCTACATTTTAATTACTCTCGGTACTTGTCCCCTTTCGCCGCCCCCTATGATGAAAGTAAGATGGCTGATAGTGGGACTCGGCCATTGAGGGTGGCCATCTTTTCGAGTACTTGTTGATATGAGTGCGATGATTGGATAATTCGCCGCCCCCGGTAGGCGAGTGGAGCGCAGTTGAGGCGGCGATTTTTGATTAGAATTGCTGGGTGTGGTCGTCTTTTCGAGTACTTGTTCATATGAGTGCGACCCGATTGGATAATTCGCCGCCCCCGGTAGGGGTGGAGCGTTATTAAGGTGGTGATTTTGATTAGAATTATGATATATTTGATAATGATATACCCAAGATGGCCGTCTATAATTACAAATCGTCGACACCGCCTCGCGTCGCGGGTGGGTTTAATTAAGCCGCACTCGAGGATTACCGAACAAGTTGGAACAGGGAATTATGTCCTTTTCTAACCAAACTATCTCTCTCTCTCGATGTGCAGGTGTTGGTTAATTATAAATGCATAGATTGCAGCGGGTGGATTTAATTAATTAAGTAGACCCGCGTTTAATCAAAACAAGTTAAGAACCCTAGACTGACTGTTTTTTTTTTTTTTATTAACACTTCTTGGAAATATTAATAACAAATGGTTTAAACACAATTAAGCACTTATTAGTTTAAAATAACAACCGCTTATTTTTTCCAAAGACAGACAAAATCTTAAAACACCTTTTTTCGACTCGCATACAACCACCTGTAAATTACGTAGTTGATTGAAATAAATCATAAAACGTTAGTTTTAATTTATTTAAAATTGCTATTTATAAATTAATATATATGATTTCTATCATTCTTGTTTCATCCAACGGAGATGAGGGCGGCGGTGGTGGGAGTTGGCTGGACATCCGCGGGGATTTGAGCCGCTAGCCGGGCACGTAGCCTTTCGCGAGCTGTTGACGGTCGCCGACTCGAACCATCTGGCTATTTATAAAATTATTAGCAAAAACATGCAATGAAAATTCACTTGCTTAACAGTAATGAGTTTTATATATATAAACCAAACTTT